>CM046813.1:8847487-8988464 GCA_025617385.1 Murraya koenigii | reverse complement strand
TTTTAAAGGAATAAAACTAGATTTTTCAATTTTTCAATTAAAACCTTTTAGGACCGATCTCATACAACATATAAGAATTAAGTAATCTAGAAATTCATATCTTGATCTTTTGAGAAGATGAACAATTGAAAGTTGTAGATCCGCCTTCAAACGATCTTCCAGGCTATGACTTAAGTTTGATCAACACTGGACGTGTGGGCGTTTGTTTCACCACTCCCCAATTCTAACTGGCTCCTCTTAAATGCATTCTTTATTTTTCATAAAATCCCTAGGGTTCTCCTCCTTTTTTTTGAGTTTAAGAGAATAATGCCCCTTTTATAATATCTTATGAAAAATCCTAGTATGTTAGGATTAGGATTTTTATTTAAAATAGAATTCTTCTTTTAACTATGTCTCCACTTACGTAAAAGTGGAAGGAATGTGTAACTAACTAGGAGACCACCTTGTCAAATATTACAAGCCCCCATTTACACTTAAATATAACATACTAGGCCTTAACAAATATTATAATTATGATTTTCATCTAATATGCCAGTTTTTCTTGCTTTTGGGTCCAGTGATAGTGTTGTCAATTAAATGAACTAACCCGGGGATCATTTGGGAACATACAATAGTGGCTACAATAATTAAATTTGTAATTAAACAAATATAATTATTTAATTCCAATTCTACTCCACTATAAGATTGGAACTGACCTCCATAATTGTATGCTCGAATATAATTCGCCCAAGCCACATTGATTTCTTTATTGCACAATCATTTGTGCCACATCGTTAATTTAAATTGATATCTCAACTGTCCAATTAATTTAATTACATCTTTTTCCTTGATACTTACTGGTTTTCTCTAATGATCATTTTCAACATACTTATTTATGTTGAGACACTCTGGCCAGAGAATTCTATGATCAAGTACTGAAAACCCATCAAGAGATGTGTCGTACAAATTCTATATTGTTAATCTACAATTTCAATACTTGTAATTGCTCCCACCAAGATACTGGGTAATCTAGACTACATGTGTATGTCATGTCCATTGGTAACTCAAATGAAATAATAACTACAATCATGAAATCATAATTAACTTAAGATTAAGATTACAGTAAATCAATGCCTATGAGATTTAATAAGTCTGACAGTTATTACTAGGTTAATCAAATCTCATATGTGATCTAGTTCAATGTAGACATACTACATCAATAAATTCATACATGATTAAGACAAATCACTCAATGAATTTATTACAGTCTATACCTAAATAAAGTGCCCAACTTTATTTATCAACTGCGAACTTAATTTATTTAATCATAAGATAACTTGTATTTATGTCTTCTGCGAATCCACATGGTGATCGCATAAATACATATAATATGATTAAATGGATTTTACTGAAAATATTAATGCAATTCAAAATATCTGAATAAATTCTTGATATTTTTTATTAATCAGAAAATTAATATGCTTTAAAGAGGACATAATCCCAAGAGTTTCACTTTAGTGAATCTACATCAAGGGCAAAATCAATGGCAAATTGATCATTTTATATTGGCATCACAAGCAAAACAAGTTTTTTACTCTCGGGAAAGTGATACATCGAATTGGTATGTTGTACTTAAAGCAACATCAAGGGGCTATCATGAACTTATTATATATAATGAGAATGTAAATTCATCTAACATGCCTGTCGATGCATGTAGGCTTGAGCCCAATGATGTGGATGGTCAAAATCCTCATGTAAAGAAGGATTGCAAGGAAATTAAAATAAAAATACAAACTATTATTATTCTTTTTGAATTAGGAATTCATTGTTTATTATTTTTTATAGTGTGAATGCATGTTTAATTTACTGTGTTATGAACAATGATCATATGCTAATAATGCTGTTATATATGTAGTAACAACAATATTTTACCTTTTTTTTACCAAATGTTATATTATGTTCACTTACTCTTAACATGATCTAGCTAGCATACAGATTCATTTTTATCGTGCACACTTAATTAGAGAAAATGATTATGCGCAATAGTGGAAAGGTAAGTTTTGGAAGTGTTTTGATATAATTCATTGATTATATCAGGAAGGAATGATTTTAGTTCAATTTATAAATATTTCTAATTTCTTAAAGGAGAAGAGAAAGGAAAAAGACCATTTAAGGCATCAACCACTGTTGGAAGAGAGGAGTGTAGAATAAGGCCAAGATTAGATAGTCAGTCCAACTCAAAAAGTTTAGTTGAGCCATTTGAGCCAGCAGAACTAGGTTTTTGTTTTATTATTTTTTTTTCAAATGATTCTCTTTTCATTTTTATCACGTATAATAATTTTATGTATATTTTTTATTTTTTAAAATTTGGCTATTTTGATATAAACAATAATGTAAGAATGAAAATTTCAATGCCTTTACAGAAAAGAAGAAAAGGGGCCCATCAAGGATGAATGTGGTGGCAACAAAAAAAAAAATAAAAGAGCGCCTAGTGGTAGAGTTCAATGAATATGACCAACCAATTGGACCAGCCTCCATAGTGTTCATGCGAGTATTTGTTCGAGAAATAGTTTTGATACTTCCAGATTGTTGGACCACTATTGATTCAGACACTAAAGAAGTTCTTTGGACAACTATTAAGGTATGATAGCCTTTTTTTTATTAATTTCATTTATAACTAATAATACTTTAAAGCAATTAACAGAGTTGTTTATTTTAATATCATTGCAGCAAAAGTTTATCATTGATGACCATCAGAAAGAAAATATACTTGCTCGAATGAGAAAGTTATGGACAGATCACAAATCCAGACTATCAATTAGTATAAGGGAAGTATGTGATAAACCTGATGCAACTAGGAAACTGAAGTTGCTAAAACCTGAAGATGTAGCTGATGAAGAATGGAAAAAATTTGTTGCCCATCGATTAAGCAAAGAATGGAAAATATGTATGTCATTTTATTATTTATATTACTTGTTACTGCATTCAATATATCTTATGTCTTATAGGAAAGGAGTGAAAAATTCCAACTACTGAGAGCAACACAAACAGAGCCTCACACAACGAGTCGAAAAGGCATGGCATGAACATGACACTAAATGGTTTCTATCTACTCAAAATTTGATTGGAGAATTTATGTTATCTTTTTAGTTGTGGAATTATTTTCTTCTTATTACCTTCTATTTTATTGGTAGATAAAAAAGGATCCATCATCAGGTACTAGAGTAAATGTTTGGCTTAAATCACGTACACGAAAGTATGGACAACCAATTAATATGGTTGCTGCCGAATCAATGTTACTAATGAATACATTTGCATAATTTACATATCAATAATTTAAATGAAATTCCATTAATATAGTTTCAATATTTGTAATATATGTTCATTTAGAAGAAGTTTGAGGAATTTTCTGCAACATCAACTGAAAAGGATCAAACCTCCTTAAAGAATGATGGAATTGCAAAACTAAAAGGTGGTGAGCGTCCTGGCTGTGTCAAAGGTATGGGATTTGGTATAACACCTTCAAAAGTAGCTGCACAAGTCCATGGTAACTGCAAAGTAAAGAAGCTTAAGAATGATATGAAAGAACTAAATGATCGATTTACTGAATTTCAAAACCTTTTCATGCATGGGAGAAGATTTAGTAAGGTAAGTTATTTAAGTTAATAATTAATTGTACTGTCACTTTACCTTTTTGTCATACAATATTATTTTTATTTATATATTTTGACAGGACCATGTTAATATTGATGATAACTTGAACAATAATCTTGCACCTACTCCCCAGGTTTTATTGGTTTCATTTGTTTTATAAATGAATTTATGATTTTTCAAAAATAAATTGTTACTTTATTTTGATATACAATTTTTTGTTTTTTGTTAGTCATTTGGAGACATCACATCTATTCCAACTACCCCAAATAATGGTGATACTTGTAAACTTTTAAATTGGTTGGGTAATAGGGAGGTAGTTGCAAAAGGAATGATAGCTGCAACAAATCCTAAGGCATTGGTCCACCATGTTCTGCTTGGACCAGATTATTACAAAGTATGGGTTAGTGATGTAAATAAACCATCATTATCTCTGGTTCGACCAACTCATGAGTTCTTCAACTTAGGTGATGCAAAAGGGAGCACAATCGCATGGCTTATAAAGTACATCACCTTGGATTAACTCAAGTAAAGGTAATTCTATATTTAAATTATTTTTGATTTGATCTAATGATGTTTTAGCTTATTAAAACCTATCAAATCTCATATGTATATGTACTTTTAAAATAATTTGAAGTTTATAAACTAGAACATAATATTTTAATCCTTATTGTTGTAGGAATTTAAAGTTCTTGATAAGGATTACTTTTGCAGTAATGAATCTTTTCATGGTAGAGGACTTGACCAAGTTGTTTAATTTAAGTTCATGTTATGGATATTATTTATGGAACTCAGTAGGTTCTTTCTAAACAATGGCTATATTTTCCTTTTTCCTTGACAATGAGTTCTCTATATCAGATTGTTTATTCAGATTTTTTTTTAATACAATTTCATTTGCACACTAGGTGTTTGTTTACTTTGTTTATTTAGAAAATTTGAATGCATTATTTATATAAATGAATTTAGGAATCAGTTGAGGAATTAAAGGGTAAATTAACTTGATTTCCAATAGGTCAATTATATGGTAAAATTAATTTTTTCAACAATAATGACCATAGGCTATAGAGATAATCCACAGTAAAATTTTATTATTCTTGTTAAAACTTGTTACAACGGCATATACTAACCATGCTGCCACATTTTATCACAACAATTTATTTTTCCCATTAAAGGTAGAGCTAAGTTTAGCACCAAATGTATATATATATATGGGAGTAATAATCACCGTTGATGAGACAATCCACAGCAAGTTATGATTGCCATGTATGGTTTAAACCCAATTTGGCGGCAAAGATATAACAGGGAGTAATGATAGCCATTGATGAGATTATCAACGGTGGATACTCTTCACTGTGTAACACCTTTTATAGCATAGTTAACAGCGTTGAATGTTGGCCGTTAAAACCCATAGCTTTCCACAGCTTATGCATCAATGGCATACATTCTTTTGTCGTGGTATCCCATTGATAGCATATTTCCTCTGCCATGAAAAGCCTATTCTGTTGTAGTTGTCTTTGAATCGTACTATATTTTTAAATAATACAATATAAGTGAACAATACGTACTTGTGAACAATGTCATATACGTGAACAGTGCTGTATAGCCCAAGTAAGACTCTTTGTCTCTGATACCCCTTGTGGTGAGTGGAATACGGAATCAAGCACACTGAATAATCATAGAAAAATATATGACATAAGAATTTAACATGTTCTGTAATTATGCCTACGTCTACAGGAGTAAGAGAAAATAATTGTATTATTAACAATTATTTATAGTATAATTTTTGAGTAAAAAGCTCACTTTCCAAAATCTAAATACATTCAGTATGCTCACACATTCTTGAAAGAAAATATCTCTCAGTGACTCATACTCTCCAATTTTTCACTCTCATAATAATCCTCTAATGAAATTATTTATCTCTGAATTCAATTTCTCTCTAAGTTTTAGGATAATTGCAAGTGAGCATTTGAGCTAAATTTCTAGGAGTATAAATTGCATTATTACACCTACCTCTAACAATTTTCAAACTTGTTTGGTGGCTAATTTCTCCCTGCATGCATGCAATTTAAAAATCCTTTAAATAATCAATAGTTCGATGCGAACTCCAACTATTTGTCGGCAAGCACGTGAGTCTTCATTTTCCTTTTTTACTTTTCAACGCATGCGCTAAGTTGGCTTAGGTGATTATTTTTTCAATAATTTGGAGTATCAAGCATAAACTCATCCAACTTATCATAACCTTCGAAAAATAATTTCTTGGGACAGCGACTTGAAATCCTAACACTCCTCAACTCATACCTATGTGTACACATCAAGGAACTGAGGCTCAGAATCTTGGATCGAATGGCACTTATCCGTTATGTAAGCCAAGATAATTTTAATATTCTAAGATTCTTGCTGGAGGCTACATTGATGTCAGACAGTGTCTGTCGGCCCACGAGATCTATTGAACAAACAATGACTCCATTGATTTGCAACCGTTGAAGTCTAAAGTTATCATATGCCTTGTATTCTTTGAAATTATTGAGACAGGGTAACTCCAGACATTTAAGTCCTCCACAATCAAACACGTGCATCTACTCAATCGGAGGGCACCCAACAACTAAATTCTTAATAACTTAGTCATCTGCATGAACATGTCTTAAGCGTAATTTTTTCAAAGAAGGTAAAGTCACATTATTTCTAAGTGACTCTAGCTTACAGTATTGTAACTCCAACACAGCTATTGATTTCACATTAAAAACTATTTGGGCAAATTGTAGTCACTCGAACCACAACTAATCTTAAGTTTCAACTATTTGACATTACTTGCAATTGCATAGATAAGGCAGCAGTTCATGTATGATGCATATTTTGCATCGTCTGATAATTCCACGCTAAGCGTGAGCTTCTGTAAACCTATGGCATGCATATGACGACTAAGTAAAACTTGTTTCCAGTGTTTTAATACTTTCTTTTGTCTGCTCAAACCAAGAAAATTCCAATCAAATTGTATAATTGGTAATGTATGCTAGAGTTGATTCCAAGTTTTAGAGAGTACACGAGTTTAAACAATTTAGGTGGAAGAAATGATAGGATGTGATGCAATATTGGTTCCGGCAATCCAGATATCCTGTCCACATTCACATTCACATTGGGATTTTTTGTCTGCCTTCCCATGATTCCGTCCCTTACAACAGTAGTGACTGTTAATTAAATAAGCAGCCTTTTAGAATAAAAATTTAAAGAGGTCTGACATAATATAATATGCCATTCCAAATTGCTCAAGGGCTAAAAAAAACCAAATAGATATTGATACAAAAAATTACCGGCGGTGGCTTGTGGCGTCTGGCACGTCGAAGCAAGTGGCTAAAATTTTGGCCGATTGGGATAAGAATTCTCTTATGGTCTGACTTTCTCATTAGAAAAATTTTCTCAAATGATTAGAGTTAATAAATTAAAAATAAAAATTGTTAAATCTTAATCACTTACTAAGAGTAAAGGATAGGTGTCACAAACTTTTTGAATTCAGAACTTAAATTAAGATAGTATGCTAGTCATTTCAATTCTGTTAAGAGTTAGGCGTTTAATTGGATTTGTGTGTTAATTTAGTTTCTTTGTTCTTGGGCTGTTGCAGTGTTAGGTTGGGCCATTGGGGTCGCTTTTTTGGGCAGTTGGGGATTAGGCTTTGGATTAATTTGGGTTACAAAGGAGCACTTGGATGCTTGCCCTTAAGAAAAAAGTGACAAATATAAGTATGCTTGATGGATGTATTAGATGAGTATCATAGTAATAACAGTTTAATTACTTTTATTTATTGTCCTTAATGAAAATTATAGTAAGATTATTTATTACTATAATTTTTAGTAAAATATGGCTGTTGAAAGCATCTATTAGGGTGTAAATAATCAACCCTTATTTTAATTTAGTTATTAGAAATAATTTAAAATATAGTAAAATTTCGATAAATTAATAGTTTTGGGACTTGGAAATTTTTTTAATATAAATATTAATAAATTTGTTGATAAATTAAATTGGATGAAAGCAAATTGAATTTTTTCAGGTTGGACAGATTAAATTAGATTTTCATCTCTCCTAACTAACTTCAACAGTAGATTACGTGGATTTATTTAGATTCAAGTATACTTCATGTTATATCATCCTTAGTAATTTGATTAGCATAACAAATATATGACTATTTCCGTGATCAGAGAATTTGTATTTCACCGTCAGGTTTCAGCAGTTGAATAGTATATTAATGCCTAAAATACACGATCAAATGAGCTGAAATAGTCAACAATAAAAAATAAATAATTAAACTGAAATTTAAGCTCTAAGATTAGGATGAAGTTATTTGAAACTACCTATTTTCTCTTTACTACACCCTCTTTTTAATTAAGAATTTCAATGTTAAAATAAATTTTTATGAAATTATTTAATTAACCATTTCTTCTCCTTTCATTCTCAATTCTCATAAACTCTTTCATATTTTTCTTTTAGCTTCAAACTATAAAAAATTGATTTTGTTATAGGCTATCATAAAATAAAATTCACAAAATGTCTTAAGCCAAGATAGCTAATGAGTTTCAAGAACTTGATAAAACTTAATTTTTATCAACCATCAAAAAAAAAAATCTTATATACAAAAAGCGTGAAATAGAGATTATGATTTGTTACGAAAGACAAAAAACAAAAAGAATTCAAAAGAGAGTAAAATTGAGAGTTTATTTTGTTAAATGTTAATGTTGAGAGAGAGTATGTAATCATGAGAAAGAGAGAAAAAGAGATTAGTAAAAATAATTTTGAGACTTTAAATATTCATGATATATATTTTTTTAAATAGATACAGAGATGAATTTGGTAGGTTCAAATAGCTTATCCCTAAGATTATTAATACTAGGTAGCAAAATAAGTAGAGGATACAAGGAAAGGATCATAAACAAATTTTATAATTGAATAACTTGTCATTTCTCAACAAAAAGGCATAAATCAACAGTGTACTGAAATGTAAGATTAAGACTTGATTGAGCTACTGAAGAAAAGATAGCCATGAACTTCATTAGAAGCTACAAATATTGGGCTAAATGATCATAACGATAACAAAACCCCAAGGCTCAAGAATAACAACCCATATCAAACACAACTATGGTTCAAAGTACACACAATGAACAATGCAAAAAAAAATGCTTTGTACTGCAAAGTTTCAGACTAGATGCAAGATAATGATGAAAAGGCACCCTAGAATTGGTTATGTAGTTCATCAAAAAATATAAACATTGGGCAAATAAAAATTATAGGAGAATCTGATAAAGATACCTGAATCCCAAGACACCAAAATAATACATATATAGACTCAAATAAAAGTTTGCTAGTTGTCATCATACTAGTCACTAACATTAGGCTAATCATTGTCATCAGATTGATGCAAAGATCTCCAAAAAAATCATCAATTTTCTCCAAGATCCCTCTATCCTCAGAAGAATAAAGCTATTTACAAATACATTTTGTTCTTGACATTTCACAAGAGTACTTAAGCAGAGCTTCCTTTATGCAAGACTGCCAACACGAGAGAGGAAGATACCGGCAGCAATAAAGAGTCTCTTCTTTGTACATAAATGGCTCCTTATACGAGAATTGAAGCTGAAACAATTAAAAATGGCAATAAATGTAGAAAAATCAACTTATCAATGTAGCAATTTGGCAAAGTTGAATTTTCATTTTAAATTCATTTTATCAAGTTGAATGCTCCTCATAAACAGAGGGGATGCTGTTAATCTATTTAACATTAAAAATTATGAAATCTAAGAGCATTTCAAGTGAGTTTTCCTTGAGTGCTAAAGTCATTTGGGTGTATTGGGGTATTGAGTTTTTAAAGGTTTTTTTTTAAATTTTGTAAATTTCTATTTATTAGTAAAATTTTTCAGTCTTTGCCCATGAATGTAGGCTATACGCTAACTATGTAAATTATTGTATGATATTTCTTTACATTCTCATAAACTATTTATTAATCAACCCGTGCCTTTAAAAAAAATTGGTATCAGAATCGAAGGTTCATACTTGGGTATATCGAACTGTTCACATACACAGTACTATTCATATATACAATGTTGTTCACAAATACAGTATTGTTCACAAATATAGTGGACACAACTATTTATACTTGAGAGATACTCTATTGTAAATAGTGTGTATTTATACATATATAGGAAAATTCTATCAACAAGATAATAAGAGTACAAGGAATTTGAATTTTAAGTGGGACCGCTATGACCCTTTTATTCTATTCAGAACTTTTATAGTGTATTTATTCACATCAAATTAATATCATAGAGGTTGTTCTTTCAAGTGTGAATAGTTGTTGAAGGCACTGGTCATTTGGGGTTAAGAAGGATGGCAGAGGCATTGGCATCATCTTCATCAACAAGGACCACTATGACTAATGCAAAGTTTGAAGTAGAGAAATTCAATGGTACTAATAATTTTATTTTATGGCAATGTGAGGTGTTGGATGTCTTATGTGAGCAAGAGTTAGAACTCGCTATTGAAGAAAAGCCTGACAAGATGGATGATAATGAGTTAACAAAGATCAATAGACAGGCATATAGTACTATTCACCTATATCTGGCTAAAGATCAGAAGTACTCTACCATGAGGGAGACTTCAATAAAGAAATTATAGAACACATTGAAAGAAAAGTATATGAAAAAAAGCTTTGAAAATAGGCTTTATATGAAGAAAAACTCTATCGATTCACATATGCACCTAACATGTCGATGAATGACCATGTGAACTCATTCAACAAAATATTAACGAATTTGATAAATTTGGATGAGAAATTTGAAGAAGAAGATAAGACATTATTGCCATTAAATTTTCTTTCTGACACATATGATTATCTCACCACCATTTTACTTTATAGGAATGACAATGTTATATTCGATGTTATATGCAATGTATTGTATAACTCTGAGAACAGAAAAAAGACAAAAATGATCAGAGAGATACAAATATAAAAGTATTTATAGTAAGAAGTCGTTCACAAAGCCGCAAACTTGGAAAATCGAATAAGTATAAAAGGAGGAATACTAAAGATGAATGTATTTTTTGCGCAAGAAAGGGCATTGGTAAAAGAATTATCCTAAGTTACAGAATGACAAGGCTATTTCTGAAGCATGTATAGTGGAGTATGATAAGGAGTTAGAATTTAGTTTGGTTGGCATGACATTTTCATGTCAATCAGATGAGTAGATTTTGAATTTGGGTTGTACTTATCATATGTGTCTTAATAAGGACTGTTTTTCTAATTTGAAGGTGCTACACAGTAGAGTTGTTTTTATAGGCAATGATAATGCTTGTAAAACCATGAGAATATGTTCAATCCAATTGAGGAAGCATAATAGTTCAATCTAAGTCTTGATAAATGTTTGCTATGTACCAAACTTGAAAAAAAAGTCTCATCTTATTAGGAGTACTACAATCTAAAAGGCTTACAATCACTCTGAGGGTTGGATTGTTGACGGTAGTAGCTAGTGCACTGATTATGATGAAAGACACAAGAAGTAATAACTTGTATTATTTCTAAGGGAGTACAGTTATTTGATCAGCATTAACAATTTTTGGAAAGAATGCAAATTCAAAGGTAACCAAGTGGTGGCATATGTTTGGAACATATTAGGGAAAAATTCTTGCAGACTTTAGTGAAGCAAGGCGTATTGAAAGGTAAAAATTCTTGTAAATTGGAATGCTTTAAGCATTTTATTATAGGCAAGTAGATAAAAGTAAAGTTTTATTCAATAATTCGTAATACTAAATGAATTTTGGACTAAGTACATAGTGAAATGTGGGGACCTACTAGAGTATCTGTTGAGTCCTAGAATATTTATAAAAGGTAAAATCATCATTTTACACTCTAAAGTCTCGCTAACATCTCCACTTTTATGTATTTTAAATCTCTTGATATTTAATTGTTTATATTTATGTGTATTTTTAATACTTTATGTATTTTAGGGGTATTTTTTTCATTTTTCAATAAACGAGAATTCGGACAGTAAAACGAACAGCATTTTTGAACTGAGAACAGCTAAAAGCCTTACGAAAGACATAAAGGGCAAAATCATAATTTTAAGATTTTGGTGGGCCTTGTTGACGTGGCGTTGACTATTGACGTAACATTGGCTGATGATGTGGCATTGTCGAATGATGTGGCAGAAATCTATTTGACTAAAAAATGAGCTTACAATACATGCAATGCACTGGATCATATTTGTTGACTTTTACATTGACCGATGACGTGGCAGAATATTAGTGGACCAAAAATAGTGCATACCGTGCCTGCATATACACGGAATCACAACCTTGGTGACGTGTTCCAACCAATCAGAGAGTGCCACGTGGCGCAACCCTGGGTGTTCGAATTGTTTTCATCCGATGGCCATGATTTACTTGTTGTATCTATAAATATGGGGCTCCGCCCCCCCTAATTTGACACCCCTGAATCTAATTTTGGGCTCTATTTTCTGTAATTCATTCTCTATCTAGTATTTTCAATGTATTTTATTAAAATTTTCATTTTACCTCTAGTTATAAAATGAGTAGCTAATTTATTTTCAAGCTTGGGTTAAAGGTGAAGCCTCAACATAATCTATAAGCTTAATTTGGTAAGTTTATTTTTAATTTTTCTAATTTATTTAAATTTTTTTGACTTATCGTAGACAGATAATAATAATCTTGTCTAGATATTGCACTGGTATACGGGCTCTCTAGTGCAAGATTATTACTATTTGGCACGGTGAGCGGTTTACACTAGATTTATTAGAGAAAAACCTCCCTCTAATTTATATGGTAGGTCTTGATTCATTGTAAACATAAAATTCATCTAGTTTAATTAGCAGACAGTCTTGCTACCTTGTCGATAGTTATACTATTATTACCTGGCACAGCATGTTCTTGATACCATATTTAACATAAGATTATTCTTCCTAGGACAATGAGCGCTTGATGTCATATTTATTAGAGTTCGGTTTATGAGGAGTGGAAATACCCCCTCATAAATTAATTGGACCTAAAAAATGAATATTAAGCCCATGGTGAAATGTTCAGTGTGAATCCTAAGAACCAAGCACTTTATTACATTGATCAAGTACCAATTTATTCTCACCATTTTAATTTCAATTTTAGGATAGAATAAACTAGGAAATTTCACAACAAAAAATAAATAATAAACAGTAATAATAATTCCACATAATTAAAATCATCTCCTCGTGGGATCGACACTCGTCACTATTAATCTATACTTCAATAGATTCGTGTACTTGCGAGTTCAATAAAATTTGCACAACAAGTTTTTGGCGCCGTTGCCGGGGAGGTAAGTCATTTAAATTTGTAGAATTAATTTTCTTGTGTAAATATCTTTTTGTATTTTATTTACTTTTAATTTTCTTTTTATATGGCTGGTTTAATCACCTATAAGTTATCTTAATTTTAGTTGATTTATTTTAAGTTAATTTATTTTTTTTTCATTTTTATAATTTTATTTTCATTTTATTTTTCTTTGTAACTTTACATTGATCTTGTTAATTTATATGGCCGGTTTAACTGCCTGGTAATTTATTTTAATTTCTGTTTATTTCATTTTTTCTCTTATCGCACAGTCATAGGACTTGAGTGTATTTTCATAATAAAGTTATAACAAGCGTGATAAAATTAGTACTATAATTTCTCTTTTCTTTATTTTCAATTTTGCTTTTGTGCGTGTTCTTTGCATGCATGGTCGAAGGTCACTATCACATAATTTAGAACCCATAAACCTTGAGCTAGAGAAAGTACGTCGCACACGTAAAAAAATTGCATCACAAGTGGAAATTGTGGATAAAATTGAAATAGATTTACAACAACAACCACAAGCACTGCAGGAGAGGCCATTTAAGGACAACTTTAGTCCCTTAGCTAATTTGAGCACATCATGCATAAGATACCCAAATGTAGCTGCTAGTAGTTTTAAGCTAAAGCATAGTGTGCTAAATTGTCTCCCATCATTCTATGGCCTAGAAAATGAAGATCTATACAATCATTTGAATGATTTTCATGCTATTTGTCAAACTTTTAAATATGAGAATTTTTCAGATGATGATATTAAGCTTATGTTATTTCCATTTTCTTTAAAAGATAGAGCTCATTCTTAGTTCAATACATTATCTGCTAATAGTATTACATCATGGGAACAAATGGTTACTAAATTTTTAAACAAATACTTCCGAGTGCATAAAACCAATGTTATTTGCAGGAAAATCTCATAGTTTACCTAAAAAAAAGATGAGCAATTTTTTGAAGCATGGGAGCGATTCAATGGGCTACTTTTGAAGTGTCTACATCATGGGTACGAGAAATGGCATTAATGCCAATACTTTTTGGAGGGACTATTGCCACATGTGCAGGAATGGCTAATGGCGACAAGTGGAGGAGAGTTAATGTCAAAAGTGCATCAGAGATTTGAGATTTCTTTCAGTGACAAGTAGATAATTCCCACGACGAAGCAAATCATTCAAAAACGTGAGAAAAATCAAAGGAGCGAATGAAGGTTATGTTGGTGAGTCAAGATCAGAAATCAAGGAAGTCAAAGAAATAGTTGAAGGTCTTTCTCGCCAAATAGCATCTTTGACAGCTGCAAAATCAGCAGAGCCACATGCCTATAATCAACTTGATCATGACTCATACCCAAATCAAGCCAATGCAATTGGTGTGATGAGTAAGCGGCCAAACTACAATTCTTACTCCAATACTTATAATCTTGGGTAGAGAGACTATTCCAACTTTTCATGGTCTCAAGGATTCCAACGGAATGGAGCAGCAGCTCCAACTCCATCAATGCAATCATTCAGACCATACAATCAGAACCAGAACTACTCGCAACCCAAACCATGGGAGGAAGCGTTCCAAAATTTTAAAAATTGGACTCACTTCGCAATAGATCAAAAAAATCGCACCATTGATGAACTGTGGAATGAGATGAGAGCAGGCTTCAATTCACAAACCCAGTCAATTTCAAAATTAGAAAAGATGGTAGGTCAACTAGCTTTTTCTGTTCAAAACTTAACAATGACCGTTGAAAAGGAAAAATTCCCAAGTCAGCCAGTGCCAAATCCTAAAGGAGTACTAAAGTAAGTACTGACTCAGCCCAGTAATATGAAGAGGTCAAAGCTGTGATGACCTTACGAAAAAGCAAAGAAGTTGGCAACAAGGTGGAGATGTCAGTGACAAAGACAAATCAAGTTATGCCTACAGATTTTGAGGATTCTTTAAAGGAGAAAGAAGAAAGTTGTTCACAAGCATATATCTCTAAAGCTTTATTCCTTCAGAGGTTAGCTAAAGCAAAAAGGAAATTTCACAGGTGAGATTATGGAGATATTTAAATAGGTAAGTGTTAACATTCCCTTGCTTGATGCTATAAAGCAAGTGCCCTCTTATGCCAAGTTTCTTAAAGACCTCTGCACTAAAAAAAGAAGCATTCATGTTCAAAACAAGACATTTTTAATCGAAAACATTAGTTACATACTTCAACAAAAAATTCCTCCAAAATTTAAAGACCCAGGATCTCCTTCTATCTCATATAGTATTGGGAACCACACATTTGAGAATGCTTTATTGGACTTGGGAGCTAGTGTAAATCTTTTGCCTTATTCTGTATTTATGAAACTTGGATTAGGAGAATTACACCCAACTCCAGTTGTGTTACAAGTTGCAGATCGGTCTATGAAAATACCTCGTAGTATTTGTGGAGGACATGCTTATCTAGGTCGACAAGTTTTATTTTCCTGTTGATTTTATTGTAATTGATACTCAACCAATGCAGGATTCAAAGAATCACATTCCCATTATTCTAGGTCGACCTTTCTTGGCAACTGCTGATGCTCATATTCAATGCAGGACCGAAAATATAAAGTTGTCCTTTGACAATATGACTATGGAGCTTAATATCTTCACCATTGCCAAACAACTTCATGATGGGAACGATGAAATTGTTGATATGAATTTTATTGAAGAATTAGTTGATCATAATCTTTCTTTTAACCTTAGTGATGACCCTTTACAAGAATGGTTAACTGATTTTGGTATGGTTTTTGACCAAATTAATGCCTCACTTGATTCATCACCATTCATGGATACTAATAACTAAAATTTAAAAGAAGAGCAATTGGCATCATCTGAGGAAAATCTCATCACATCAGAATCATTAACAAAACTCGAGCTTAAACCGTCACCCAATACTTTGGAGTATACATCCTAGGGAGATGAAAACACATTGTAAGAAATCACCTTCTCATTCCTTGACAATAAACAAATAATTGAAAGTATCATTTACCCCTGCCATAGTTCAAAAAGAAGGTTTCAACTGGCAGAATTTGAGGATATTTACAGCGATGAAAAGACTAAAGATTACAAAAAGAGAATAAAAGTCTTTCATGACAAGCATATCATGAGAAAATCTTTTATACTAGGTTAGAAAGTACTTTTATTCAACTATCACGTGCACCTATCCCTAGGTAAGTTACACTCTCGATGGTCTGAACCCTTTATTGTTTATACTTTTTTTCTACATTGAGCAATTGAAATTAAGGATCCAATGAACGGTGTCATTTTTAAAGTTAATGGTCAAAGAATAAAGGCATATCTAGAGTACCAACCACATGACAAAGACACCGAAATCAATTTGAGTGACCCACCGGATTTGAATTGAGATATTTTTACTTCTTTTTATCGTTTTATTTTACTATTCTTTTACTCGAAATTATTTATTTTTTGTTAAGGTGTGTTTGATTACCAATCATATTTTCTTTCGTTACTTATCATGAATACCTCAATCAGAAAGATCCTCTTCATCCAATTTAAACGACTTCTACGTGTGAAGTGTCATCTAAACGGTTGCTCTAAGTTTGTCAATCACATCTTGTTTGGGGCCTTCGACCACCAGCATTAGTATCCCACTTTGAAGACTTAGAAAGACATCTCAAGGAAATCGAAGGTGGTATCTATGAAATCCAATTGGAACTTGAGGTAAATTCAGTATGAGGACGTTTGTAAGTAGTTGTTTACTTAAAATGCATTTTTTTTACGTTGTGTGTTCTTTTGTTTGTTTTCATGTGTTACTTGATTTACATGCTTTATTTTATTTAAGTGTGCTTTAATTTGTTACCCCGGTTAAATGGCGGATAACGGTACTCCGTGACAATTAAAGTTGGTTACTTCAGTTTTCCATAATAACTGATATTTTGAGGAGACGAAATAGATTAAAACATAATTTTGGCAAAGTTTTACAAACGATTTCCTTCATTTCCTCATAATGCTCTCCTTATAATCTATAAAGCTCGGTCCGAATGCATACGATTACTTATAAGAAATAACATCCCTTCTGACATCCGATGGTTAATTGAAGTCAAAGTACAATTGGCTGGTTAGTTACCCCCCAAATTTATTGCATATATGCCTGGTTGTGGTAAAGGAAACTACTCAAGAAAACAAAGAGCTTGACGGCTTCCAATTGCTTGTCATAAGTGTGCTAAAATGGAATGCAATAAAGAAAAGTGTACTTTAGGAATGATGTCTGATAACAGGGAAGACAAGATTCAATTCATTAGGGATTGCTTGAATAAAGAGTCATTGGATAATATCCTTTTGTCTCTTGAAACGCATCCCAGTAGATATATACAGAGAGCAATTATCCAGTTATGACCATTATTCCAAAAAGAACATGCAAGATGTAGTCTCGGGAATCTGACTATAAATGACCCTGTTTGCTAGTTTATAAAAAAAAATGGATGGGAAGCCTATCCTCGACCCATAGAGGGCGTTCAAGTTGTTTCTAGACGTAAAACTAGAGGAAGATGTGAGCCACAATCACAACTACCAGTAAATATCCTTTTTATTTACTGTTCTTTTATCATTTGCATTATTGTGTTATCTTTTCCTGTTGTTCACTTTTTGCTATTGACTTTAAAGCCACAAACTTCATGTGTCATTTGAAAAATGTACCACTTCCTTTAAAGATGTGTGTTATTATGATTGTTACTAAGATCTTTAAATATGAGCTTATTTTTTTAAATATTCATAAGTTATTTTTTTATGATTATCTCAATGGCAGCACCTTCAAGTAGACAATTTAAGAACATTTGTGTGGTTTTTGGGTTTCACTATAGAAAGTATAAAGAGTTTGTTGAGGTAGGTATAGATCTTGGTCGAGTCATAGCAAAAAGAAAAATACACCTAGTATATGGAGGAGGTGATCGAGAGTTATCAAAACTTATTGCAGAAGCTGCCTACAATAGAGGAGCCCACGTACTAGGCATCATTCCGAAAGCTTTAAGACCTCTTGTAAGCATGCCCGGCCCACCAATTAGAGAAGAGTTAGTTGTCTCCACCATGTAAGAAAGACTATCTGAAATGCTACAACATACTGAAGCTTTCATTTTCTTGACAGGAGATTTTACAACTTTAGAGGCATTATTTACATTTGCATCTTGGGCCAATCTGAACATTGATAAAAAAACCATCGGTTTGCTAAATATTAATAACTTTTTTGATGGCTTACATGCATTTCTTAACAATGAAATAAAAAATCATTTCATTCCTTTCACAATAAAAAAAAATTTATTTATGCCCTTACTACTAACGAGTTACTTGATCTTTTACAAGCTTATAAAATAGAGCCAGATCCTAGGACCTTTTCATTAGATTGGTCGACTGATAATGGTAGCAGCAGTAAGAAGCACAAATTACATTTAACTCTCCATCTGTAAATGTTTTCTTTCATTTTGTGTTGCAGCACTCAGGTGATGTCTTCTAAACCCTATTTCTTTTAAAACATTGAGGACAGTGTTTCATTCTGGTTGGGGGGAGGGAATAGTTGATGATTGTGAAATGTCTTAATCTTGGAGAATTTTTTACTAATTTTTATCGTAAGAACTAATTTTAGCTTAATTGTTTAGTCGAAGATGGCTGAATATAGAGTGTAGTGACTCTAGAAACGCATCTTCTTAGTCTTGGAGTTAAAAAATAATAATAAAAAATAAAAAAATGGCATTTTATGTGATCTTTTAACATTGGATGACATGATGACTTTCAAATTCTTGTATTTGTATTATCTTTGACCTTAAGTTATATTACATCGTATTTGCTACTCTGCATGCTGATGTTAGTGACAAATGTGAATTGAACGATATGACGAGTAAAATTGGTTAAGTTACTTGAAGGAATACACATTTCCTAATAAATTATAAGTGAGTTTTTGAGCCTATCTATATTTTCCTTTAAGTCAAATATAAAAAGAAATTGTGTTGCTATATCTAAAAGTCCATTGAGCTAGTAAAAATAGAAGACTATTGAGAGCCCTAAAAGATGATGGAAAGGAAATCTTTGATTCGCTTGAGCCTTTTTCAGCCACCCCTTTTGTAAAATATCTATAGTTAGTCCTTTTGAGCCTAGATAAAAAAAAAATTATGTTTTCTTTGTTAACTCATCATCCTGCTCTACTCTAATTTAGAGTAGTACCTTACGTTTTATGTATTCCATCACCTACTCATGTTTGAGAAAATTTTAGGTAATTATTTTTAAAAAAAATTGTGCAACATATATATATATATATATATATATATATATATATATATATATATATATATATATATATATATATATGAAAAAGAAAAAAAAAAGATGTGCAATTGAAAAAAAAATGAAAAAACAATAAGAATAGATGAATCGCACCTTATAATTTTCAAAAGATCTCTATTTTATTTTCTCAAACAATACTTTGTTTTTTCTATTCTCCCTTCTTTGTTAGCCATATTCTTAACCTACATTATATCCTAATAAAAGTCCTTCTTGATTTTAGGAAACTATAGTCTGAAGCAGAAGCTAGTAAAATGGACTAAAATGATGTAGTGACACATATAAAAAAAAAAAAAGAGTTAGTTTGACTATCATTTCATTTTATTTAGTGTCATACTATATGCTAAGCTGTGGGCATTATTCTTGGTGAGAGTGTGTGATATTGCCATTCATTAATTTCTCTCACGTTATCATTTTTAGAGTGACTGTTTTTCTTGAGTTTATTTTTTTCTGAGAGTGTCACTCTAACCTGTGAGATTTTGGGGTTGATATGTCACACTTAAAAGTGGCTTAATTAATGTAGCTCTGATAATCGATCATTTTGCATGTGTTTACTTGATTGAATCATGTGGATGATTGATGTGGGAGTGATATCTCTTTAGGCCGGAGATAATGCTTATACTTTTATTTGATTATTGTCATTTATCTAATTGAAGAATTAAACATAATTGCCTTTAAAAAAAAAATTTAGTTGAATTTTTTTATCGCTTATTTTGCTAGGGACTAGCAATAAACTGGTTGAGGGGCCCTGCTGACGTGGTGTTGACTACTAACGCGGTATTAACTGCTGATGTATCGTTGACCGATGATGTTCCATTGACAGATGATGTGGCAGAAGTCTATTGGACCAAAAAATGAGCTTACAATACATGCAATGCACTGGATCATATTGTTGACTTTTACATTGACCGATGACATGGCAGAATATTAGTGGACCGAAAATAGAGCATACCGTGCCTGTATATACACGAAATCACAGCCTTGGTGACGTGTTCCAACCAATCAGAGAGTGCCACGTGGTGCAACCCTGGGCGTTCGAATTGTTTTCATCCGATGGCCATCATTTACTTGTTGTATCCATAAATAGGGGGCTCCCCCTTAATTTGACACCCCTGAATCCAATTTTGGGCTCTATTTTCTGAAATTCCTTATCTATCTTGTATTTTCTATATATATTATTAAAATTCTCATTTTACCTCTAGTTATAAAATGAGTAGCTAATTTATTTTCAAGCTTAGGTTAAAAGTGAAGCCTCAGTATAAACTATGGACTTAATTTGGTAAGTTTATTTTTACTTTCTCTAATTTATTTAAATTTTTTTGACTTATCGTAGATAGATAATAATAATCTTGTCTAGATTTTTGCACTGGTATACGGGCTCTCTAGTGCATGATTATTACTATTTGGCACGGTGAGCGGTTTACACTAGATTTGTTAGAGAAAAACCTCCCTCTAATTTATATGGTAGGTCTTGATTCATTGTTGACATAAAATTCATCTAGGTTAATTAGTGGATAGTCTTGCCACCTTGTCGACAGTTATACTATTATTACCTGGCACAATGTGTTCTTAATACCACATTTAACATAAGATTACTCTTCCTGGGACAATGATCGCTTGATGTCATATTTATTAGAGTTCAGTTTATAAGGAGTGGAAATACCCCTTCATAAATTAATTGGACCTAAAAATGAATATTAAGCCCATGGTGAAATGTTCAGTGTGAATCCTAAGACCCAAGCACTTTATTACATTGATCAAGTCTCAATTTATTCTCACCATTTTAAATTCAATTTTAGGATAGAATAAACTAGGAAATTTTATAAAAAAAAATAAGTAATAAAGAATAATAATAATTCTACATAATTAAAATCCACCTCATCGTCGGATCGACACTCGTCACCATTAATCTATACTTCAATAGATTCGTGCGCTTGCGAGTTTTAATAAAATTTGTACAACAGTATCTTCATTGGGAGGTATACACTATTTTGTTACTTTTATTGATGATTATTCATGAAACTGTAAGTGTATTTAATAAAGAACAATGATGAAGTTTTAAAAATATTTCTGAAATGGAAGATGATGGTCGAGACTCAGACTGGTCGAAAGGTTAAAAAAACTTTGCTCAGACAATGTCGATGAGTACAAGAAAGATCCATTTCTACAAGTATATCGAGATGAGAACATTGTGCAATATTTCACTATTCGGGAAACATGACAGTAGAATAGGGTGGTAAAACACATGGGCCAAACTATACTGAAGAAAGTTTTATATATGTTATCCAAAGCTGAATTAGGCAAAGAGTTTTGGACTAAGTCAGTTGTATATGCATACCATCTGATTAACCATTTGCCATCAACTGTAATTGAGTGCAAAACACCCATGGAGATGTGGAGTAGTAAAACTGCTACTAATTATGATTCTTTACAGATATTTTGTTTTACTATTTTTTATTATATAAAAGAATCTAAGTTTGACCCAAGAGCAAAGAAAGCATTGTTCATGGGTATAACTACTAGGATAAAAGGATACCATCTCTAGTGTTATATTACAAAGAAAATTATTTTCAGCAAAGATGTGACTTTTGATGAACCAGCCGTGTTGAAACAAAAAGATTTATAGAAGGATGACAAAACTAGTAGTCCCAAATGGAGTTCAAAATGGTTAAAGTTAATCCAACTAGTGTTGATGAGATAGATAATGACTATCTATCAACTAAAGATGCAAAACATGTTTTGACCCAGGAACCTTCACAAGAACTTGATTTAATTGCATATAAAAGACCATAAAGAAAAATTCATAAGTCTGCTTCCTATGTTGATATGGTGAGCTATGCACTTCCAGTTGTAGATAATGATATTCCTTCCACTTACGTGAAGTAGTAAGTAACCTTCAAAGTATACAGTGGAAGTAAGCAATAGATGAAGAAATATAGTCTTTTCATACGGATGAAACTTAGAAATTAGTTAAACTGCCCAAAGAAAAGAAAACAATTAGTTGTAAATGGTTATATACAAAGAATGAATGATTTCCTCATAAGAACGAAATTCGATACAATGCTATATTGGTAGGATGTTTTATACTCAGAAAGAATGAATAGACTACAATGGGATATTTTCACTAGTTGTGATCTATTTATCTATTCAGATTTTGCTAGCCATAGTTGCACAATTTGATATTGAACTAGTTCAACATCATAAGTCTGCTCGCTATGTTGATATGGTGAGCTATGCACTTCCAGTTGTAGATAACGATATTCCTTCCACTTACGTGAAGTAGTAAGTAACCTTGAAAGTATACAGTGGAAGTAAGTAATAGATGAAGAAATATAGTCTCTTCATACAGATGAAACTTGGAAATTAGTTAAACTGCCCAAAGAAAAGAAAACAATTAGTAGTAAATGGTTATATGCAAAGAATGAATGATTTCCTCATAAGAATGAAATTCGATACAATGCTATATTGGTAGGATGTTTTATGCTCAGAAAGAATGAATAGACTACGATGAGATATTTTCTCTAATTGTGATCCATTAATCTATTCAGATTTTGCTAGCCATAGTTGTACAATTTGATCTTGAACTGGTTTAACATCATAAGTGTGCTCGTTATATTGATATGGTGAGCTATGCACTTCTAGTTGTACATAATTATATTCCTTCCACTTACGTGAAGTAGTAAGTAACCTTGAAAGTATACAGTGGAAGTAAGCAATAGATGAAGAAATATAGTCTCTTCATACGAATGAAACTTGAAAATTAGTTAAACTGCCCAAAGAAAAGAAAATAATTAGTTGTAAATGGTTATATGCAAAGAATGAATGATTTCCTCATAAGAATGAAATTCGATACAATGCTATATTGGTAGGATATTTTATGCTCAGAAAGAATGAATAGACTACAATGAGATACTTTCTCTAGTTGTGATCCATTAATCTATTCAGATTTTGCTAGCCATAGCTGCACAATTTGATCTTGAACTAGTTCAACATTATAAGTGTGCTCGCTATGTTGATATGGTGAGCTATGCACTTCCAGTTGTAGATAATGATGTTCCTTCCACTTACGTGAAGTAGTAAGTAACCTTGAAAATATACAGTGGAAGTAAGCAATAGAGGAAGAAATATAGTCTCTTTATACGGATGAAACTTGGAAATTAGTTAAACTGCCCAAAGAAAAGAAAATAATTAGTTGTAAATGGTTATATGCAAAGAATGAATGATTTCGTCACAAGAATGAAATTCAAGGTTGCTAGAAAAAAAAATTCGGTTTGCAAATTGATAAAGTTACTTTATGGATTGAAACAATCCCCTAGGCAGTGGTACAAGAAATAAATTTGATCATTGTATGTATTTTCGCAAGATACAAGAGAGATCTTTCATATATTTGCTCTTATATGTTGATGATACACTAATAGTATTCTAAAGCAAAGATGAGATTAAGAAGTTAAAAACTCAACTCAATCAAAAGTTTGAAATATATTTCATTTAATAATATTTTAAGCAAATTATATAAAAAGTAATGATAAAATATTCGAGGAAACTAAAATTACTTAACTTCACAATTTGATGAAAGTGTTAGGATATGATTCTTAATGAGCAATCACTGCTCTTTTCTTTTATATTTATATCTTTAATCTTATTCTCATGATCTATTTACTTGCATTCTTACTTCTCATCCATTTTGGGTCAGTTGGGTAATGTTGTAACTATTAAAATAATTGCTATTAGTTGTAGAAATTTTCAGTTGTGAAGAAAATCAATTAAATGTTTGATAAAAATTATTTTTAAAAGTATTGTGTGTTTTAAAAGAAATCATATATGTGTGATAAAACTTACTATTAAACTGCTGTAAGAATATAAATAAGTGAATTAGGTATAATGTTGAATAAAATTTATTTTCACATTTATAAACATATATATATATATATATATATATATATAAATTTTTACTATTTATATATCATAATTCATAACTAAAATAAATATTTTATATTTATTAATTTTTTTATTATTTTATTTTTCCAATATAATTAGTAATAATAATAATCTCTTTAAAGTTAATGATGTTGCTTCCTAATTAATAAAGAAACTTTTAGATTTTTATAATATATATGAATTTATATTAATTAGAAAAGTGATTCTTATAATCAGATTATGAAATGCTATCTGTCTTTGATTTTCAAAATCTATTGTATGATATAATAATTTTACCAAAAGTAATTTTAAAAAAATTACCAAACACCACAATTAACATTTAACTCTTTAAATAAACCCTTAAAAGTAATCACAAATGGACCCTTCATGTTAAACATGATTTCTCTCTCTCTATTTAAACATATTTTATTCACTCCTATTTCTCTTTAATGTTTCTTCTTCTCTCTACTATTGTTCAATTAAAAATAAAAATTATTCAGTAAACTAATTACTTAGTACTTTAATCACTTGTTATATTTTATTTAATTTATTTATTACACACATTATTTTCTTATAATCTAATGAAATTTTAGCTAGTCCCTAAATTTCAAGCAATTTTAAAAAAAATATGTTGGATCATACCTAAAAGTTAAAAAAAAAAAAAAGCTAAATTTCTAACATTAGCTTTAAACTAATTTGTTAATACTTTAATCATTACTTATTATCTTGTACAGCAAAGAGGAATCTCGGCATGCTCCAGTTCTTTCATCAACCGTATTCTTAGATAAGGTTCTTAATCAAGGGAAACTTTCATAATTTTAATCCAAAAGAAAATTTAAGTAAAAAAGAAAAAGAAAAAAGAAGCAAGTGAATTATCATAGACTCAATCCAGAGCTCCGAAAATTTTTTTATGAAAGAAGAAGTGAATTATTGTAGTTTCAATGCAAAGCAAGTTATCAGAATAAAAAGTAGGCGAATTATTGAACATATTTCTTCGTTTCAAACGAAAACGATTCATCAAAATAAGTAGCAATATAAAGAAAAGTCTCATTTCAAACTAAAAAGATTCATTAAAGTAAAAAGTAGCATATATAAAGAAAATTCTTGTTCATTACTGGTAAAGACACACGATACATTGTACCTATTTAAGATACGATGTCACAGGCCACCCAATTTTTTTTCTAGCCAGGAATACTTTCGTGCTAGAATTATCTAAGGGTGACACTGACTTGTACGCAACATACTCATCTCATGATAGCAAACTTATATTAACAGATCCAAGTCGATAATGCAAATAGTTATATGCCAATTATGGGTAGATGAATGCAACATCATATATATAGATATATAGTTATTCTTTAGTGCGGGCGCCTTTTTTTTTTTTTATGCGAATACATTTTTAAACCATATAGTTTAAAAACTGTCTGGGATTTCATAAAAATATCATTGTAATATTAACAATTTTTATATTTTATATTGTCTTTCTCACTTAATAGCAAGATAGAGGCTCAAGAAAACAATAAGGAGCCTCAATATTTGTATAAATATATATATAATATTTTTTATTTATTGAGCAGGTTATTATTTAATATTTAAATATTAATTATATAAAAGTTCAACCATTCATACATACTATCCCATAGGAAATATTTAAATTCAAAACTTAAATTTAATCTAAATTCTTAATTTACTAGGTAAAAGCTAAAATAAAAAAATAATAATAATGTACTCATGGATAATAATAAACAAATAAATAATTATGAAGAATAAAAACACAAAACGGAAAGACAAGAGAACGTTGTTAGAAAGCTCTATACTTGAAGGGTCTAACTAACTTACATTTCATGTAAGTTACATCCCTCATAAAAAAAATATATGAAACCCACCATCTTATTATAACTTTTTACATATTTTTTGGTGGGATGTAACTTATATAAAATGTAAGTTAGTAAAACCCTACTTTGAAAAGCTATCATGGCCCATACAATAGGGATTTCGAAGGATTTCAGAGATTGTCTTAATACCTGATAAAGATGGGGCCTGACTGAATGTTCCAGAAGGTTCGTGGCTCACCGGAAGCTTCAATTTAGCTGTTTCTTGAGAGTCTCAGGTATTAAAATAACCTCTCTCTTTTTTGTTATTTATTTATTTATTCATTTGAGTGATTAGATAATGAGATACAAATTTGAATGAAATGTAAAGGAAACATGAAACGTTAAACTCGTAATAAAACGTCAAAATGATGTGTGAATAGTATCTTATTAGCTTTAATTTTTTGTAGCATATTTTAATCTAACATAGAGTTGAAATTTGAGAGATGAAAAGGGTTTGAAAAGGTGAAATGGAGATCAAATATTCTAATCTGTATTGCTTTGGTCACTGATATTTTGATCGTTGTGTTTTTTGTCACACTTTTCTTTAAATTTAAAGAGAAAGAAGGTTGGTATGTGCTGATTTTATTTGTGCCCATATTTAAGGTCGAATTAGGGGGACCCACCATAATAATGTATGAAATTTCTCACTATACATACCGAAGATTTGGTTATGTGGCTAGTGTCTAACATTATGTAAGTGACCAAGTTTATGGTTCCATGTCTCAGTTATAAATAATTTTGTTTTGTTTTGTTTCTCATTTGTCTTTTCCTTTTTCCCTTCTACTATTAATAAGACATGGATGAATGGCTTATCATAGATCCATTGCCTTCTTATGGAAGAGGGAGAGAGAGATTAGGAGGGAGACATATCAGCCTAATTCATGGGGATCATTTGACCAATGTCGTTATGATTGGTATATTACGCACATGATTCTTAATGATTTGAATGCATAAGCAATGTCTGGTAATGCTTTCACAATGAAACGAAGGTTAAGAAAATAAGAAAAAAGAAGATGCGAATTGCTTTAATAATATTTAACTTCGAATATTAGGAAAATTAAAGGAGGTAAAGAAAATATTGGAAAACTAACCGGACTTGTTTTGTGAATTGAGGGGAATAAATTAGGCTTGTCTTGAAGGTTGTGGATGACTAAATGGAATATTTTATTGATAATGGAAATGGAACTAATGGATTGTTTACATCAATAACGAAAAATTCTTCCCACACTGTATATTTTTGAAACGGTAAAATAATGATATCATTTGTTGTTTTACGTTTATCCCTTAGAAACGTTGTTGCCCATATGCTTCGAATTTGTAAAAGTTTATTTGTATAGGCTGGGAAGGGAAGACCTTGGGAACTCAAATAGATTAGAGCGAAAACCATGGAAAACGGAAAATGAAAAACAGAGATGAAAAGAGATGGGACAGAAGAGAGTTGTTACTTTTGATTGTTTGGTATCAATTAAAAAGGGAATGGAAAAGAAAATGCCAATTACATATTAATTGAATCTTTATATCATGTGTGCTTATTTTATTATTAATTGTTATTTTACTCCTAGAGAATCAACACTTTCGTTTGGGTCCACGAAATTGTTACGTATCTAAGATAGTTATTTCTTATTTGAGTTTACAGGATATAATGGAACGATTGAAGGTCAAGGACAGATGTGGTGGGATTTATGGTGGAACAGAACACTGAAGCACGCAAGAGGCCATCTTGTAGAACTCTAACAATATCTTCAATAGTGCCTTTTGTATTTCACTTTTCGTAATTCTCCCTTTGGGATATCCACCTGTTTACTGCAGTTACGACATTTTTGATTTTCAATCTTTTTTTAATTTAATCTGTTTATGTTTTCAATAGTGCCTTTTATTTTTTTTGTTTTGAACCACAAGGTGGTCTTGAGTGGGCCCTAACTATGGGAGGCACCTTTAAGCGCGTACCACAACTCAGATTAATCCCCGCTCGCACCGGGTCGGCCCGTGAAGAGTAAAGTGCTGACCAAAATGGTGACTCTATACGAGAGCGGGGCTTGACCCGTAACCTCTCTTAAGGAATGAGAGTGCGGAACCACACACCAACCATCTTTGGTTACAATAGTGCCTTTTATATTCGAGTTTATTGTTTAGTATTTGAAATTAAGCTGAATACCTTTCGTCCTTTCTAAATTATAAATTCATCCAAACAATTTTTTTCCCCAAAAAGTTATATGAAAAGTGTACAACTCCATCTTCCACCTGATATCCCTGAAGTTAGAATTTTGCCCCAGCCTAGCAACAATTTTATCCTTGTGCAGAGGCCATAGCAATTAGCAACTTAGCATAAATGTGAAATAGAAAAATAACACGTACGAACCATCTACTTGTGCTCTAATAGGCAGTGTTGCATTTTTTTCAGGAATGTTGTTATCAAAGGCATGACGATCCTGGCTCCTCTTAATGCGCCAAATACTGATGGTGTAGACACAGGTAGACAAATATTCTTCTTTATTTTCTCATTTTTCCTTCTTGGAACATTATGGTATTGCGATAGCTCGTCCAAGTTCAAACATCATAGTGAAGAGAGTTTCCTGCACTACCCCAACTTGTTCAAAAGTTGGAATAGGTAGTGAGATGTCTGGAGGGATTTTTAATGTAACTATAGATCAGTTGCATGTTTGGGATGCAGCAGCTGGGATTCATCGTGGTGCTCTTTTTCTTGAGTTTTCTGGGGAAGCTTTGAACTTTGGGGTTCAAATGAATTGAATTATCATTGTCTCAAATCTCAATCCAAAGCTCCCAAAAATTTTTAAGAATGAAGCAAGTGAATTATCGTAGTCTCAATATCACTTTATATCAGCACCACAAGTTTTAAGATTAAGATTGAAGAACAATTATCTTAATTGGCCGTGGATCCCACGTGCAAATTATCATCTCTACGTGTTCTTCATCTGCGTAGCAACACTGCGAATCACATTAAATTTGCTTACAAATGCCTTCACATGAACTAGAGACGATCACCCACACATCACATTGCAGTACACTTGTTTCCATTAAGAAAAATGCCTAATATTTCCATTTCCATTAGCTGCCTTGCCATTTTGATATGGTGCTTCTGCTTGTTGCCTATTAATTATCCTAGCTTTCCTGCTGGCCAAACCAACGAGACAGACCTACTCGAATTGCTAGCCATAAAGTCACAGCTTCATGATCCATTAGGGGTCACAAGTTCACGGAACAATACTATGAACTTGTGCCAATGGACGGGAGTGACTTGTGGCCATCAGCATCAAAGGATAACCGAGTTAGATTTGAGTAACCAAAGGATAGGAGGCATCTTTTCTCCTTATGTTGGAACAGCTTCCTCAGGTGCATCAACCTTGCGGACAACCGCTTCCATGGTGGAATTCCCCTAGAAAATGGTAATCTTTTTAGGCTTGAGAAACTAGCATTGTCCAAAAATTCATTTTCGGGTACAATACGTACCAATTTGTCCCGTTGCCTTAACCTCGTTCACTTTCGTGCCGGCAACAACAAGCTTGAGGGACAAATCCTAGAAGAGATAGGCAGGGCAGCTTGTTGAAGCTTCAAACTTTGGGCCCTCGGCAACAATTATTTAACTGCGCAACTCTCAGATTTCGTTGGGAATCTTTCAACTCGAGGTAATTAATGTTAGACGATATTCATTGAGCGGGAAAATTCCGACTACCCTTGGCCTTCTCAGAAACTTAGCTCAACTCAACGTAGCTGAAAATCAATTTTCTGGTATGTCTCCTCGTTCAATTTGTAATATCTCTTACCTCGAGTTGATTTATCTTGCATTAAACAGATTCAGTGGAAATTCAGAGCTTGTTATTAGTGGAAACAATTTTTTCGTCTCGATTCCTAATTCATTATCTAATGCTTCAAGTCTTGAGCTTGTTGACCTTTCCATCAGTCAATTCAGAGGAAAGTTGTTAAAGGAAAGAATCAGGCTATAGAAGAGGCAATCAATGATTCAAGTAACAAGGAAACAAATCAAGCAAGTCAGCCAAAAGATCAGCCTTGACTACAAGCTAACAAAGCGGAAATTTCCTCTATCAATAGTAAATCACAATTTCCCCAATTGTGATTTATTCCATTATATTTTAGCAATGCTCTTTAATTCTCAACAGCTATAATCTGTATTGTATAAAGACATCATATGTTTCACTGTAAATATAGTTCTAATATATGATACAACTTTAATTTCATCCAACTACATACATTTCATTTGCATGGTATGAGAGCTTTAGCTCCTGGCAACAAAATTAAATATTATTTGTCAACCATGGCTCTTGTGTCTTCAAAAAGTACATCCATCATATCATATCCATATCTTTCCATATTGAATATAAGCAACTTGGTCTCTTTAAAACTCTCCCAAAGCAACTACATATTGTGGAAAACAAAAATAACTAGGCTTAAGAAAAGCCAAGATATGGGCGGCTTCCTAGATGGAACATATCCTGAACCTCAAGAATTTGTCTTAAGATTAGCCACAGGTGCTAAAGCATCTACAATAAAATAAGAATATGTGATGAATTTGATTATATCATGCAGAGGAGATCGGATCAACTTCTTTGTGGATGGATCGTAGGGACCCTATCAGAGGAAGTTCTGGAATTTGCTGTCGAATTAGAAACATCAGCAGCAGTAGGGAAGGCCTTATTAAAGTACTTTTCCCGAAACACGAAAGATAGACAGTTCTTTCTCATGAAAAAGATGCATCTACAAGAAAAATTATAAAAGTATCAATGACTACATTAGAGGATTCAAAGAGATATGTGATGAACTTGATGCCATTGGCAAATCGATGGAAGATCAACAAAAGGTTTGTGGTCTATTCAAAGGTTTAGGTAAGGGTTATAGATCTATTGTTACTTCTATGATGAAACCTCCAATACCTTCATATGCTTTCGTATTTTGACTTCCCCAGAGCCTACGGTAGCATAGTTGAGACAACGATGGGTTCTCTACCCTTGCAAGGATGGAGCGACAAAAGTTTTGAGAAGTCAAGAGATCGTCGCAGTGAGACAAGAAGTTTATCATAATGATAGGTGTCAAGTGGAAGTGCAGTGATGTACACAGTTAAGGCATCCTAATGGATTGGTACACTTGAGCCTAGACATGTTCAATTGGGTGAAACTTTTGAATTTGATCATGCCACTTTGAAATTCGATTGTGTTTTTGAAATATACGTTGTGCAACCCAAGAGGGGGTGAATTGGGATTTTAGAACTTAAGCCAAGCAAATGACGCAATGATATTTTATGTGGTTCGGTAACCCCCCCTACGTCTACTCCTCCAAGCACACCGAGCTTGAGGATTTTACTATCCAAGCCTTCCAAGGTTTTAAGCTCTTACAATTGACTTCCAAGGTGTCAATAAACCTTTACACCAAGAGATTATCTCTCAATCTCTTCACCTAAGTATTTTTCACCTTTATACACTCACAAACAAAGATTTTCAGGATTGTAACAAAAACTCTCTTTTAGAGTGGATATGCAAATGATAGAACAATATAAATTTGATATATGATACTTTGTGAAATGGAAGCTCAAACCATGTTGTATCATATTGTTTTTGCTTACATCAATCAATAAAAATGGATTGGATTAGAGTTTATATAGTTTGGACTTAAAATATAATTGTTATTGCACAAAACCCGCAGGGAAGCGGTTTGCTGCTTAATTTAACCAGCTAGCTGCTTGCTAAAGTGAAGTTACCATTACATTTGAATTTTGCTACAATAACAATATTTTAAGAAATTATAGTTTGGCCTAAAACTTTTGATAATTATACCATGCCCTAAAACATCATATGATTTTGCAAATAGGTTATTTTTCAGGATTTCTAAATAATATTCGTTATTCCTAAAACATTTTGACATTATAATATGGCCCAATATTTTATATAACTTTTCAAAAAGACATGTTTTAGAATTTCAACCTAATGCTTATTAAATTCAAAGTTCTCAAAACTTTTTCAATTTAATCTAAAATTTGAAAAATACTCAAATCTACAAAATACTTGTCTTATAAATATAAAAGCTTTGGTTTATGAAAAATGATTTCTTATGAAATAAATACTTTGAGCTTCTCAAATGCTAAACCATGCATATATGAAATCATACGGACTTTATAAGAATTTGTCACATTAATAACTTCGTTGAGCTAAACTTCATCATTGATCGAGCCATTGTCCATTAAGTTTCTTGAGCATGATTCACTTGTATAAATATTATCCTTCAAGAACTAGTGAAAGATGTGAAATACAATATTAAGAAATCACTTAAGACACATGTTTGTTATCATTAAAATTACAATGTGTAGCTCTTTAAGCTAACAGTTTTTTTGTAGCAGGCCAAGGGGTTTATTCTGACCTAGGATAATAAGTTCATTGGCTTGGTCTTACTTCACCGTTGAGAAACGAAAGAAGACATCCATCTTCAGTAAAAGGAAGGTAGAGTAGAAATAATATGATAAAATCATCAAAATGAGCGAATATGCTTAATAAAAAAAATGATTTTATTCTTCTTTCCCAATTCTTTTTTTTCTTACGGCCCTGCTACTTCGTAGATTTTTTTTTTTTTTTTTATCAAGAAAGATCTCTTGTTCTTATTATAAGATCGTGTGATTGGATCCGTAGATGTTTAGTAAAAGGAATAATCTTCTCCTTTGAGAATAATCAAAAATGGAAAGTGTTCAATTGGATCATGAAAATCTGAATGGAGTTCTTGTTCTTTTATTTTATCCAATTCATAGGTACAGATCATTGATACTTAAAAATGTTATCTTTCTTTTGTTTTGACTCAGCCCATGATTGAAACCAATCTTTTGAGGCAGGGGTATAGGACTCTTTACATGTAAGACCTATTGCCCATGCAATTCAGGGTCCTCATTTTAGTCAACCAACAACGGAAACTTTTTCTTGGGGAGGTGCTCTTGGCTCGATGAATATCTGACGAAACAGAAGCTTAAGATTTATTGGAACGAAAACTAAAGGTTTCTGAATAATACAAATTTTATTGAAAAGAAATATGAATGAATAAAACAAGGGTTTTGAAGCCATTTTATAACAAGTCTAAATATCGTGAATTTACCAAAATAGGCAAATCCAAAATATAATCTTATAATAAAATTCTTTTATCTGAAATAAAAAGGGAAAATAAAAGGAAAACCAAATCCGAGTTGTAGAAAAAAAGATAAAAATCCTAGAAAAATCAGGAAAAATAGAAAAATCTAAAAGTCTAATAACGACTAGGAAAGAAAAGGAATTTTTGGGCCGAGCATGGGCCATAATAAATTCGTCTCATCGCAAGATTTGAAACGATATATTATACATTGAAAACAGACACTTGTAGCTAAAGTTATGCCATCCAGAAGGTTCCCTGCTCGCAATACACACCATCCTACATCAGTCTCCCTCACTTAGAAAAGAACTCGTCCTTGAGTTAGGCTCATACAACCCCTCACCATCGGGATGGTATTCAAACAAATCAGCCACATTGAAAGTGTGAGAGATATTCTAATTTTCAGGTAATTGAAGTACATAAGCATTATCATTAATTTTCTGTGACATGCGAAATGGTCTATACTTGCGTTTCTCCAATTTGACGCGAATGCCCGGAAATTGACTTTGCCATTACTAAATCACCTTCAGCAAATACTTTCTTACGCCGATGCTTGTCCGCTCAGCCTTCTACTTTGCATTGGCAACCTCTAAGTGAGCTCGAACTTCTGTTTGAATCTTCAGAGCCTTTTTTGCCTTATTCTCTACTGCCTTACGTTCCCCAACTGCAGCTGCTGGTGGTATAACAGCCAAGTCACAAACTTGTCTTGGAGAACTAGTATAGACAATCTCTAAAGATGCCTTACCAGCTGATCGCTTCACCATGCTATTATAAGTGATTTCATCCTGAGACAATGCAGTTTCCCAGTGCCGTTGCTTATCACCATATACACAACGTAATATATTACCCAAAGTACGATTGACCACCTCTGTTTGCCCATCTGTCTGTGGATGGAAAGCACTACTAACTGCAACTGCTTTTCAAATTTTTCATAGAGATGAAGCCAAAACTTGCTGATAAATTTGACATCCCTGTCAGAAGTGATAGTCTTTGCAATCCTATGCAAATGCACTATTTCCTGAAAGAATAAATGTACCACCAAAGAAGCATCTTCAGTCTTCTTACATGGAATGAAATGTGTCATTTTGGAAAACCTGTCTACTAAAACTAACATTAAATCTCGACCTGTCTTTGTGCGCGGCAACCCTAACACAAAATCCATGAATAGATCTAACTAAATATTTTCAAGAACAGGTAAAGGCATGTACAAACCAGTATTCTATGCATGTCTCTTGCCTTCTTGGCAAATTCGACGGTTCTGTACAATCTTGCGGAAATCCCTATTTAATTGAGGCCAATAATAATGCTCCTCGACAAGTGCCTTAGTCTTGTCTAGACCCACGTGTCTGCTTTATTTGTTCCTATAGAGAACTCTGAGGCACACATAACTAGTTGGACTTGAATAAGTATTCATCCTGTATTAGGAAATCTTCTGTATTTTGATAGTTAATGCAGTGATCCCAAATGCACGCAAAGTCATCATCTTCCGCATACAACTCCTACAAGCACTTAAAACCAGTAACTTCATTAACTAGAGTTACTAGTAAAGTTGCTCGCCTACTTAATGCATCTGTCACTTTATTTTGCTGCCCAGATTTATGCTTCAAGACAAAAGTGAACATCTGCATATAAATCACCATCTCGCATGGATCTTGCTCCGGTTCTGCTAGCTATTAAAGTACTTTAGTGCTTGGTGATCACTGTAGAGTACAAATTCCTTCTGAATCAAGTAATGCTCCTAACAATAAAACCTAAAAACTCCACATTATTATGTAGGAAACTACACTTCTTCAGATTAATGTAAAGCTTATTTCTTCTTAACACTTCCAGAACCTTCCTTAAATACTCCAAATACGTCATCACATCAACAGAATATACCAAAATATCATCAAAATATACCACAACAAATTTACAGTAAAATGGCTTAAGAACCTGGTTTGTTAAACGCATGAAGGTACTTGGTGCGTTGGATAATCAAAATGGCATGACGGACCACTCATACAGCCCTTCCTTTGTCTTAAACGCTGTCTTCCATTCAACTCCGGCCTAATCAAAAACTGATGATACCCACTGTGCAATTCTATCTTTGAAAAAACTCGAGTACTGTCCAACTAGTCTAACAAATCTCGCAACGTAAGAATGGAAAAGTGATACTTTACATAATCTGGTTGATTCATCTTCTATCCACACATAATCGCCAACTTCCATCCTTTTTAGGCACCAATAATGTTGGTACAACACATAGACTAATGTTCTTGCAAAATCGCATGCTTATGTGGACTCATACGATAATGAGGCAAATTAAGTAAATTTACACAGGGACCAATTCTATATGAAGCTGAATATCTCGCAAAGGTGGCAGCCCTTCCGGTATGTCCAATGGTGTAATGTCATTAAACTCAGCCAATAAGGGCTATACTTCCTTAGGAGTAGCCTTCTCCTCGAGTTTATCCTCGTTCTGCAGCTTCTTACACCCATCGCAATCTTCCTCTAGATGGTTCTTGACAATAGCCAGAAAATTCTTTCCTTCGACCTTAGAATTTTTCTTCTTGGTTGTCAAAGGTACCAAACGAACCTTTTTGCTATTCCACCAAAACTCATACACATTATCTCTTCCCCTATGGACTACATCGACATCAAACTGCCAGGGTCTGCCCAATAATACATGGCATGCATCCATATGCACCACTTCACTTTTATTTACCTTCCCAATGGAGAAAGAAACTCGACACACTTTCGTCACTCGCATTTCTGTACCATTCTTTATCCACCCAATTCTGTAAGGTACTGGATGTTTTTCTGCCTAAAGTCCCATTACATCAACCAGTGCCTTGGACACTATATTCTCACTAATGTCACTGTCAATTATCATGTTGTACACCTTGTCATTAATAGTACCGCGTATTATAAAAATTTTATTATGTTGATTATCCTCTTCAAACTTCAGCGCTAATAAAATTTTCTGTACAATGCAATTAAACAACTCTCATTCATCTGCCTCTAAATCTAAGGCTTCGTTATCATCCACTTCATCATTCGCATATTCCTTGCCAACTTCAGCATTTTGATGACATTCATTCAATCGATGTCCTGGTTCACTGCACTTCAAACACTTATTCAACATTGGATTTGCATACGGATTGTTCTGCACCTGTGGTTGAAATTGCTGCCTTGCCGGCTGCTGCCTTAGTTACTATTGTACTGGTTGTTGTGCCTGACTATTATTTGCCTATGCTTTCTGCTTATTTTCAAATCCAACACTACTTGGTCTGCTCTGTGTCCTAGTGAATTTCCATTGTTGGGCCTTAAAACAGCACACTGCTTTCGTTCTTCTAACTTTTTTGCTCTAGTAACCGTTGTACCTATGCCCCAAATCGCGTCTACAATCTCATCTTGCAATTTTTGTTTCAATCCGCTAAGATAATTCAAAACTGTTCGAAACTCTGGCTTATCCATATTATTTCTTGTGTGCAGACAGTAAAATTCTTTTGTATATTCATCCACACTGTAATTTCCTTGCCTACAATTCTGATACTTCGTAAACAGCTACTGTTGCTAGTCTGCTGGCAGGAAATACTCATTCATTAATCTCTGCATTCTAAGCCATGACTTGATTAATGGCTTCCCTGCGACTCTTTTTAGATTCTGTAAGTTTTGCCACTATTCAGATACTGCACCTTTCAATTTGAATGCCACAAGCTTAACTCACTTATCCTGAGGAATATCTATATACTGGAAGAAATTTTCTACATCTATTATCCAATCTAAAAATTCTTCAACATGCATTCCACCATGGAAATCTGCGATATCAATATTAATCCTATAATCCAAACTCTTCCCGCGCCTCCTTTCATAATCCTCAGCGTCTTCTTCTTCCAAATCGCTTTCTAACTCTTCCCACATGTGCGGTTGTACTAGCCTTATAGGTTTTAAATTATGAAGAGCTACTTTTTGATTAATGCCCTGACGTACTACTGCTGCACGGTAATTATTTTGAGATTGTTCTTGCAGTTCAATAACTTCCTCGCGGTTGTCTCTTTCCCACAATCTTCTCTCTATATTTTTTATGGAAAGCGTGAGATCCTTGATTGCTTGCTATATCGCTGCCAACCTTGGGTATTCCACATTATCCCTATTTTGCATGACTACTTTTGTGACTATCTGTCTGATAGTCTTTATCGACATTGCCTGCATTCCTTGATCAGCATCATTGGGACGGTTACTCCTTTGTTTGTGTGGTCGTACCATGATAACAAGTAAACTTGCTCTAATACCAGCTGATGAAACGGAAGCTTAAGGCTTATTGAAATGAAAACCAAAGGTTTCTGAATTTATACGAATTTTATTGAAAAGAAATCTGAATAAATAAAACTAGAGTTTTGAAGCCCTTTTATAACAAGTCTAAATATCGCGAATTTACCAAAATAGGCAAATTCGAAATATAATCTTATGATAAAATTTTTCTATCCGAAATAAGAAAGAAAAGGAAAATGGAATCCGAGTTGTAGAAAAGAAGATAAAATCCTAGAAGAATCAGGAAAAATAGAAAAAAATCTTAAAATATAAAAACGACTAGGAAAGAAAAGGAATTTTCGGGCCGAGCACAGATGACTTTGGCAGTTTTGGATTTTGTTCTTCTCGTCGTAAGCTTCAAAACGTTATATTATACACCGAAAACGGACACCTGTAGCCAAATTTATGCCATCGAGAAGGTACCCTGCTCGCAATACACATCATCCTACATCAATATCGCTTATGCTCTAGCTAATTTTTCACCCTTTCTAAGTGTGATTACTACGTTATATATGGCCGAGCATACAGTCATGAGAACATGAAAGCTTTTCATAACTGTACAAGTGCTATTGATGAACAATCTCCCTTTTTTTGCTAAAAATAAAAATAATAGAAAACAAATTAAAAACAATAAGCAGGGAAAAGTTCCTTTTAACATACAAGGACAAAATCCTCTCAACAAACAGCGGCAAAATTTTTTCAACTCAAAAGGAAGAGGCTCCCTCAGGCAGTATAAAAACCTTCAAAAACACCAGAAGGGGAATTCCTCTTAAAAGGAGCAAGACAAAGATGATTTAATTTGTCAGATTTGTTTAAAGCTTTGGCATTTCGTTTTTTAATATTGGCACATATTTAAGCAAGGTTATCAGCCTATTAATGTGATGCAAGCTCTTGTTGCCTTGGCAATATTAGAAAATGAGACAAATGCATGTTTTCCCGATACAGGAACAACACAACATATGACTTCAGATAATGGTAAGTTAATTCACTGCCAACCATATTATAGATCGGATAAGATAATGGTAAGTAATGGACATAAATTAAAAATCACTCATGCAAGAGACATTGTTTTCCATATAGACAAAAACTCTTTCAGATTAAAAAATGTTTTAGTTGTTCCTTAGATTGAAAAGAACCTTCTCTCAGTAAGTCAATTAACCAGTGAATTTCCTTATATATTTGAATGCACTGCAAATGATTTTATGATTAAGAACAGGAAAACAAGGAAGGTGATCACAACAGGAACTAGGCACAACAGGAACTAGGAATGGTGCCCTTTATAACTTAGAACCAAATCTAAACATTAAATTCTACTTATCAAGGTTTTAAGCAACTAGCGATACCATATGCTATCAATGACTCGGGCATCCACATACAAAAATAATTAGTCATTTAAAGTATAATAAGCTCACCTCTATAAATGAGCATGATGGGAAAAGCTTCTTTTGTGAAAGTATAATAAGCTTACCAATTAGACAAATCTTGTAGACTCTCATTTCTTAATATTGATGAATATTGCTCGGAACCTTTTGGTAAAATTCATTGTGACTTATTGGGCCCTGCTCCAATTAGTTCATTTTAGAATTTTAAATTTTATGTTATATTTATTGATGAATTCACTCGGTTTACTTGGTTTTTTTCTTTACGAAAAAAATATTATTTCTTTTCATAAATTTTTAAAAAATCAGTTTGAGAAAAATATCAAAGTTTTTCAATCAGATGGAGAGGTAAGTTTGAAATCAAACACTTTCAAGAATATCTTATTAATCATGGAATCAAGTCACAAAAATCATGCCCAGGAACACTTTAGTAAAACGATATAGGCGAGAGAAAACATGAGAACATTACTGAGATTGGACTTACTATGTTGTTTTATGTTAGAGTTCCTAAAAGCTTCTGGGTAGAAGCCTTCTCTACTACAACATGGCTAATGAACAAATGTCTTTTAGCCATACTTGCTATGAAAAATCCAATTGAGAATCTAACAGGTAAAAAACTTAATTACTTTTCCTTAAGAGTGCTTAGTTCCAGATGTTTTCCATGTCTTAGAAGATTAACTCAAAATAAATTTAATCCAAAATCTCTTCCATGTTTGTACCTCAGACGTAGTAGATTTTACAAAGGTTATAAATGTTTTCACCTACCTACTAGAAAAAAGTATGCTTGTCAAAAGATGTGGTCTTTGATGAAAGACCCTTTCTTACATAAAGCCAAGTACAGTTTATAATAATTGGTGAACATATAAATTTAACAAGCTTCAATGAGTGGACTGCAGGAAATCTTACCACTGTAGGAATCAGAAACAACTATAATCAGCCATCTCCTCAAACAATCATCGAAATGTTAACAATAGAATATAATCACAGTATAAATAATTTCAACTAAAATGAACTTGCAAACCTTGATATCTCTACTATAAATAATGAAGGAAGTAATATCGTAATGTCAATATGTTCAAGATCCCCCATGAACTTATCCAGCCAAAAAAGATTTTGAGTTTACAAACACCTCAATACCTCAATACGTATTTGATCACGACATAATGGCCCTTCAGCAAGAAACTGAAGTTTCTCACGATCTTGATCTAACCAGCAACCTATCTAACAAAGATTTAGAAGGTGTAAACATCTTAGTACCTTAATATAAAAATGCTTAAGGCATGGTGGTCCCTCTGCTAGAGATAAAAAGTACTTCTGTATGTATAAAAAATAAATGCAAAAACTACTACCAATTCTACTATAAGTATACAATCATCTCACAAAATGACAACAAGTGCAAAAGTAGGTATATATAGATGCAGCACCAGGTATAACTCTATTGAATTTGCATTACTAAGTTATAATGTACCAATAGAACCTAAAGGCATCAAAGATTCTTTGTACTATCTAGGATAGTTACATGCTAGGAAAGAACAAATTTATGCCCTCCATCAAAATAAGACATGAACATTATTCCTAAGAACCAATGACATTAATATCATAGGATGTAAGTGGGTATACAAAATAAAACTTAAAGCTGATGGTGCTCTAGAAAGGCTAAAAGCTAGGTTAGTTGCCAAAGGCTTTAATCAAATTGCAGGCATTGACATTTTAGAAAAAATTTCACATATGTAAAACCTGCAACCATCAGGATAGTCTTATCAATTAGAATATCCTATAGTTGGGATATTCGACAATTAGATGTTAAAAATGAGTTCCTATATGGCAAGCTCGATAAACCAGTTATCATGGAGCAACAATCGAAGACTAAAGATGCTACTTTAGTGGACATTTATTCTTTCAGAAAGTGGTGCGTTTGCATGGTATTCCAAAGACTTACTTCTGACAGGGTCGTGAAAATAGTGCTTTCTATCCATAGATAGATGGGCAAACGAAAGTGGTCAATCATACTTTGGGCAATATGTTGCACTGTATTTGTGGTGACAAACAACAGAAATGGGAAGATGCATTGCCTCAGGTTGAATTTGCTTACAGCAATATGGTAAATCGATCTACTGGCAAAACACCTTTTGAGGCTGTCTACACTAGTTCTCAATGAAAAGTTTGTGACTTGGCTGCCATGCCAGCAGTAGCTGCGATTAGAGAATGCAAAGCAATATATAATATGGTATAAAAGGCTTTAAGGATTCGAGCTGAAGCTCAAAATCACTTGGAGGCCGTCAATGCAAAGTATAAGGCTGAAGCGGACAAGCACTATCGTAAGAAAGTGTTTGTTGAAGGTGATTTAGTAATTGCATACTTGCGGCGGAGTCAATTTTCTGGCATTCGTACTAAATTGGAGAAGTGCAATTATGGTCCGTTTCACGTGGCTAGGAGAATTAATGATAAAGTTTATGTACTTCAGCTACCTGACAATTGAAATATCTCTTACAATTTCAATGTGGTTGATTTGTTTAAATATCATCTTGATGATGAGGACTTGTACGAGCTAAACTCGAGGACAACTTGACCAAGTGAGGGGAACTGATGTAGGGTGTTATGTATTGCGAGTAGGGTATCCTTCAGAGGACAAAACTTTGGCTACAAATGTCTGTTTTAGGCGCATAATATACCGTTTCAAAACTTACGACGAGATGAACAAAATCTAAAACCATCAAGGCCATTCTCGTTCATGCATAACCTGAAAATTTTCTCTCTTTCCTACTCATTTTAGGGTTTTAAGATTTATTTTTCTATTTTTACTGATTCTTTTAGGATTTTTATCTTTTTTTTCTACAACTCAGATTTGGATTCATTTTTTTCTTTTTTTAAAAGAATTTATTATAAAATAATATTTTGGGTTTGCCTATTTTGGTAAATTCGTGATATTTAGATTTGTTATAAAAGATGTTTAAAACCTTAGTTTTAATTCATTTAGTATTTTCAATGAAATTTGTTGTATTCAAAAACTTTTTTTATTCTATCAACAACCTTTACGCTATTGCTTCGTCATGACATCTTGATAAGAACCCCAAGCCTATGAGGTATCTTCTCTATACTCTCTTTATCTGCTTCATATATTCAATTGCTTTCTATATTTGTTTTTATTCTTGAATATTTTTATGTGGATATTATTGCTATGTGATTGTGGCTTCTTGAGTCCAAAGTTTTATTTTTTGTGAACATTAATACTAAAAAATAATAATAATCATAATGATTAATTTATTATATATTTCTGCTATCTCATCAAATGGGTTCCCTACTTGTAACAAAGCTATAAAGAAAAATTAATAGCACAACCGTTTCTAGGAGAAAATTTAACTTTTAAAGGTTATTGCACATTGGTTTTGGTTAATTGTTTCATTGCTGGTTTCGGTATAGATTTTGTTTGTTGTATTTTGAGATTAACGTGGCTTGAACAGAAGATGTATACTTCTTTTGGTAATTGATTGAAAACTCTATGCTTGTGTAGGTGCTGAGTGATCCTCAAGAAAAGTGATGCTGGTGGTCTAGGTGGAGGGACATAGTTCTCCACTTCAGAAGGGCCTATACATTTTGGTTCAATCCCGGGAATGTTGATAACAGTTTAGCTGAATTCTTCAGTTTTTCTACTCTTCCATCTACTAGAACGGGGCTCCTTATTGATGTCTTTCTTACCGCTTTTTGGTGGACTCTTGTTTACTCATTGGGAGGGGAGGCACGCACTCTTTTGCTGAAGGGTGACGTAAGCAGGCCACGTGGATTGTCTAGGGCCTTCTTCCGCTAGTGAGACCTCGATCTCATTTGGTGGCATGGGGAGTGGTGGTGGAGGGATGAGAGGGTCAAGGTTTCCAGGCGGGATACTTAGTGAGTTTTAATTATTAAAGTTTGGCACTATATCTTCTTCAACTTCGAGTTTCTGCTGCCGGTCTTCTTCAAATTCGATCTTGTGTTGCTGATCTTTGAGTTGCAGCAGTTGCTATCTTCAAGTTTGGACAAAAAAATTGGGTGAGTTTGAATTATTAAAGTTTTGCACTATATCTAATTATATTTGGTCTAAATAATAGCATGATCTCCTGCTCCTAGAACAACCATCTTGAATTATGTTTGTATATTAGCTCTTCATTAGCAGATGGATAGTATTTTCTTTTTTTTTTTCCATTTTTTAATTCTTTGTGATGTTATTTAACTGAAATAGGTTCCTTTCCATTTCTATTGACAGGTTATTTGTGATTTTCAAAGTCATTGACTAGTTTGATGACATTAGTAGAGAGCAGCTGGTGTAAGAGGCAGCAACAGGGTTGGATTCATAGTGAAGAAAGTGGTAAGGTTGGTGTTATTGCTTTTAGACATATGATTAAGCTACTTGACTTTTGTCTACTAGCCGCTTTTATTGGCTACGGAATTCTTTTATGTATGCATTGATGTAAAATGCTTGCGAGTTGAAAAGGAGACAGAGTATTTTCAAATCTTTGAAAGTTACACTTTCATATTCTATTATGATACGGTAATCTATTTGCGGGTTGAAATCCATGCCACTCCATGCGAAAGTATTTTCAAATCTTTGAAAGTTACACTTTCATATTCTATTATGATACGTTAATCTATTTGCGGGTTGAAATCCATGCCACTCCATGCGAAAATATTTATTACACAGAGAATCTTCAGGTTTATGCATATAGGGGGCAGATTATAAAGCTATAAGTGCACTTCCCATTCGTGAGTCTTGTTAGGTTGGTTGCTTGCTAATTGCTCCTGGACTACCACTTGTGGTTTTTAAGAATGCAAGTGGACTTAGCTGAATCAATTATTTGGCATATTGAGGTACTCCAAAAATGAAAAAAAAAAAACATGAGATGAGTCTGAAGGACAAATACTTAACGTAAAGTTTGAACTTTAGTTGAATTTGTTGTACGGAAGTGCAGGTTGAGCAGATTACCAATTAATGGTAACTGTGACTTCTGGAGAAACTTAAATGTGATGTAAACAATTTCAAAAAAAATTGACACAATAATTTACGTAGTTCGGCGTAAAGCCTACATCCACGCGCAAAGACTGGAAGATAATTTTACTAACAAATGAGAATTTATAAATTGGGAAAAACTCAAAAAAACTAATACCCCAATATTCTCAAATGAATTCTCCTAGCACTTAAGTGGAAGCTCTCTCAACTCTCTCAATTGTTTCACTTGCAATTGCTCTCAATTGTGGGATGCCTTAACAAATGAAGAACAATAACTATTTATAGGAATGCATGGTAGCACTATTTCACCAAACCTTTAAAATTGTCAAAGTTTGTTTGGTGATTACCTAATTTTTAGCCAAACTTTGAACAATTTTGGCCAAACTTTGAACATGTGCTTTCATTTGATTTTTTCAACAATTCTCCACCTCGGTGAAGATTTATCCAAATCTAAGCCAAATACCAACGAACCATCATTTCTAAAGTGGCTGCATCTCTGTGACTGCCTACGTACCCAAAATTTGGGATCAAGTCAACCATAAATGAAAATATTACTGAACTCCCTTATATATTAAATGATCCTCCAATCTCTACCTTTCTTACTGTTTTAAACTTCAGGATATTGACCAAGTTTAGACAATGCTCAAACTTGATCGTTGTCACCACCTTAGTCAACATATCTACGGGATTCTCTGCAGTCTTGATTTTCTGAAGAAGAATCTTCCCCTCATCAATAATTTCCTGCACAAAGTGAAATCGTACGTCGATATGCTTCGTACGCGTATGATAAACTTGATTCTTTGCTAAGTGAATAGTACTTTGACTGTCACAATACAGGTTAACATGCTCCTGTATCAATCCCAAGTTTTCAAGCAAGCCTTGTAACCAAACAGCCTCTTTAATAACCTTCGTAATTGCCATATACTCGGACTCTGTGGTTGACAGTGCAACTGTAGACTGTAGTGTAGACTTTCAACTAATTAGCCTTCTAGCAAGAGTAAATACATATCCGGTGGTTGACCGTCGTTTGTCTATATCACCGGCATAATCAGAATCAACGTACCCAATCACACTTTAACCAAGTATGTCATTTCGTTCAAACATAAAGCAACATCAACGATTTTCTGAGTGTATCGTAGAATCCATTTCACAACTTGCCAATGTCCTTTACCAGAATTATGCATATATCTGCTCACCATACTAACTGATTGTGAAATGTCAGGCCTTGTACACACCATTGCATATATCAAGCTACTAACTGTATTTGAATACGGAGCTTGCAATATGTATTCTTGTTCTTCATCTGTTGAAGGAGATAGTTGTGCAGAAAGCTTGAAATGAGAAGCCAATGGGGTACTTACAGGTTTTATCTGATCATTCATGTCAAACTGTTGTAATACATTCTTCAAATATTGCTTCTGATACAAGCTGACTTTGCCACGAGCTCTATCTCTTCATATCTCCATGCCAAGAATCTTCTTAGCTTCACCTAGATCTTTCATCTCAAATTCTTGATTGAGTTGAGTTTTCAAGTTCTCAATCTCATCTTTGTTCTTTGATGCTATTAGTATATCATCGACATACAAGAGTAAATATATAAAAGATCCTTCTTGTAGCTTACGAAAATACACACAATGATCAAATTTATTTCTTGTGTACCTTTGCCCTTTCAATCGCTTGTACCACTGCCTCGGAGATTGTATCAATCCATAAAGCGACTTTGTCAGTTTGCAAACCCAATTTTCTTTTCCAGCAACTCTAAAACCATCTGGGTGAGTCATGTAGATTTCCTCTTCAAAATCACCGTGTTAGAACGCAGTTTTCACATCAAGTTGAACTAGCTCAAGATCATATTGTCCAACAATGGCTAGCGAAATCTGAATAGACGAATGTTTCACAACTGGAGAAAATACCTCATTGTAGTCTATTCCTTCTTTCTAAGTGTAACCCTTCGCTACCAATCTAGCCTTGTATTGAATTTTATCCTTACGAGGAAATCCGTCCTTTTTTGCATATACCCATTTGCACCCAATTGTCTTTTTATCTTTGGGCAGTGTAACTAACTCCCAAGTTCTATTTTTTTAAAGAGACTGCATTTCTTCATCCATTACTTGCTTCCACTGTACATTTATAGGGCTACTTACTGCTTCTCTGTAAGTGGAAGGAACATCATCATCTACAATTGAAAGTGCATAGGCCATTATATCAACAAAACGAACAGGTCTACGAATCTCTCTTCGTGGCCTTCTATATACAATTGAATCTTGTTGCTCTAAAGGTTCCCGAGTCGAACCTCTTCTTCATCTTCGATCGATTGAGAATCATCTACCTCTTCAACACTACATCGGATCATCTTTAACCTTTTCAAGCTCCACCGCTGCAAGTACTACTGGTGCTGTCATCATTTTGTGAATCCTTTTGTTTTAACATGACTAATTCATCAAAAGTCACACTCTACTGAAAATGATCTTCTTCGTATCTGGACACCATAAACGGTATCCTTTTACTCCACCAGTTATACCTATGAACAATGTTTTCTTCACTCTTGGGTCTAACTTAGATTCCTTTACATGATAATAAGCAGTGGAACCAAAAACATGTAAAGTATCATAATCAGTAGCAGGTTTACCAGTCCACATTTCCATGGGTGTTTTTCCCTCAATTGCAGCTAATGGCAAACGATTAATCAGATGGCACGCATATACAATAGCCTTAGCCCAAAATTCCTTGCCCAATCCAGCATTGGACAACATAAACCGAATTTTCTCCAGTATAGTTCGGCTCATGCGTTCTGTCACCCCATTTCTGTTGTGGTGTACCTCAAACAGTGAAGTGTCGCACAATGCCCCCATCTCGGCATACTTGTAAAAATGGATCATTCTTGTACTCACCACCATTATCTGAGCGAAGTCTTTTAACCTTTCTACCAGTCTGAGTCTCGACCATCTTCTTCCATTTCAAAAATATACTCAAAACTTCATTTTTATTCTTCATCAAATACACCCATACTTTTCTTAAATAATCATCAATAAAAGTAACAAAATAGTGCATACCTCCCAAAGAAGTTACTTTAGTAGGTCCCTACACATCACTGTGAATATTGTCTAGAATCCCTTTTGTATTATGAATTGCTGAACCAAACTTTACTCTTGTTTGCTTACCCAGAACGCAATGTTCACAAAATTTTAATTTGCAAGAATTTATACCTTTCAATAAGCCTTGCTTAACTAAAGTCTGCAAAGCTTTTCACCGGCATGTCCCAAACGCATATGCCAGAACTTGGTTGCCTCTGAATGTGCATCCTTTCTCGAAACTATTGATGCTGATCCAATAACTGTACTCCCTTGGAAATAGTACAAGTTAATCCTTCTTGTGCTTTTCATCATCGTCAGTGCACCAGCTACTACCTTCAAGAATCCATCTCTCATAGTGATTGTAAGCCCTTTGGATTCTAGGACTCTTAATGAGATGAGATTTTTCTTTAAGCTTGGAATATAGCGAACTTCTGTCAAGACTTGGATTGAGCCATCATGATTTTTCAATTGGATTGAACCTATTCCCATGGTTTTACAAGCATTGTCATTGCCCATAAAAACAACTCCACCTTCTAGCTCCTTGAAGCTAGAAAACCAGCCCTTATTAGGACACATATAATAAGTACAACCCGAATCTAAAATTCACTCATCTGATTGACATGTCAACATCATGCCAACCTGACTAAATTCTGACTCCTCATTATGCTCAGCTACACATGCATCAGAAATAACCTTGTCCTTTTGTAACTTAGGACAATTCTTTTTTCAATGTCCTTTCTCTCGACAAAAAGCACATTCATCTTTGTCAGGCCTACCTTTAGACTTGCCCATTTTTTAGGTTTGCGACTTTATGAACGACCTCTTGCTGTCAATACTTCTGCAAATATATCTCTATGATCCTTTTTATATTTATTTATGGTCTCAATATTATATAGTGCACTACATATAGCATCAAATGTGACACTGTCCTTCCCATGAAGCAAAGTGGTAGTGAGATGGTCATATTCATCAGGAAGTGAATTCAACAGCAACAATGCCTTATCTTCATCTTCAAATTTCTCATCCAAATTTAGAAAATCTGCTAATATTTTATTGAATGAGTTCACATGGTCATTCATCTACATACCAGGTGCATACGTGACTCGATAGAGTTTCTTTTTCATATAAAGCCTGTTTTCAAGGCTTTTCTTCATATATTTTTCTTCTAATGTCTTCCATAATTTTTTTGCTGATGTCTCCCTCATGACAGAGTACTTCTGATCTTTAGCCAGACATAGGCAAATAGTACCATATGCCTGTCTGTTGATTTTTGTCCACTCCTTGTCATCCATCTTTTCAAGCTTTTCTTCTAGAGTGAGATCCAGCTTTTGCTAACATAAGACATCCAACACCTCGCATTACCACATACCAAAATTATTAGTACCATCAAATTTCTCCACTTCAAACTTTGCATTAGTCACAGTAGTCCTTGCTGACGAAGACGATGATGATGCTTCTGCCATCTTTCTCAACCTCAAATAATCAGTGCCTTCAACAAGTATTCACAGTTGAAAAACAATCTCTATGATGTTTATTTCGCGTGAATAAATGCACCAGGAAAGTTCCTAGGAGAATGGAGGGGTCACAATGGTCTCACTTAAAACCCAGACTCCTTAGACTCTTATCGTCTTATTGACAGGACTTTCCTAGACTTGCAAAAATATACACTACTTATAATAGACAGTTCTCTAAGTATAAATGGTGGTATCTAGTACATGTATCTTTGAATAGTACTGTATACCCTAAGTACTAACCTTCGGCTCTGATACCAATTGTTGTGCGGAAGCGCGGGTTGAATAGATTACCAATTGATAGTAACTGTGACCTCTAGAGAAACTTAAATGTGGTGTAAACAATTTCAAAGAAAATTGACACAATAATTTACGTGGTTCGGTGTAAAGCCTACATCCACGCACAAAGACTGGAAGATAATTTTACTAACAAATGAGAATTTACAAATTGGGAAAAACTTACAAAAACCCAATACCCCAATACACCCAAATGAATTCTCCTAGCACTCAAGTGGAAGCTCTCTCAACTCTCTCAATTGCTTCACTTGCAATTGCTTTCAATTGTGGGATGCCTTAACAAATGAAGAACAATAGCTATTTATAGGAATGCATGGTAGCACTATTTCACCAAACCTTTAAAATTGTCAAAGTTTGTTTGGTGATTACCTAATTTTTAGCCAAACTTTGAACAATTTTGGCCAAACTTTGAACATGTGCTTTCATTTGATTTTTTCAACAGAATTCGATCAATAAGATGTTGAGCTATATCTAACCATTTTGAGGTAAATCTCAAGCTCATATCAGTGATGAAGCTTAATATATCTAACTATGATAAAAAAAGTATGATTAATTGAAGGAACTGTTACAGTTGTGGCTCAAGCAGATATGACAAAATCTGAAGCTGAACCTTGGCTGACGTAATAGATTTTGGAAATTATTTGGGACAAAAATGCTATTAACACCTCCATTTCAAGAGTCAATATTGTTTATTCAATCCAATTTCCTAAAATATTTTAGACCAATTTTGTTTTAGTCCGGAGAAATAGAATAGACATTCAACTGCAAATCCTAACAGTAGAGGTATGCTGAATATCTCGCAAAGGTGGCAATTGAATGCATATTCTATGTCTCCAGACTAAAACAAGCAAGAGAAAACAATATTAACTATTGAAATCAGCAGTTGTTTCATGATCATCAAAGAAGCAGCCAATTGTTACGTTATCAACCACCGAAGCTACATTTGTTGCTGCAACAGCCTGTGCTTGTCAAGCTATTTGGCTAAAAAAATTCTTAAGAAGCTGCATTTCAAGCAAGAGAAAGCCATTGCAATTTATTGTGCAACAATTATGCAATAAACGTCTTAAAAGTCCTATTCTTTCTTGAGGGATCTCACAAATAATCTAAAAATTGATCTTATCCACTGTAGGAGTGAAGATCGGGTTACTGATGTCTTTACTAAACCCCTCAAATTGGCTAGGTTTTTTAAGCTGAGAAAGTTACTTGGAGTTTGCCAATTGGAGAATTTAACTTGAGAGGATTCTGCATAATTTTTAATTTTTAAACTGAATGTTTATAACATCAGTTTGAAGGGAGGGATTATTGGATATTCCTTAGTTATGTCAATAAAGTACTTATGTTGACTTAGTCTTTAGAGAATTTGTTAGTAATGTTATTTGTTTGGGTAATATCGGGCAGGTCACCTCGAGGCCCTTCCAGCTCGAATAAAATACCCCGAGAATAGTCCAGCTCGAGCAGAAGTCCCGACCACTGGCATCAGGACGATCTCATCAAAGCTGGTCGAGGTCAGGGATTCAGAGCCGTTCGAGCTCCAAGCTCTCTAACCTGCTCGAGGTCGTGAGGTTCAGTCAAAGCTGGTCAAGGTCGAGGAATTCAGAGGCTAATCGAAACTCGAGCTCTCCATTTTCTCCTCGCGGAAGTCAAGTCCCCGACCACAACTGGACAAGACCTGGCCCAGGGCATCCCGACCCGCTTTCTCCGAATCCTGACACACCTTTAGATGTCTGATCAGGGCCCCACATGGTATGGTGGTGGTACTATTGCCGATGGCCGGCACATGCCCCCACGGTGTCATCATTCCTAGTGCACATGCCCGATATAGTGATCTGGCCACGTGAACCGGGTTAAGGAGACAGCCGCGCATCCCCAGGGAATATTACGCCAATCCCGGCTGTCAGAGGGACCCATACACCACTGACGCGGGAATGGATGCTCTTGGAGAGAAAGAGCGGGAAAGAGGGAGTATAAAAGGAAATGAACGGGTACGTTAAGGGGGTTGAAAAAATTCATTCACAAGAATCCCAAAAATTGACACAGGTTCTTCCTATCTCTACTCCCCTTACTTTCCTTTTCTAAAAGAAAGATTTTTTATTCAAAAGGGAGGGCAAAAAATATCCTTTTCACCTTTACGGTCTCTCTGAATAAGGGAGATACAAAAAAGAACAACCCGATTACTGACTTGAGCGTTGGAGGGTTTTCGCTGGAACATACCCGGCATCCCCTGACCCTGTTTTCTGTGAGTACAGGTCCGAGAGATCTCCGATCTCGAAAAGACAGTGGAATAGGACGAAGGAAACAATCCTGCTCGAGCTTGATCTAATCGCGAGTAGAGGATTCGAGTACTGTAGATAGTCACGAGCGTAAGGATCGAGTACTCGCTTGAAGACAGAGTGAAAAACTGCATCAACATCTTTTAGCGCCGTCTGCGGGATCAGACAAAAATCCTGATTTCTAATACGCTCAAGATACACAACGCAACGATGAGGGGAAATAGCCGAAGAGGAGTAAGTCCAGAAGAATCGGTAACCTTGAGAGAAGTGGCCAATGAGGCCCAGAATAGGGAGATTCAGGAAAGAATGGATCGGATGGAAAAATAGATGGAGACTCTGACCTCCCTACTGCAAGAACTCAGGGAAGGACAGAGAAAAGCATGTAATGATGTCCCGGAGTCCAGCCGTGGGAACTCTCCCGTTCGGGAAAATGTGGGAGATGAAGCCCAAAGACCTAGGGCAGCAAATGCTGCAGTGAGGGAAGAAACGAATATATAGGAAAGAGGGTCTCGTCAGCATTTGCAGGATACAGCCACAAACTCTCGTGCGGAGGAGTTGGAGGGGGAGGTGCGCAGATTGGTACAAGTTGTGGAGGATCTCCGGGGGAACGGAAAGAGTCTAAGTTGGAGAATAATGCAGGACCGAGAGCATACCGGCTAGCTCATCCGGATGGACGAGAAGTCAAGAGGCCGTGGAACGCACAGCTCTTGGTAAAATACTTCCAGTAAGTCTCCTTGTATTGTGAGTGTTAATGTAAAATTCTTTCTCAAAATGGGTGTATGTAAAAACTCAAATGTATGTAAAAATGAGAAAAACACTTGTAATATAAATTCAAGTTGAAGCCAAGCAGAAGTTCAAGAAGAACTCCTCGGCCAAAAGTCCCAAAGCCTAAGTCTTAGGCGGGACGGTGCCAAGCTTGGGTCAATTGCAGGCCCGAGCAGAAGTTCAAGAAGAACTCCTTGGCCAGAAGTCCCAAAGCCTAAGTCTTAGGCGGGACGGTGCTGAGCTTAGGTCAATTGCAGGCCCGAGTAGAAGTTCAAGAAGAACTCCCCGGCCAAAAGTCCCAAAGCCTAAGTCTTAGGCGGGACGGTGCCGAGCTTGGGTCGATTACAGGCCCGAGCAGAAGCTCAAGAGGAGCTCCTTGGCCAAAAGTCCCAAAGCCGAAGCCCTAGGCGGGACGGTGTCTAGCAGGAGCCAATTGTAGGCTTGAGTAAGAAAAGTGTGAGGAGGTTGCATTGTTTAAACTCAATCAATGACCGAGCTCGAGGTAAACCGGCTCACCAAATAAGGGTCACAGACCAATTAGCAAAATGCTGAGCCAAGTAGAATGAGCTCACGAGATAAACATAAGGTTTTCAGCCTAAGTCGAACCAAAACTCTACACATGCACGAGTTAAATAACATTGTACTTGGGCAGAAAACAAAAGAATAGCCCAACACTTATAAATAATTCTTTTTAATCAAGCACACGAAGATAATCTCATAAATGTGAAACACAAGCTTGCACATGTAATAGTTGCTCAAACGCATTTTCTTTTATTTATTGAATGATTACAAGTACAGGAAATGTAAAAAAAAAAAAAAGAGAGAGAAGAGTCTAAATTATGCAGTAGGAGGGACGTCGTCAGCAGCAGGAGGAGCAAGGCCAGCATTAGCAGGAGGAGCAGTAAGAGGGACATCAGCAGGGGCGTCAGCAGGAAGGGCATCGGCAGAAGAGAAAGTGAGCTCTCTGACAACGGTTTGGGGCTCGGACGGAGTAGCTTCATGAGTGCTCATTTATTCAGCTATATACCCTTCAACCTTAGACATGTCGGCCTCGGGGTATGCCTTACCAAAAGCATACATGAGGCAGTCATAGCAGGAGTCCACCCCATTGTTGTACTCAGTGGCAAGCTGGACCTTTAAAGCGTCAATTTGCCCTTGAAGACGAGCAGTTTCCCCCCCCTATGAGCTGCTCGTAGTAAGATTTCTGAGTGTCCGGATCCTTTCGAGCATCACCCAATTCATCGCGGTATCAGCCGACTCCTCCAAGCTCGAAGCCTTGAGTCGCCCATCGCTGTCCTCTCCGCAAACTCCGAGTTCTCGCCCGTAAGCTTTTGATTTTCCTCCTTCACCGCCCACAACCGCTCCAATCTCGAACCTTGCTTGAAGTTCTTCCTGGAATTCCGAGTCAAGCCCCGAGAATGGTCGCGACCGCTAAAGCTCGAGAGGAGAGTCACCGGAAAGCACCGAACAACTCATCGAATTAAAGGATTCCACTCATCCAAGAATCGCCTCAACTCTGCATCAGTAGGTCCTCGAGTAAGGTCGACGCGCCAGCCGACTTTGCTCCCGTGACGTTGCCGGCTCGAGGTGAGCTGGTGCAACGGTCCTTGGCCATCTGCGTGGAGGACCTTCCTCTGCTAGCTTGGTCTGTTGAGCATAAGAGGTAGCTCGAGTGGTTGGAGGCGGAGCACTCACTTCTGCTCATGGTCTCTTTGAGGTGCTCGCACCTTCGGTCGTCCCCACGCGCCGATGTAACATCTCACGCATCCCGCCGCTCATATCTTCACTTGGCACTAAACTCGACTCCAAAAGTTTTGGGGTGTCAGCCTCCGCACGAGCTCAGCGTTAGTAAGAGCGACTCGCACACGTCCTCAAGCTCTCCCCAATTGAATAAGAGGCACCCCAGGAGACTGCACAAACAACCAAAGTAAAATGATGAGAACAGACGCAAGCAGGAAAACTAAAAGTAAAATCCACAAGACGGATAAACGACCTGGAGTGCAAAAATGCCGAGGAACTGGAGGGACCCTCACGAGAGGTGCAGCTGCCCCACTCTCCCCAACGAAGAAGAATTTGCTCTTCCAGCTGCCACCGGAGGTCGGGAGATCGGTGATGGGCTTTTACCCTTCAGCCGGAGGTAAGGTAATACCAACCAAGATCCTTCGGCCGCACTTCAACCGGTAAAGGTGTCTCGATTTCCCTACCGAGGGCTCACCCAGATCACAGCTCTTCCACAACACAAAGAGTCCGAAAGGGACCCTCCACCCATTCGGGTTCAATTGCCCGGGCCGCATCGAAACTGGATAAAACCTAGGCAAAGTAAGTGTCGAGAGGCACTGACTTCCATTTAAAGCACTCCAGTGGAAGGTCATATATCCTCGGGGACTGCTAGGATCTCACCGCCCTAAGAACCTTAAATCCACATTTTCGGCATGTGGTAAGTCCGCCTAAGCCTATCTAAGTCCGAAGAGGTGGTTTCACATTTCATGTGGTCAATGGGGTATTCCCCACGCTCAGACCTTTGACTGGCCCTTGCCCCTTGATGCGGCTGGGTCTCGGATGCGGGTAATTCCTCTCTCGACTAGAATCCCTCACGTGGATTATACTAAGGGTTGTTCCTCACTGAAGAGGACTAATCCTCCCAGAACATCCTACGGGCCCGTTGGGATCTTGACATTTTCTTTTTCCTAAGGGTATAAACTAACGGAGTTCAGCAGGGGAAGAAACAGAGTGGCGGCAGGAAATGAAAGAGTGGCCTGTACCTGAACGCGAAAGGAAACGTAGTTGGCCAAAAATCACCCTAGCAGAAAGAAGGAGATGAGTAAATGGCGGAGAGCAGATTAATTTTTGAATTTGAATGAAAGTAAGCAAACAGAGGGAACAGTGAAGAAGTTGGGGGTTTTTAAAGAGGAAGATGCGTCTCTTCGACTGGCGGCGTGCGTTTCGAGGGACACGACCTTTCGGGTAACGTCCCTTCGAATTTTAAATGCACGGCTAGGATCAACCCACGTGTCCCGTCTTAAGTGCGAAGTGATTGAAGTGGGAGACAACTGGGAAACGTGGGGAAGTGTAAAAGGCCGCGGATTCGGCCCATCATTAATGAGTTTCCAGTCTTATCTCGCTTCACTCAAAAGACTAGAAACTGGGGGACTAGTGTTTGGGTAATATCGGGCAGGTCTCCTCGAGGCCCTTCCAGCTCGAATAAAATACCCCGAGGATAGTCCAGCTCGAGCAGAAGTCCCGACCACTAGCACCAGGACGATCTCATCAAAGCTGGTCAAGGTCAGGGATTCAGAGCCGTTCGAGCTCCAAGCTCTCTAACCTGCTCGAGGTCGTCGGGTTCGACCAAAGCTGGTCAAGGTCGAGGAATTCGGAGGTCGATCGAAACTCGAGCTCTCCTTTCTCGCCGCGAAGTCAAGTCCCCGAGCACAACCGGACAAGACCTGCCCGAGGCATCCCGACCCGCTTTCTCCGAATCCCGACACACCTTTAGATGTCCGATCGAGGCCCCACATGGTATGGTGGTGGTACTATTGCCGATGGTCGGCACATGCCCCACTGTGTCATCATTCCTAGCGCACATGCCCGACATAGTGATCTCGCCACGTGAACCGGGTTAAGGAGACAGTACCGCATCCCTGTGGAATATTACGCCAATCCCGACTGTCGAGGGACCCATACACCACTGACACGGGAATGGATGCTCTTGGAGAGAAAGAGTGGGAAAGAGGGAGTATAAAAGGAAATGAACGGGTACGTTAAGGGGGTTGAAAAAATTCATTCACAAGAATCCCAAAAATTGACACAGGTTCTTCCTATCTCTACTCCCCTTACTTTCCTTTTCTAAAAGAACGATTTTTTATTCAAAATGGAGGGCAAAAAATATCCCTTTCACCTTTACGGTCTCTCTGACTAATGGAGATACCAAAAAGAACAACCCGATTACTGACTTGAGCGTCGGAGGGTTTTCGCCGGAACATGTCCGGCAACCCCTGACCTTGTTTTCTGTGAGTACAGGTCCGAGAGATCTCCGTTCTAAAAAAGACAGTGGAATAGGATGAAGGAAACAATCCTGCTCGAGCAGAGGATTTCGAGTACTGTAGATAGTCACGAGCAGAAGGATCAGAGTACTGTTTGAAGACACGCGGAAAAAACTGCATCAACATTATTGTTTACCTGGTCTTTAGTATTTAGTTACAGTAGTGAAGAGTAGCTACAATATGGGAAATGACATATTAGTTCCTACTATTTTGCTGAGTTTGTTAATGTACTGCCTATATAGCCAACCTTATTATGAATAAAGTGTGTAACACTTCCAGTTAACTGTCTTTGCTTGGGTTTTCTATTTATAACAAAAGAATCGACCACATTTTATAATCGGACAAGAATGACTAACGTGTTTCCATATTTTAGAGAGTATACTAGTTTGAACGATATGTTCCTATCTGAGAAATGACAGGATATGAAGCAATATCTTACGGGCATGCAGATATCCTATCCATATCTGGACTTGTCTTACTCTACCTTATTTGCTTTCCTCCCTCACTGTCAATTAATTAGCCATTTGTTAATTAAAAATAAAATAAAATTGTATGCCACCATAGTAACGGCAAAAAAGAACATAATTAAAGAATTTTGATAAGAAAAATTACCGGCGATGGAGGTGGCCTTTGGCGCCTGGCTGTTTTCAATTGCTAGACAGGCGATATTCTGAGCTCCAACAAGGCTGTGATTGTGAAGGTTGACGGATCCACTTATTTATAGTAGTTCAACACAAATCTTAGTTTTGATTTAACTATAATCTTAAATCTTAATTGCAATAAGAAAAGTTAATTGTAAGAAATTAAAAAAAATACTTGGGTCCCAACAGGATTAATAAAAGGGTAAATTATTATTATTATTATTTTTGCACATCGATTAAAATCTACATATGTCATCCCCCTATAATGATGGAGAATAAGATGTAAACACCCTACACCCAATTCCATTAAATTTTACCATCTAAATTAAAAAGTTTCCCACATATATAGAATGATAGATTTTACCTATAAGTAAGCGTGTAGATTAGTTGGTATGGTATTGTTCTAGCTTAATCAAAGTTTTGGTTGAGGCTTTGGAGAACTTTGTCACCTTAAGAGTCTTACCTAGTTTAAATTTGGATTAGTCAGGGCCACCAAATGGTTTAATTAAAAAAAAAAAAAGATTTTACATATGTGTTACAATGGCATTGGTTTCGTTTGGTTTGTTAAATTGGTTTCAATTTTTAATCATATGAAATTAGAGGTTATTTGTTTTTTCATTTAAATTTGCCCATTGACGCATTTGCTCTTTTGAAGTTAACTTTGATGGTAAAAGCTAACGGATTGGGCGTTCACAACCAATTCTTCATCATTATGATTTATGGGGCAGAGTAAAATATGTCAATTTTAAATTTTAACGTTTGTGAAATTAAAAACTTCTTTGATAAATAAAACTTATGCAAATACATTTTTTGTTTTGTTTATATTAATTTAATCAGGAAGTGGAGAAAATATAATTTTATTTATATTAATTTAATGAAGAAGTTGATAAAGTGGAGGGTGACACAATCAAGCATTTGGCTTATAAAAAAACAAAAACAAAGAAAAAAGGATAAGGAGAAAGGAAAGATGAAACGAGAATAAGGAAGAAGAGAGAAAAGAAAAAAAGAAGGAAAGGAAAAGAGAAAGGTATGGGAGAAGGGAGAACGGAGGAGAGCCGAATATATATATATATATATATATATAGAGAGAGAGAGAGAGAGAGAGGAAATATTTAATTAATCCAACACTATAGTATCTTGGAATAGAAAATGATAAATTACTAATTATAAGTTTATAGTGTAAGCTCCAAATTTACAGCATGTATAATTAGTATATATAATTGAAATATTTATTTAGAAAATGACTAGATCATTATAAAGTAAATTAATATCTTATGTACATTAAGTATTTTTATAATAGAAAAACTCTACTCAATGAGTTAACACTCACCCCTCTTTAAACCATTTTTATTCTCCAAGCAATTGGTAATCTTGTAAGGTCGACTACGTGATGGTGCAAGATTTTAGATTTCTTCTGCTTCAATTTAATAATTGTAATTAAGGATTTTTATATTTTTATTTGTCCATAAAGAGATTTTATAGTTCAAATATGAAATTGAGTTAGATTCGCCTTGTGGAGTTTGGACATGTCGTTACATACATAAATAAAAAATATTGTTCAATGGACATAATTGAAATTGATAAATATAGTATGTGTTGACTAGTGTTTTTTTTAGAAATAATTTTTACTAAGTATTTAATTCATGCTTAGAGTTAAAAAGTAATATTTTAAAAAATATTATAAATTTTATTTATTTAATCTAAACAAATTATATATACATACACAAACATACTATAAATTAGTCAGTATTAATATTAACAAGTCCCCAAAGGCGTGGTCGGATTAGTCATCATGCTCGCTATAGAGTCGTGGTAGTCCGAGTTCGATTCTTGGGGGTGGGAAGGGGAGTTAAAATTGTATTTGAGCTTATCGACCCCCCTTTCCCTTTAAAACAAAAAAAAAATATTAACAAAAAAAAGTTTTATATTATCGTGATTCTTACACTATAATTACAATAAATATTACAAAACATGATTTAAACAAAATGTTCAATTATTACAAATATTTTTTTAACATAATAAGTTAGCTCTTAAAAGATAAAATTCATAATAACTACTACTTTGTCGCACATAATAATATTACTTTATGGCTAAATTTTCGTCCAACCCATTTAAACCTACAAATATAAAATTATTGTTAGGATAATTTTTTTTTGGTAATTCTTATTTTTTCTTTTTCAGTAAACAAGCACACATGTTTAAGATTAACAAAACAATTTTTTCCCTTACCTCTCTTTTTTTTTTTCCCCTTTTTCTCTCTCTCTCTCTCTATTTTATCAGTTTCTTCATCATTATTGGCATAATAATAATGTTACTAATGATTCAATTCATCTTGGGGAACCAAATCCAACAATAATGGCGTTCAGATTTGAACTTGAATAAGGATAAATCGTAGCTGGATTAATTCTTGAGGGTGGTCTCAACACGGTCAATTAAAAGGTTTTGAATTTTTTATTGAGATTTTTGTTGTGGGGTTTCAGATAATAAAGCAACTTTGAGAGATGTTCAGTTAGATTTTAAGAAAAGGGGGAAAATAAGGATGAATCAAGTTTTCTTAAGCCATGACTAATTTGTGGACTTGAATACTTGATAAATCATGACTTTTGAAATAGCTACCGAAACATTTACTTCACTTAAATTTTTAAAACAAAAATGAAATGAGGTACCAAAAAAAATACCGAACAAGAATGATTGGCTGCCTTAAATTAACCTTTTTAATGAAATTTCAAGAATGGTTGGCAGCCTTTTATATTGGAAAGCTAATCTTATCTAATTCCTTTTGGAAATGGTGTATACTGTTCTTATTATATAGTCAATTGGTCATCCAATCATATTCATTGCCCTTTAATTAACATAAAGCCTCCAAAGTCTAGTTGTGCTTCTCTGCATTAATATATTATTGTAAGTAGTTGAAATATCATCTCAAATACAGTCTGCTACATATTCACTGCTTTAATCTTTCCCTCCAAAAGCCCCAAAAAAAAAAAAAACGAATCTGTGGACTGAGTCGTTAACTGTTCTAGGAATGGGGCTCTTCTTTTAATCTAGAAAATCTTTTGTTAACAGTTAAAAGATAGCCACTTTGAATGTATACGCAATAATGATAGAGTTCTTTTTTTAGGATGAGGAAATCTATACATGACGTATAGTTTGCGACGTGTGAGCATGCAAACTAATTAAATTTTTTATAAAAGCCTTCACATGAACTAGAGACGATCACCCACACATCACATTGCATTACACTTGTTTACCTTAAGGAATATGCCTAATATTTCCATTTCCATTAGCACCATTTTGATATGGTGCTTCGGCTTGTTGCTTATTAATTCTCCTAGCTTTTCGGCTGGCCAAACCAACGAGATAGACCGACTGGCGCTACTTGCCATGAAGTCACAGTTTCACGATCTATCAAGAGTCACAAGTTCATGGAACAATACTATAAACTTGTGCAAATGGATGGGAGTGACTTGTGGCCATCGGCATCAAAGGGTAACCGAGTTAGATTTGAGTAACCAAGGCATAGGAGGCATCTTGTCTCCTTATGTTGGAAACCTCAGCTTCCTCAGGTACCTCAACCTTGCGGACAACCGCTTCCATGGTGAAATTCCCCAAGAAATCGGCAATATTTTTAGGCTTGAGAAACTAGTACTGTCCAACAATTCATTTTCGGGTACAATTCCTACCAATTTGTCCCGTTGCTCTAACCTAATCCACTTTCTGGTCGACAACAACAAGCTCGAGGGACAAATCCCAGAAGAGATAGGCAACTTGTTGAAGCTTCAAAATTTGGCCGTCGGCATCAATTATTTAACAGGACAACTCCCAGATTCCGTTGGGAATCTTTCAGCACTTGAGGTAATTGGTATTGACGGGAATTCATTGAGCGGGAAAATTCCGACTACCCTTGGCCTACTCAGAAGCTTAGTTATTCTCAGCTTAGCTGAAAATCAATTCTCTGGTATGTTCCCTCGTTCAATTTTTAATATCTCTTCCCTCGAGTTAATTTATCTTGCGTTAAACAGATTCAGTGGAAGTTAACCATTTGACATAAATCTTCCAAACCTTAAAGCGCTTGCTATTGGTGGAAACAATTTTTTTGGCTCTATTCCTGATTCATTGTCCAACGCTTCAAATCTTGAGGTCCTTGAATTTGCTGTCAATCAATTCAAAGGGACAGTGTCAATTGATTTTAGCAGCCTTAATAATCTATCGCGGTTAAATTTGGAGCAGAACAATTTGGGGATGAGGTCAGCCAATGATCTTGGATTTGTAACCTTTCTAACTAACTGTAGTAGTTTGAAAGAGATTAGTTTAGCTGATAATAACTTCGGAGGAGAGCTGCCTCATTCTATAGCCAATCTCTCGTCAACACTAATTATGTTCGCCATAGGAAGAAACCAAATATCTGGAGCCATACCTCCGGGAATAAGAAATCTTGTCAACCTAATTGGACTAAGTATGGAAGAAAACCAATTACAAGGCACTATTCCTGATGTAATTGGTGAGCTTAAAAACTTACAAAAGTTAGCCCTGTTTAGAAACTTTTTACAAGGGAGCATTCCCTCTGGTCTTGGTAATCTTACAAAATTGGCCGATCTTTCATTGAGCAACAATAACTTGAAAGGCAATATACCCTCATCCCTTGGTAATTGCCAGAACTTGATGAGTTTCACCGCTTCCCAAAACAAGCTCATCGGTGCCTTGCCCCAACAACTTCTCAGCATAACAACACTTTCACTATACCTAGATCTGTCTAATAATCTTCTAAACGGCTCTCTTCCTCTAGAAGTGGGCAACCTGAAAAATCTCGTAATATTGGACATATCTAGCAACCAATTTTCTGGTGTGATTCCTATTACTCTAAGTACTTGTGTAAGCTTAGAATATCTTGATATTTCGAGCAATTCTTTTCATGGCACCATTCCCCTTTCTTTGCGTTTCTTGAAAAGCATTAAGGAGTTAAATGTCTCAACCAATAATTTGTCTGGCCAGATTCCAGAATTTCTTGAAAATCTATCTTTCTTGGAATTCTTAATTCTTTCTTACAATCATTTTGAGGGTGAGGTTCCAACAAAAGGAGTTTTCAATAATAAAACCAGAATTTCACTCCAGGGGAATGTGAAGCTTTGTGGGGGTATAGATGTATTGCACTTACCATCCTGTCCATCGAAAGGATCAAGAAAGACAAAAACCAGTATTCTCAAAGTGTTGATTCCAGTGACAGTGTCATGTTTGAGCTTAATCTCATGCCTTACTATTGTTTATGTTCGAAGAAGGAGATCTACACATAAATCTGTTGACACGTCGCCCATGGTAAAACAATTTCCTATGGTTTCTTATGCAGAGCTGAGTAAGGCAACAGATGAATTTTCATCATCAAACATGATTGGTCTAGGAAGCTTTGGATCTGTGTACAAGGGGATTTTGGGTGAAGATGAAATGAGAGTTGCAGTGAAGGTGATAGATCTCAAGCAGAAAGGAGCTTTAAAGAGTTTTGTGGCTGAATGTGAAGCATTAAGAAATATTCGCCATCGAAATCTTATCAAAATTTTCACTATTTGCTCTAGTACAGATTTTAAGGGGGTTGATTTCAAGGCTCTTGTTTTCGAATATATGGAAAATGGAAGCTTAGAGGATTGGTTGCACCAGAGCAGTGATCAACTTGAAGTTTGCAAATTAAGTCTCATTCAAAGAGTGAACATCCATTGATGTGGCTTCTGCAATTGAATATCTTCACTACCATTGTCAACCACTTATGGTTCATGGAGATTTAAAACCAAGCAATGTTCTGCTAGATCATGACATGGTTGCCTATGTAGGTGACTTCGGACTAGCAAAATTTCTTTGCAGTCACCAACTTGACATTGCTAGTAAAGCTTCATCAAGCTCAATTGGGATAAAAGGAACGGTTGGCTATGTTGCCGCTGGTAAGTTTTTCATGTTATAAACACACATCTTATCCTTTTCTTATCCGAATGTCCATCTTATTACAAAGCCAAAAGATAAATTAAAAGAAAAATACGAACTCCAATTCCATGAGAAACTAATATATTAGAGTTCCTTTTTTTTTCATTTCATCTTTTAGCTCTGTTCAAATTTTTTAATTTACAGACATCTTGATATATTTATATATTTAAAAATGATTACTCATTTGCTAGATGTTAGCATTCGTTTGGCAACTAACACAATGGATCAACATGTTTAAGAGTATGGCTTGGGCAGCAAAGCGTCCATGATAGGAGATGTATACAGCTTTGGAATTCTGTTGCTGGAGATGTTTACCGGAAGGCGACCAACTGATGCAACGTTTGATGAAGGACTTACTCTCCATGATTTTGCCAAGATGAATTTACCAGAAAAAGTGATGGAGATTGTTGATCCTTCACTTTTGATGGAGGTAATGGCGAACAACTCTATGATCCAAGAAGATAGAAGAGCCAAAACAGAGGAGTGTTTGATTGCTATAATTAGTACTGGTATTCTCTGCTCAATGAAATCTCCATTTGAGCGAATGGAGATAAAAGATGTTGTGGCTAAGTTATGCCACACAAGGGATACTTTTCTTGGCAGGAGGGTTTGATGTAACAGTGATGTTAATTGCCTAACGTGGGAATGTTGATTTTACAATGCAAAACACTAAGCACAAAAAATATTTTCGCAGCAATCAAGTTTTGATTTCTAAACTTTCAACGCAATAATATCGAATTCAACTTATTGGATTGGATTATGTGCAAGTCTAGAAAGAATGCAAATAATAAATTCCCCGCTATAATTAGTCAAAAAAAGGAGATGATTAGAATACCAGTGGTTAAATTGAAAATGGTTATTATCCATAATTGTTGCTTGTTAAATGGATATTATTCATATAATTTCTTCGGCCCTTTTTTTGTATTAATGTTCTATCTTCTTCTATTTTAGTCTGGCCAATATGAGTTTACCTAGTACTAGCAGCAATGGTAGAGCAATCGGCTATTAACTGACTAGTCGTAGAAGAGAATTTCTAGTATTGCACAAGCAAAGATCCAACTAAACTAAATTTCAAGTTCGAAGATTAATACTAGGTAGCAAAACATGAAGATTAATACTAGGTAGCAAAACATGAGATGATTAAGAAAGAAAACAAGGTAGCAAAATATGAGGAGGATTAAGAAAGGAAAGAATTAAGAACCATTTTATTTGCAGAAGCGTGGATTGAGCAATAACAAATTTACAATGAATGGGACTTTTTAAGAAATATAAATGTAGTGTAAACAAATATAAATGGGAATTAACAAAATAGACACAATAATTTATTTGGTTCGGTATAAAGCCTACGTCTATGGATAAAGATTAGAAGTTAATTTTACTATCAAATGGGAATTGACAAAATTAGAAAAAACTCTCAAAACTCAGGACTCCAATACACTAAAATGGATCAATATTAGTACTCAAAGAAATGCTCTTCTCTACACTCTCGAAGAGCTTATTTACAATGCTCTCAATTGAGAGATTTTTAGATGATCTTACCCAATGAATGATACCTATATTTATAGGCATCTCATCCAACTACCATCCACATTTTTATCAACAATATACAACCCACCACTATGATAAAAATCTTCAAATACCAAACATTCACCTACTTTGATAAAATGCATGTCTTCAACCACCTCCAATTTTTAATTCAAACCATGTGTTTTGAATTTGAATTCAAATTATGTGTTTTAATTTGATTATTCAACAATTCTCCATCTCGGCAAAGGTTTGTCCAAATCTGAGGTGACTATCAACAAATTATCCTCTAGTCTCTACCTTCTTTGATTATTTTTAAACTTGTACGGTATTAATAAAGTTTAGACCATGCTCAAACTTGATTGTCGTCACTATCTTGATCAACATATCTATAGGATTGTCTGCAGTCTTGATTTTCTAAAAGCGAATCGTCCCTTGGCCAATAATTTCTCGCAAAAAGTGAAATTGTATATCAATATTCTTCGAACGTACATGATAAACTTGGTTTTTTTATAAGTATATGGCATTTTGATTGTTGCAATACACATTGACATGTTCCTATACTAATCCTAAGTTTTCAAGAAAGGCTCTTATCCAAATAGCCTCTTTAATAGCCTTTGTAATTGCCATCTTCTCGATCTCTATAGTTGATAATGCAATTATAGATTATAGTGTAGATTTCCAACTGATTGGCCCTCTAGCAAAAGTAAACATATATCCGATGGTTCATCTTCGTTTGTCCAAATCACCAGTCCTAATCAAAACTTGACTAAGTGTGTCATCTTGCTTAAATAGTAAACTAACATCCACGATTTTCTGAATGTACCATAGATTCTATTTCACAGCTTGACAATGTCCTTTACCAGGATTATGCACATGCTTGCTCACCACACTAACTGCTTGTACACATCTTTTTATACATCAAGCTACCAATTGCATTTGAATGCGGAACTACCAATACGTATTCTTATTCTGCATCCATTAAAGGAGATAGTTATGCAGAAAGCTTGAAATGAGAAGCCAACGGAGTACTCACAGGTTTTCTCTGCTCAGTCACGTTAAATTGATGTAGTTCCTTCTTAAAATATTGCTTCTGAGACAAGCTGACTTTGCCATAAGCTCTATCTCTACATACCTTTACGCTAAGAATCTTCTCACCTTCACCCAGATCTTTCATCTCATACTCTTAATTGAGTTCAGTATTCAACTTCTTAATCTCATTTTTACTTTTCGATGTTATTAGCATATCATCCACATATAAGAGCAAATATATGAAAGATCCCTCTTGCACTTTGTAAATATGCACATAATGATCAAATTTATTTCTTGTGTGCCTTTACCCTATCATAAATCGATCAAATCGCTTGTACCAATACCTCATAAATTGTTTCAATCCTATTTTTCTTTTCCAACAGCCTTAAATCCATATGGCTGAGTCATATAGATTTTCTCTTCTAAATCACTATGTAAAAATGTGGTTCTATACCAAGTTAAACTAGTTCAAGATTGATTTGTACAACTATGGCTACCAAAATTTGAACAGACAAGCATTTTAAAATTGGAGAAAATACCTTATTGTAGTCTATTCCTTCTTTCTGAGTATAACCATTCGCTACTAATATAACCTTATATCGAATTTTATTCTTACGATGAAATCCTTCCTCTTTGCATATACCCATTTGCACCCAATTGTCTTTTTTTCCTTAGGTTGTGTAACTAGCTCCCAAGTTTTAATTTTATGAAGAGACTGCATTTCTTCATCAATTGGCTTCTTTCATTGTATACTTTCAAGGTTACTTACTATTTCTCTGTAAGTAAAAGGAACATCATCATCTACAGCTCGAAGTACATAGGCCATCATATCCACAAAGAGAGTTGGCTTACGAATTTTTCTGCGTGGCCTTCTATATGTAATTGAATCAAGTTCCTGTGAAGATTCTTGGGTCAGAACCTCTTCTTCATCTTCGGTCAATAGAGATTCATTATCTATCTCATCAATGCAAGCTAAATCCACTGTAATCTTTTTTAGTTTTACATTATGTGAAGTACTACTGGACTTATCTAACTTTTAAAAATCCTTTTGTTTTAGCATAGCAGATTCATCAAAAGTTACATCTTTACTAAAGATAATCTTCCTTATAATTGGACACCACAAACGGTATCCTTTTATCCCCGTAGTTATATCTATAAACAATACTTTCTTTGCTCTTTGATCTAACTTAGATTTATTTACATGACATTAAACAGTAAAAGAAAATATATAAAGAATTATAATCAGTAGTAGGATTACTAGTGCACATCTCTATAGGTGTTTTTCCCTCAGTTGCAGCTGCTGACAAATGATTAATCAAATGGCATGCATATACAATTGTCTCAGCCCAAAACTTTTTGCCCAATCCAACATTGGACAATATACACCGAATTTTCTCTAGTATAGTCCGTTTCATATGTTCTACCATTCTGCTGTTGTGTATCTTAAATAGTAAAGTGTTTCATAATGCTCTTATCTTGGCATACTTATAAAAATGGATCATTCTTGTACTCAACATCATTATCTGACTAAAGTCTTTTGACCTTTAAGAAAATATGCTCAAAGCTTCATTCTTGTTCTTCATCAAATACACTCGCACTTTTCTTGAATAATCATCAATAAAAGTAACAAAATAATGCATACCTCCCAAAGAAGTTACTCGGGTAGGTCTCCACACATCACTGTGAAAATAATTCTTTTTGTATCGTGAATTACTGAACGAAACTTCGCTCTTGTTTGCTTGCCCATAACACAATGTTCATAAATATCTAATTATAAGAATTTACAGCTTTCAATAATCCTTGCTTCACCAATGTCTGTAAAGCTTTTTCATCAGCATGTCCCAAACACATATGCCATAACTTAGTTGCCTTTGAATCCACATCCTTTCTATAAACTGTTGATGCTGTCCAATAATTGTACTCCCTTGAAAATAGTATAAGTTATTTTTTCCTTATATCTTTCATCACCATCAATACACCAACTACTATCTTCAAAAATTTATCTCTCAAAGTGATTGTAAGCCCTTTGGATTCTAAAACTCCTAATGAGATGAGTTTTTCTTTAAGCTTGGTATATAGCAAACGTTGGTCAAGAATTGGAATGAACATATTCCTATGGTTTTACAAGAATTGCCATTGCCCTTAAAAATAATTCCATCGTTCAATTCCTTGAGGCTAGAGAACTAGCCCTTGTTAGGACACGTATGATAAGTACAACCCAAATCCAAAATCCACTAATTTTAGTGACATGTCAACGTCATGAAAACCAAAGTAAAGTCTGACTTCTCATCATGTTCCACTACACATGCATCAGAAATAGCATTGTCGTTTTATAACTTAAAACAATTCTTTTTCCAATGCCCCTTCTCATGAAAAAAAGCACATTCATCTTTAACAGACCTCCCTTTAGACTTGCTTGCTATTCTAAGTTTGTAGCTTTGTGAACAACCTCTTGCTGTCAATACTTATGCAGCTGTATCTCTGTGATTCTTTATATCTTTTTTAGTTTCAGAGTTATACAATGCACTGCATACAATATTGAATGTCACACTATCTTTCCCATGAAGCAAAGTGGTAGTCAGATGATCATATTCATTAGGAACGAAATTTAACAGCAACAATGCCTTATCTTCATCTTTAAATTTCTCATCTAAATTTAACAAATCTGCTAATATCTTGTTGAATGAGGTCACATGGTTATTCATCAACATGTTGGATGTATATATAAATCAATAGAGTTTATTCTTCATATAAAGCCTATTTTTAAAACTTTTCTTCATGTATTTTTCTTTTAATGTCTCTTGTAATTTCTTTAATGATGTCTACCTTATGACAGAATACTTCTGATCTTTATCCAGACATAGGCAAATAGTACTACATGCCTGCCAATTGATCTTTGTTCATTTCTTGTCATCTATCTTGTCAAGCTTTTCTTCAAAAAACAACTCTAACTTTTCTTGACATAAGACATCCAATACCTCACATGCCACATACCAAAATTATTGGTACCATCAAATTTCTCCACTTCAAACTCTGCATTCGTCATAGTAGTCCTTACTAATGATAACGACGATGATGCCTTTGTCATCCTTCTTAACCTTAAATGATCAGTGCCTTTAATAACTATTCAAACTTAAAGGAATAGTCTGCATAATATTTATTTTGCGTGAATAAATACACCAAAAAAGTTCCTAGGAGAATGGAAGGGTTATAACGGTCCTGCTTAATACCCAAAGTCCTTAGACTCTTATCATCTTGTTAACAAAAGTTTCCTAGACATGTAAAATACACATTACTTATAATAAACTTTCTCCTAAGCACAAATGACTATATCCACTACTGTGAACAATACAGTATAGGTGAATAGTATTGTATACGTGAACAATGACATATACCCCAAGTACAAACCTTTGGCTCTAATACCAATTATTGCAGAAGCACGAGTAAAATAATGGTGACTGCAACTTTTGAAGAAATATAAATATAGTGAAAATAAATGTAAAGAAAATATGATATAATAATATACATAGTTCGGCATAAAGGCTGATGTTATTCAGGTGTGGCCACAACTAACTATTTTATTTATAGTCCAAAGTTTCATGGGTTGGTAATATTTCACAAGCAACTCATTCCTCATTTCAGTACTATTATGGCACCAATTACAAACTTCATAAAAGTAGGACAGTTCATTTAGACAAAAGTAGTTACTAAGGAATTTGAAATTATCAAAGAAAGTTTACTAATTCCCCACTACTTGCTCTACTAGACTTTTCCCCCACTTTTGAGGTACATTGCGATGCATCCAAAATAGGTATTGGAGCTAATCTTAGTCAGCAAAGCAAGCTTATAGCTTATTTCAACCAAAATTTGAATGGAGCAAAGGCACATTACAACACTTATGACATAGAGTTTTATATAGTAGTCCAGGCATTAAACATTAGCGTCGTTATCTGATTCATAAAAGATTTTGTTTTATACACTAATCATGCTGCGTTGAAACATTTCAATAGTTAAGATAAGCTCTCTCATCAACACACCACATGGACAATATTCCTTTAACAATTTACTATTATATTAAAGCACATTTTTAGTGAATCTAATAGGATAGCAGATGCACTTAGTTGACGATCTTCTTTTTTAACAAAAATTAATAAACAAGTTCTTGGATTTGATATATTTTGAGAATTATATGCTACTGACCCTTTCTTTGCTCATTTATTAGAAGATATTGTTGCAAGATTCCACTTAGACTATCGTTTACATGATGGATTCCTTTTTAGTAATATGTTATGTGTTCTTGAATTAAGTTTGAGACTAAAAATCATAACAAAATTACATAATGACAGGCATATAGGTTGTGACAAAACTTTGGCTCTAATAGCTAATTTTTATTTTTTTTTTGGCTTACTATAAGGTGTGATATCTATCATTATGTCGAGACTTGTCACATTTGACAAGTTTCCATAGGTACTATAACTAATGGAGGATTATATATGTCATTGCTAATTCCCACAAAACCTTTTTCTAACATCAGCATGGACTTTGCTTTTAGATTACCCCATACTCAAAGGGGTATGGATTCAATATTTTTCGTTGTCAATTGCTCTTAAAAAATGGCTTACTTTGTTGCATGCAAAAAAATTACAGATGTTTTGATTGTTGCTCGCCTATTCTTCAAGGAAGTTTATAGATTACATGGCTTACCATGTTATATTGTATCGGACCAAGATATATGATTTCTTAACCATTTTAGAGGGCAATATGGAAGTTAACTAACACTCGCCTAAATTTCAAAAGTGCTTATCACCCATAGATAGATGGTCAAACTGAAGTTGTCAATCGCTCTTTGGGAAATCATTTGTGTAGTCTAGTTGGCAATAACTTAAAGACAAGAGATCAAAAGTTGTACCAAGTAAAGTTTGCTTATAATCGTTCTGTTAACCGTTGCACTGGTTTCATCCATTTTCAGGTGAATTATAAATATAATCCAAGAGCTCTCATCAACTTAGCCCCAATTCTAGATTTAGTTTGCAAAAGCAATAAGGCAGAAGACTTTGTTGAACAGCTTCAGTAAATTTATTTAGTTGCGCAAGATTCTTTGAAGAAGACTACCCAAGGTTATAAGATTGAGATAGACAAAAGGCGTCGAGCTTTAGAATTTCATGTTGGAGATCTTGTTTAGGTTGCCCTAATCAAAGATATGTTTTCCGTTAGAGAGTACAACAAGCTTTCAGCCAGGAAATTGGATCTTTAGAGATTATAGAAAAGATAAATCCTAATGCTCATAGACTGAAGCTTCCTAGTCATATCCGCAATACAGATGTATTCAATGTCAAGCATTTTATTCCTTTCAAAGGTGATCGTGATAAAGATGTTATTATTGACAATGCTAATTCAAGGGTGAATTCTCTATATCCGAGGGGAAATGATGTAGATTACTAATCCTTATTCTATTTAAATTAGGAGTTCTTTTTCTATTTAAATTCATTTCTTTATTATCTAAAAGTTTAATATTCTTTGTATGCTAGTTTAGGAATCTATTTTCCTTTTTCTTCCTGGTTTATGATAATTATTACTAATATAAATGGCCCTCTCATAAGCCTTTGAAGGCATATTTGAGTTCAATAATATATTTAGTTTTCAAATCCCTGTGTGTGTTTTTTATTTTAATTAATTCTTGGCATTTTGTGAAATCAATGAGTATTGACCCCCTTAGGTTCACATTATTCTTTTGAATCAACGTTAATTTAGTTCATTTCTTTATTCCAGTATTTTCTAGAATCAACAGTGTTTGGGTAATATTGGGCAGGTCCCCTCGAGGCCCTTCTGGCTCGAATAAAATGTGAAATGATGGAAGTGGGAGACAACTGGGGAACGTGGGCAAGCGTAAAAGGCCGCGAATTCGGCCCATCATTAATAAGTTTCCAGTCTTATCTCATTTCACTCAAAAGACTAGAAACTGGGGGACTGGTGTTTGGGTAATATCGGCCAGGTCCCCTCGAGGCCCTTCTGGCTCGAAATAAAATACCCTGAGGTCAACCCAGATCGAGCAGAAGTCCCGACCATCGGCTCGAAGGCAATCTCACTAGACGTCAAAGTTGGTCAAGGTCGGGAATTTAGAGTTGTCCGAGCTCCGAGCTCTCTCACCTGCTCGAGGTCATCAAGACCAGCTAAGGCTGGACAAGGACGGAGAGCTCGAAAATTGATCGTGGTTCGAGCTCTCCTTCCTGCTCACTGCGGTTCAGTCCTCGAGCACAACTAGGCTGCGCTGACCGCAGGACAATGAAATGTAACACTCGGCTCGGGACAGTCCGACCCATTTCCTCAGGATCCTGCACACCTTTTTGATGTCAGACAGTCCGACCCATTTCCTCAGTTAACCAGGAAAGATACGAAGCCATCAACTGCGAGGTGGAAAAGCTGCTGAAAGCGGGATTCATAAGGGAGGTCTCCTAACCCGAATGGATCTAGAATGTGGTGCTAGTGAATAAGGCAAGTGGGAAATGGAGAATGTGTGTCGACTTCACAGATGTAAATAAGGCCTGCCCAAAAGATAGCTTTCCACTACCAAAGATAGATCAACTGGTGGATTCTACGGCGGGGCACGGGTTACTTAGTTTTATGGATGCATTCTCGGGATATAACCAAATTCCCATGCACCCATCAGACGAGGAGTGCATAGCCTTCATCACTAATCAAGGGCTGTACTGCTACAAGGTCATGCCTTTCGGTCTAAAGAATGCAGGGGCGACGTATTAGAGGCTAGTGAACAAGGTCTTCAAGCCATTGATAGATCGGACGATGGAGGTATATGTGGATGACATGATCACCAAGTTTAAGGACGCGGAGGAGCATGTAAGGCATCTAGAGGAGACCTTCGCACTGTTAAGAAAATACCGAATGAAGCTAAACCCAGAGAAATGTGCTTTTGGAGTGAGTTCGGGAAAATTCTTAGGCTTCATGGTTAGCCACAGAGGGATCGAGGCCAATCAAGAGAAAATAAGAGCAATGGTGGAAATGAGGTCCCCTTGTAGCCTCAAGGAGATACAAAGTCTGACCGACAAACTGGCATCCCTTAACAGGTTCGTATCTCGAGCCACGGATAAATGCCGAGTTTTCTTTTAGGAAATGAAGAAAGGCAAGAAGAAAAAGTGGACGCTAGAATGCGAGGGCTGCTCCAACGACTAAAAGAATATCCGCTGAAAGTCTACATCGCCGACACCTCGAGCGGGAGAGGTACTCGCTTCTATACTTACCGTGTCCCAATGGGCAACGAGCTCGGGCCTGTAAGTGGAGGAGTCGTGGTATAAGACCCTATTTATTACACGAGCAGAGCTTTGCTAGAAGCTGAGACCCGATATCCACTCATGGAGAAGTGGGCATTGGCCCTGGTCATAGCGGCCCGAAAGCTGAGGCCTTATTTTCAGGCACATCCAGTAGTGGTTCTAACAAACCAACCCCTCAGGCAAACTTTGCACAAGCCTGAGACTTCTGGAAGGCTGGTAAAATGGTCAGTGGAGCTAAGCAGAGGAGGTAAAGCTTCGAACAGACTCACAGCTGGTAACAAACCACCTCGACGAGAGCTTTCAGGCGAAGGGGGAGAAAATGAAGGCCTACCTTCGGAATGTGAAGCAGCTAATGGGGAGTTTCCGAGCTATCGAGGTGGAACAAATCCCAAGGGAGAAGAATTTTCGAGCTGATATGTTATCTCGCATGGCAGTCGCATCGGACCCTAAATTACCAAAGTCTATCCCTTTGGAGATGAAGACCTGCTTGAGCATCGAGCAGGAGGACGAGGTGATGAGCTTATCGACGAGCAACACCTGGATGGAGCCGATAGTTTCTTACCTCAAGGAAGGGATAGTGTCGGCCGATAAGAAGCAGGCAAAGAAGTTGAGGTGCAAAGCAGCCAGGTACACTCTCATACAAGGGTCTTATATAGACGGGAATACACTCTCCCTTTGTTGCGGTGCTTAGACCAGGAAGAGGCAGATTATATCCTCCAAGAGATACATGAAGGAATCTCCAGAAATTATTCTGGCGCGAAGTCGTTGGCCTTCAAGGCCTTGAGGCAAGGATACTTTTGGCCCCGCATGCATCAAGATGCTCAAGAGAAGACCAGAAGCTGCAAGAACTGCTAGAGCTTTGCCAACTACCTAACTCAGCCTCCGGAGAACCTCACGGTGATGAGCTCGTCATGGCCGTTTGCTCAATGGGGAATTGATTTGATCGGGCCATTACCGAAGGGGAAAGCGTCCGCCACCCATGCCATAGTCGCAATTGATTATTTCACTAAACGGGTCGAAGTGGGAGCCTCGAAGCAAGATCACCAAGGTAAAACCACCGACTTCATTTGAAGAATGTGATTTTAGTGTATGGATTCCTCATGCATTGGTCACGCATAATGGGAGACAGCTTGACAACGGTAATTCGTAGATTTCGCAAATCCGGGATGAGTTGAAGTTTTGTTCTCCCTCACACCCGCAGGCCAATGGGCAAGTAGAAGCCGCAAATAAAACCATAAAACGCCTCCTGAAGACAAGACTGGGCGAGCAAAAAGGAGCATGGGTGGACGTGCTGCCTAGTGTCTTGTGGGCTTACAGAACCACACACAAAACGGCCACTGGAGAGACCCCATTCTCCTTGGCATTTGGGCACGAAGTAGTGGTTCTCGCTGAAATAGGAATGGGGACACATCGGATGGAGCACTTCAATGAGGAGCAAAACAACGAGCAGATGTGTGCAGGTCTAGACTTGCTGGAAGAGAAGAAAGAAAGGGTCACTGCTAAGATCGCAGAATATCAACAAAGAGTGGCTCGTTATTACAACAAAAATGTGCACATTCGCCGGTTCCAGGTGGGTGACTGGGTGCTGAGGAAAGTCAACCAGAGCACGAAGGACCCAAGACAAGGTGTGCTAGGACCAAATTGGGAATGCCCTTACCGAGTCACTCAATTAGCAGGACCAGGGGCATACCGGCTAGCTCATCCGGATGGACGAGAAGTCAAGAGGCCGTGGAACGCACAGCTCTTGGTGAGATACTTCCAGTAAGTCTCCTTGTATTGTTAGTGTTAATGTAAGATTCTTTCCCAAAATGGGTGTATGTAAAAACTCAAACGTATGTAAAAATGGGAAAAGCACTTGTAATATAAATTCAAGTTGAAGCCAAGCAGCTCAAGAAGAACTCCTCGGCCAGAAGTCCCAAAGCCTATGTATTAGGCGGGACGGTCCCAAGCTTGGGTCAATTGCAGGCCCGAGTCGAGGAAACACAAGAAGACGTTTGGGTCAATTGCAGGCCCGAGAAGAAGTTCAAGAAGAATTCCTCGGCCAGAAGTTCCAAAGCCTAAGTATTAGGCGTGACGTGCCAAGCTCGGGTCAATCGCAGCCCGAGCAGAGGAAACACAAGAAGATGCTTGGTCAATTGCAGCCCGAGCGAAGTTCAGAAGAACTCCCTGCCGAAGTCCCAAAGCCTAAGTATTAGGCGGAGGGTGCCAAGCTTGGGTCAATTGCAGCCCGAGCGTAATAAGCTCAGCAAGCTTGGGTCAATTGCAGGCCCGAGCAGAAGTTCAAGAAGAACCCCTGCCGAAGTCCCGAAGCCTAAGTTTTAGGCGGGATGGTGCCAAGCTTGGGTCAATTGCAGGCCCGAGCAGAAGAAGCTCAAGAAGAAGCTTGGGTCAATTGCAGGCCCGAGCAGAAGAAGAAGCTCAAGAAGAGCGCTATGGCCAGAAGTCCCAAAGCCTAAGTTTTAGGCGGGACGGTGCCAAGCTTGGTCAATCGCAGCCCGAGCGTAATAAGCTCGAAGAAGCTTGGGTCAATTGCAGCCCGAGCGTAAAAAGAAGCTCAAGAAGAGCGCTATGGCCAGAAGTCCCGAAGCCTAAGTTTTAGGCGGGACGGTGCCAAGCTTGGGTCAATTGCAGGCCCGAGCAGAAGAAGAAGCTCAAGAAGAGCGCTATGGCCAGAAGTCCCAAAGCCTAAGTTTTAGGCGGGACGGTGTCAAGCTTGGGTCAATTGCAGGCCCGAGCAGAAGAAGAAGCTCAAGAAGAGCGTTATGGCTAGAAGTCCTAAAGCCTAAGTTTTAGGCGGGACGGTGTCAAGCTTGGGTTAATTGCAGGCCCGAGCAGAAGAAGAAGCTTGGGTCAATTGCAGGGCCGAGCAAAAGAAGAAGCTCAAGAAGAACGTTATGGCCAGAAGTCCCAAAGCTTAAGTTTTAGGCGGGACGGTGCCAAGCTTGGGTCAATTGCAGGCCCGAGCAGAAGAAAAGCTCAAGAAGAGTGTTATGGCCAGAAGTCCCAAAGCCTAAGTTTTAGGCGGGACGGTGCCAAGCTTGGGTCAATTGCAGGCCCGAGCAGAAGAAGAAGCTTGGGTCAATTGCACGCCCGAGTAGAAGAAAAAGCTCAAAAAGAACGATAAGGCCAGAAGTCCCAAAGCCTAAGTCTTAGGCGGGACGGTGTTTAACGAGGCCAATTATAGGCCTGAGCAGAATAAGCTATGATGACAGCGTAAAGGCCAGAAGTCCCACAACCTTGGATTTAGGCGGGGCCGAGCAAGAGCCAATTGTTGGCTCGAGCAAGAAAAGCATGAAGAGATTACACATAATTTAAACTCGAGCGATAATCGAGCTCGAGGAGAATAAGCTCAAAATAAAGGTCACAGACCATGAGCAAAATGTTGAGCCAAGTAAACTGAGCTCACAAGACAAACGTAAGGCTTTCAGCCCAAATTGTAGCAAAGCTTTACCACGCATGAGTTAAAAAGATGATACAGACAGTATTACACTTGGGCAGAAAACAAAAGAAAAGCCCAACACTTATAAAATTTCTGCTTAACAAGTACACGAAGATAATCTCATAAATGTAAAGCGCAAGCTCGCACATACAGTAGTTGCTCGAATGCATGTTCTTTAATTATTGGAATAATTACATGTACACAAAAAAAAAGAGAGCCTAAATTTAGACAGCAGGAGGGACATTGTCAGCAGCAGCAGGCGGGGCATCAAGAGCAGTAGCAATAGGAGGAGTAGCAGGAGGAGGAGGAACATCTCCAGCAGCAGTAGGAGGAGCGTCAGCAGGAGGAGGAGGAACATCTCCAACAGCAGCAGAGGAAGCTCCAGACTCTTGGGTGGGGCCGTCGTGTATGCGTATGTACTCGGCAACACCCTTCTGGATCTCAGACATGTCGAACTCAGGATGTGCCTTGCCCAAGGCATACACAATGCAGTCATAGCTGAAGTCAGCCCCGCTGTTATACTCGGTTGCAAGCTGGACCTTCAAGGCGTCTATGTGCCTTTGGAGACGAGAAGTTTCCCCTTCCAAAGTCTTCTCAAAAAAGGATCTTTGGGTTCCCAAATCCTTTCGAGTCTCGACCAGCTCCTTGCTAATGTCGGTCAGCTCCCTCTCGAATTAAGAAACCTTGGAGTCAACCACTGCTGTCCTCTCTGCGAAGATGGCGTTCTCCTCTTGAAGCTTTATATTGTCCTCTTTCAGCTCCCCGAAAGTCTGCTCTAAGCTCCGAATCTTCGATTGGAGCTCCTCTTGGTATTCTTGGGCTCTGGCCTTGATGCTAGCCACAGCTGCTGAGGCACGAAAGGAGAGACGTGGCAAGATCGAACAACTCGTCGACATCAAATCCATCCAGCCCATCAAGGAACTTATCGTCCAGCTCCTCACCGATGGTCCTCGATGAAAGGCTCTCTGCGGCCGGTTTAACTCTGCTCTTATACATCACCGGCTCGAGGGCGAGTTGGAGCCGTGGTCCTCGGTCGTCTGCGCGGGGGACCTACTTCTTCTCGTTCTGTCCGCTGAGCGGTAAGGGCATCCGAGCGAGGAGGAGGGAGCATCCCTTTCTGCTCGAAGTTCTTTTCAAGTCCCCGCACCTTCACTGCTCCCACCTACCGATGCAAAGATCTCACGCACTCTCGCATGTCTTCACTCGGCACTAAATCAAACTCCAAAAAATTCTGGGGTGTCAACAGATCCCTGCACGAGCTCGCGTTTGAAAGTGCTGTTTGCACGTGTGCTCGTAGCTCGACCCCAATTGAATAAGAGGCACCCCAGGAAACTGCAAAAACAACCAAGGCAAAATAATGAGAACAGATGCAAGCAGGAAAATTAAAAGTAAAAAATTCACGAGGCAAATAAGCGACCTGGAGTGCAAAAATGCCGTGGAACTGGAGGAACCCCCTCTCTGAGAGGTGCAGCTTGCCCCCATTCTACCCCAACGAAGAAGAATTTGCTCTTCCAGTTGCCACCAGAGGTTGGGAGATCGGTGATGGGCTTTCTACCCTTTTGGCTGGAGGTAAGATAATACCAACCAGCGTCCTTCGGGCTGCACTTCAACTGGTAATGGTACCTGATTTCCCCTACCCATGGTTCACCCAGGTCGCAGCGTTTCCACAAAACGAAGAGTCCGGAAAGGACCCTCCACCCATTTGGGTTCAATTGCCCGGGGCCGACAGTAACTCGGACAAAACCCGTGCAAAGTAGATCTGAGAGGCAACCTGACCCCCCATTTAAAATACTCCAAATAGAAGGTCGTGTAGCCTTGGGGAGGATGACTGGGAATCTCATCCCTGCCCGACAACCTTAAATCCACACTCTCGGGTATGTGGTAGGTGCTCCTAAGCCTATCTAAATCTAAGGGGGTTGTCTCACATCTCATACGGTCGATGGGGTATTCCCCACTCTCAGACCTCTGACTGGCCCTTTCCCCTCGGAGCGGCTGGACCTCTACCGCAGGTAATTCCCCTTATGAACTAGATTCCCTTACGAGAACTATGCTAAGGGGCAGTACTTCACTAGAGGAGGATGAATCCTCCGGTAACATCCTAAGGGCTCTACCAAACATTTTTCCTAGAAGTCAATCTACCCAGATAAAATCAGAAACCAGGAAGAATGAGGAATGAAACCGGCGAAGAGAGGGAAAAAGGGTATGTACCTGAACACAGAAAGAGTTTTACACCACCGGAGATTACCTTAACTCGGAAGAGGAAGATGAAGAAGCACTTATAGATAAATTTTGAGTTTGAATAAAAGTGAGCAAATAGAGGGAACAGTGAAGAAGTTGAGGGATTTTAAAGAGAAGGACGCGTCTCTTCGACTGGCGGCGTGCGTTTCGAGAGACACGACCTTTCGGGTAACGTCCCTTCAAATTTTAAACGCACGGCTGGGATCTACCCACGTATCCCACATTAAATGTGAAATGATGGAAGTGGGAGGCAACTGGGGAACGTGGGGAAGCGTAAAAGGCCGCAAATTCGGCCCATCATTAATAAGTTTCCAGTCTTATCTCATTTCACTCAAAAGACTAGAAACTAGGGGACTGGTGTTTGGGTAATATCGGCCAGGTCCCCTCGAGGCCCTTCTGGCTCGAAATAAAATACCCTGAGGTCAACCCAGATCGAGCAGAAGTCCCGACCATCGGCTCGAAGGCAATCTCACTAGACGTCAAAGTTGGTCAAGGTCGGGAATTTAGAGTTGTCCGAGCTCCGAGCTCTCTCACCTGCTCGAGGTCATCAAGACCAGCCAAGGCTGGACGAGGACGGAGAGCTCAAAAATTGATCGTGGCTCGAGCTCTCTTTTCTGCTCGCTGTTGTTCAGTCCTCAAGCACAACTGGGCTGCGCTGACCGCAGGACAATGAAATGTAAGACTCGGCTCGGGACAGTCCGACCCATTTCCTCAGGATCCTGCACACCTTTTTGATGTCAGACATGGCCCTATAAATGAGGGTGGTGATGCTGTTGCCGGTGGCCAGCACATGCCCCCACGGTGTCATCATTTCTAGCGCACATGCCCGACATGGTGATCTGGCCACGTGAACCAGGTTAAGAAGATAGCCGCGCATCCCCAGGGAATATTACGCCAATCCCAGCTGTCAGAGGGACCCATACACCACCAACGCGGGAATGGACAGCCTGAAAATGGAAAGGGCGGGAAAATGGAGTATAAAAGAAAACGAATGGGTACGTTGCAAGGGTTCGAAAAAACTCACGGACGGGGGTTCTGAAAAGATATAGAGGTTCTTCCTATTGTGATTTCCTTTTCTCTGGATTCTCTAAGAAAAACCCATATTTATTCAAAAGGGAGGGCAAAAAATATCCTTTTCACCTTTTCGATCTCTCTGACTAAGGGAAATACCAAAAAGAACAACCCGATTTCTGACTTGAGCGTCGGAGGGTTTTCGCCGGAACATGCCCGGCCACCCCTGACCCTGTTTTCTGTGAGTACAGGTCCGGAAGATCTCCGTTCTGGAAAAGACAGCGGAATAGGTAGAAGGAGACAGTCCTGCTCGAGCTCGAGCTAGTCGCAAGCAGAAGGTTCGAGGCACTGCTTTAATGCACGCGGGAAAATTGCATCAACAAACAGAATATTAGAACATTAAACTTTTGCTGTATCACTCTCTTTCTTAATTTGTAGTTTAACTTCTAAAATAATTTTAATAACATCCCAATATTCATGAGTAACATTAATTTTTAATAAAACTTGTTCTTTAATATCAACATATTATACTTTCATAAATCTTAAAATTATATCTTGACACGACAACGATAATTTCGTAGTTAAGATTCATAGAGTTGAACAGAATTTGTGCCTTGTTGACATTTATCAAATTTATGATGGATTGTTTGGAAATATTCAAGAGGAATAAAATAAGCTTTTATCTTCCTTTTCATGTTATGCCAAGTTTGAATCTTGTCTCTTGCATGTTGAATTCGCATTACTTGTAGGTTTGTCCACCATTGTGTTGCATGTCCCATTGATTTAAAGAACACATACTCGATAGGTTATCTTTTAGAGTATCTTCAGAAGTATCTTAAATTTTAAAGATCCAATCGAAAATATCCTTAGAATTAGTAAATTCATCATAATAGAAAACATCATCACCATTTTCTATAATCTCATTGTACTATTTTTTTTCTTTCTTTTTTCAAATCCTTTTTTTTTGGCTTTTCTTGATAATATCATAAAATTAAAGGGGATTACAATAAGCAAAAGATGGTATTTCCGACTACGGTTGTCAAAAAAATGAAGGAAACGTGGATTTAAAAGATTTGATGGTGGCTTGACTCAAATCATTATGAATTGTTCAAAAATTTGAATCAAAGTTACGAATAGTCTTGTTTTCGTTTCATTTTTACCAGTGAACAAAGCGGTGGATGGCAGCAAGAAAGAGCTGGGAAGAAAAGGTTGATGATAGTGAATAGATTGTTTGTGGTGGTGGCTGGTAAATCACAATGAATGGCAAGAATCATGTGTCATTTTATTCGGCATTTTAGCGGTGGTTTGGGTGGTGTTAGGCTAGTTATGGTAATGGATCGATGGTGTTGACGGCTAGGTATGGGATAGGGATGGCGCATTGGCTTGGTTGGTGGCGGGCGCGAGCTTAGCTTAGAGAAAATGTTACTTCTAGTTCATTCCGAGTCAAGCTCAATTCAACTATAAATATTAAGTCTATATGAACTAGTAGCTAATTTAATCCTAGTCATTCTCAAATAAGAGGAATATTCTAAAATCCTAATTAGACTGAAATTACAATATGACTCAAGTAACTTTACTAAAACAAGATAAATCTTAACAAAATTTTAAACACAAATTGGACTCAAAATCTAGAATTCCTAATTTATTCTATCTTATATGCTTCCTACATCATTAATCTTCTGCAAGATTTGTCCTTAAGGTTGTGTCCCTAAACATTCTATTCTTGGACATTCACTAGAGTGCTCAATCTTAATTTCCTTTATTCAATGTGGCCAACATGAGAGCATAAGACATTGGCAAAAAATCTCATTCATATATAAGTGGTTTCTTATAAGAGAACTGAAATAAAAATAAAAAGGAAGTAAGTAATATTTCTTTTCGACATCAGAAAATTTAAAAAATGTACAGACCATCTCTTCTATCAATAAAATTGAAAGAAAAAAAATCCAGAACGCAATATTACAATTACCATCTCTTTTTACCATAAAGTTTAATATATCAATAATATTATATTATTACCATTATGTTGCCATTGCTCTCATGCATTTTACCACACATGCTTCAATGATGCTACAATGATGCTAACAGTTCAGTATAAATTTTATCTCTATTCCATGGCAAGTCTGATGCAATCCATTAACAATACATAGCTGATTAACAATAAAGAAATTTAAGTACAAACTTTATGGAATATCTTGTCAAGGAAAAAGTTGCAAGCCATAAAAAACTTGAGGCACAAAAAGTTGATATGGCATCTCTTCAATTAGATCATTTTCCATCAGCATAAACCTTGGGAATCTTATATTTAGTAGAATTCGTCAAAGGATAAACTATGCTACATTCTGCAGCAATTATATGCTAACTTTTATTCATGACATAAACCTTATGCATCTGTATCAAACCTTTTCTCAACATAAAAAATTTGCAAAATATTCTTCCACGATTCATTTAAAACCACAAATTTGCAAAAGCTTCATCCTAAATTCTGAGATGAATCATTTTTATTCAAAACACAACCTCTTCAGAGATATCTACATTTATGTTTTACCTTTTCTCTACAGAACAAACTGTTGAAAAAATATGCTCATTAAAGCATATTTATATTTATTATAATAAATAATATTTCTAATTAATAAAATAAAATGAGGTATTTTATTCATGTATCTTTATTGCGTTAATATTTTGAGTAAAGTCCATTTAATCATATTATATGTATTTATGCTATCATCATGTGGATTCACAGAATACATAAATACAAGTTATCTTATGATTAAGTAAATTAAGTTCGCAGTTGATAAATAAAGTTAGACACTTTATTTAAGTATAGACTACAATGAATTCATTGAGTGATTTGTCTTAATCATGTATGAATTTATTGATGTAGTATGACTACATTGAACTAGATCACATATGAGATTTAATTAACCTAGTAATAACTGTCAGACTTATTAAATCTCATAGGAATTGATTTACTGTAATCTTAATTTGAGTTAGTTATAATTTCTTGATTGTAATTGTTATTTCATTTGTAGTCAAGATTACCCGGTATCTTGGTAGGAGTAATTACAAGTATTGAAATTATAGATTAACAATACAGAATTTGTACGACATATCTCTTGATGGGTTTTCAGTACTTGATCATAGAATTCTCTAGCTAGAGTGTGTCAATATAAATAAATATGTTGAAATGATCATTAGAGAAAACCAGTAAGCATCAAGGAACAAGATGTAATTAAATTGATTGGACAATTGAGATATCAATTTAAATTAACGATATGATACAAAGGATTGTGCAGTAAAGAAATCAATGTGGCTTGGGCGAATTATATTCGAGTTATGGAGGTTAATTCCAATCTTATAGTGGAGTAGAATTGGAATTAAATAATTATATTTGTTTAATTACAAATTTAATTATTGTAACCACTATTGTATGTTCCCAAATGATCCCCGGATTAGCTCATTTAATTGACAGCATAATCACTGGACCCAAAAGTAAGAAAAGCTGACATATTAGATGAAAATCATAATTATAATATTTTTTAATGCCTAGTATGTTATATTTAAGTATAAAAGGGGGCTTGTGATATTTTACAAGGTGGTCCCCTAGTTAATTACACATTTCTCTACTTTTACGTAAGTGGAGAGATAATATTTAATTTAAATATTTAAATATTTAAATTAAAAGAGGAATTCTATTTTTAATAAGAATCTTAATCCTCACATACTATGGTTTTTCATAAGATATTATAAAAGAGGCATTAGTCTCTTAAGATTAAAAAAGAAGAAAAGAGATAGATGGGAATCCCAAGGCTTTTGAGAAAAATACAGAAGACATCTAAGATAAACAAGTTGCAATTGGGGAGTGGTGAAACAGACGCCCACACGTCCAGTGTTGGTCAATCTTGAGTCATAGCCTGGAAGATCGTTTGGAGACGGATCTACAACTCTCAATTATTCATCTTCTAAAAAACATCAAGGTATAAATTTCTAGATTACTTAATTCTTATATATTATATGAGATCGGTGCTAAAAAGGTTTTAATTGAAAAATTAAAAAACCTAATTTTTTCCCTTCCATTGGTATCAGAGCCATCTCAAAATTAGTTTACTATTATGCATTTAAGTCCAAAAATAATTTTGGGCTTGGTAAATCCTAGTTTTAAGTCCAATAAAATTTGGGCTTAATAGATTAAAATGCATGGATATAGTTTAACAAATTAAATTTATTTTTGGTCCAAAAGTTTTACTTAAATTTTTATTTTATTTTCTTTAAAATAAAAAATTTGGACCAATAATAAATTTAAAGCTCATATTAGCTAAGTCCATCAACAAAGACAATCTAATGGAAGAAGATATTGACATGAAGCCCAACGAAGATTAGGCTTAGGGTTAATATTTTTTTATTATTTTTAGGAAATCCATGAATTGAGATTATTTAAATTTTCTATATGTTGTGTTTTGGATGTGAACATGCCATGATAACATGTCATATAAAACAGGTAGTGCCACTCTATGCATAATAATGTAAGTCATTCATATAACATGAATTCATGTATATTGTTTGAAATTTGCAAATGCTTGATAATATAATATATCACTTAGATAATATTATAGGAAGCATGCAATTAACAATATGTGTATATTTTAAAAAAGAAAAACCAACTTTAAAATATTCGAGTGGGAGAAGGAAGATTCAAGATAATTTTCTCATGGGCTCTATTGTTAGTTCAATAATAAAATTATATATATACGTCGACTTTTTGATACGGTGATACTCCCTACGTAGGGTATATATATTAGACATTTTATTTGATGAACTTCTTTAAAGATAAGATCAAAATATTTTTCAATATGTTGATCACCCTAACGGTGGCTACATGATATGAGAAATACGTAGATTAAAACAATAGTTATACACTTAACAAATTTTGTTATTAACCTTCCCAAAGAGCCTCTGTTAACAAACTTTTGGCTCTAAAAGAAAACGATAGTTATTTATCATGTTACGACATGAAAGTAAATAATCTAATGGTTAATTGGGTCTGGTAAGTGGTGGCATGACTTCCCTAATGGATAGCTTGCTAAAGCAGTACTAGATTATCGTTACAATAAAATAAAATGCATTTATGGTTTTTTGCATTTTAGACTTTTATTATGAATATTACTGTTTCAAAATATTAATGCATGGATGTTTTATTTTTCAGAAATGTCTTCCTTAAGCCCAATTACAATTATTCTGAATCAAAACAAACTTACTATTGAAAATTATAAATATGTCTTAACCCAAGTATGCCCCCTAATACCACCAGAGAATGCTCATAGAAATGAGAGGAGGCTTTATGAGAAATGGCAAAAGGCCAATGAAATGGCTAAATTCTATATTTTAGCCTCAATTTCTAATATTCTGCAGACCAAACATAAGAATTTGGAAATTGCCACTGAAATAATGGATAGTCTCCAAGATATGTTTGGGCTGAGTACTCGTTCTGCGAGACAAGCAGCATTGAAGGGTGTTATGAATAGTAAAATGAGGAAGGGCACAAGAGTTCGTGATCATGTCCTCAAAATGATGGACTATTTGAATGAGGCTGAGATTCAGGGAGCACAAATCGATGATAACTCAAAAATTGATATGGTGCTAGAATCTCTGCTAGATACATTCAAAGAGTTTAAGGTCAATTATAATATGAACAAAAGAAATATGACCTTAATAGAATTGATGAACGAACTCCATTCTGCTGAAGAGATCTGTCGTGTTGAGAAATCTCTGGGAAGCATAAATATTGCTAAAAATAATGCTTCTAGGCCTAAGCCAAAAGGCAAAGGCAAAGGCAAAAAAAAGAAACCTAGGAAAAAAATATTGTCTATAAAGCAATATGGCAAGCCTAAAGGCAAGTGCTTTAAATGTGGACAGAAGGGTCACTAGAAAAAAGATTGCCCAATGATTGGAAAATCAAGTATGAGTAATCTTTATGTTATTAAGGCCTGTTTAGTTCATAATCCAGTTGACACATGGGTGTTGGAGTCAGGAGCAATTAATCATATTTGTAATTCACTTTCTGGTTTCAGGAAACTAGGAAACTAAGTGAAGGAAGCGTCAAACTGCAGCTTGGGACATGACAGTTCGTGTCAGTAGAAAAGACTGGATTTGTTTTATTATCTTTTAATAATAAGACTTTAGTTTTGAATAATTGTCTTTATGTTCCAGACATTAAGAGGAATTTAATTTTAGTAGCTTGTTTGTCAAAGCAAGGGTATACTGTAAATTTTGGATCCTCAGTTTTTATTTTTTACAATAATAGACTTATTTATTCTGGTACATTGGAAGATAATTTATATCATTTGAGTCATATGATCCTTTATATGCATGACAAAGTAATTGATAATAATGAGCATACGCATTTATCTAAGAAAAGAAAGCTTTCTTCCAACCAGTGCTACCTCTGGCATTTACGCTTAGGTCATATAAACCAAAATAAGATACAGAGAATGATCAAAGATGGACTCTTGGGTCCATTAGTAAATGAATCATTGCCACTCTGTGAATCCTGTTTAAAAGGAAAAATGACCAAAAGGCCACTCTCAGCCAAAGGAGTGTGTGCAACAGTACCACTTGAATTGGTACATACAGATGTATGTAGACCAATCAATGTACAAGCTCGAGGAGGCTATGAGTACTTCATCGCTTTCACTAATGACTACTCAAGATTCGGTTATGTTTATCTGATGCGTCACAAGTCTGAAGTTGTTGAGAAATTCAAAGAGTATAAGGCTGAGACAGAAAAGCAATTAGATAAGAACATAAAGAAACTTCGATCTGATCGAGGTGGTGAATATCTCTCTGAAGAATTTAAAGAGTATCTGGTTGAAAATGGGATTATATCTTAGTTGACTACCCCAGGAACACCACAACAAAATGGGGTAACTGAAAAAAGAAATAGAACTCTTTTGGATATGGTAAGATCTATGCTAAGTTATTCAAAATTACCTATCTCTTTTTGGGGACTAGCACTAGAAACTGCAGTTTACCTTTCAAACTTAGTTCTATCTAAGTCAGTGCCTAAAACCCCAATAGAATTATGGTCAGTTCGAAAACCAAGTTTACAACATGTCCGTATTTGGGGATCACCAGTAGATGTGCTGAAATCAAAGGCAGACAAGATGGAATCACGCTCTGAGGTTTGCATGCTTGTGGGGTATCCCAAAGGAATAATGGGAGGTTATTTTATAGTCCTCAAGATAGGAAGGTGTGAGCACACATTTTACTTCCCTCGAGGAAGACTATATGAAAAACTTCAAACCTAAGAGTAAGGTAATACTTGCAGAACTATCAAGTGATCAAATTGATACTCAGCTTTCAACACATGTTTTAGAACAGAATGAAGAGCAATAATCTGATCAACAAAGGATTATCCATGAACAAACATCATTTTTAGAACCTCGTCGCAGTAGGAGGGTAACTTGGTTACCAGCAAGATATATGTTATTAGGAGAAAACTATATGGCTATCTCAGATGAACATGTATAAGATCCCACTAGTTACAATGAAGCTCTAATAGATAGTGATGTTGAACATTAGAAAAGGGCTATGAATCAAGAAATGGAATCTATGTATTCTAATAAAGTCTGGAGACTTGTAGAGGCACCAAATGGGATAAAACCTATTGGATGCAAGTGGATCTACAAGAGGAAAAGAGGAGTAGATGGAAGGGTAAAAACATTTAAAGTAAGATTAGTAGCCAAAGGGTAAATACTCAAAAAGAGGGAATCGATTGTGAGGAAACATTTTCTCCGGTTGCTATGCTTAAGTCCATCAGAATTATACTCTCTATTGCTGCAGTGCTAGATTATGAAATTTGGCAAATGGATGTCAAGACTGCTTTTCTTAATGGGCATCTTGAAGCAGACATATTTATGCAGCAACCAGATGGATTCATATAAAAAAACCAAGAACACTTGGTATGCAAGTTGCAGAGATCCATCTATGGATTGAAGCAAGCATCCCGGTCATGAAACATCAGATTTGATCAAGCGATAAAATCGTTTGGATTCATTCAAAATATTGATGAACCATATGTGTACAAGAAAATTTAGAAAAAATCTGTAGCCTTTCTAATTCTTTATGTAGATGTTATTCTTCTTATAGGAAATGATGTAGGAGTATTGATTACTATAAAGAGTTGGCTAGCAAAACAATTTGATATGAAAGATCTAAGAAAAGCTAGTTATATTCTTAGTATCAAATTACTACAAGACCGGAAGAATAAAACTTTAGCTTTGTCTCAAACGGTCTATATCGATAAAATATTGGCTAGATTTAGCATAAAAAAATTCCAAGACTGGTTTGTTACCATTCAGATATAAAATTTTATTCTGTAAGGTTCAATCACCTAAAACATCTGAGGAGATAGAGAAAATGAGACGAGTTCCCAATGCAGAAGCTGTGGGAAGTCTTATGTATGCTATGCTTTGCACTAGACCAAACATATGTTTTGAGGTTGGGATGGTTAGCAGATATCAATCTAATCCTAGACCTAAACACTAGGCTGCTGTCAAGCACATAATGAACTATCTGAAAAGAACTAAGGATTATATGTTTGTGTATTCTAGTGATGAACTTACTCCAGTGGGTTATACTAATTCTGACTTTATGTCAGATAAGGATTCTAAAAAGTATACTTATGGCTATGTGTTTACATTAAGAAGTGGAGCTATTAGTTGGAGGAGTGTGAAACAATCATATATCGCAGACTCCACAACAGAAGCTACATATGTGGTTGCATCTGAGGCTGCAAAAGAAGCGATATGGCTCCGTAAGTTCCTTTAGAATCTTGAGGTGGTATTTGCTGCAAGTGCACTACTTAAATTATTTTGTGACAATAGTGGTGCAGTGGCTCAATCAAAAGAACCAAGGAACCATAAGAAACAAAAACACATTGAAAGGAAGTATCATCTCATAAGGGATATAATGTAGAGATGTGATGTAGAAATTACCCAGATTGCGTCACAACAAAACTTGCCAGATCCTTTTACTAAGGCCATCCCTGGGAAACTTTTTAACTTGCACTTAGAGTCCATGGGCATGCGCAAGATTCCAAATATACTTTGAGAGATAGTGAGAGATTGTTGGAAAAATATGCTCTTTAAAGCATATTTATATTTATTGTAATAAATAATATTTCTGATTAATAAAATAAAATGAGGTATTTTATTCATGTATCTTTATTACGTTAATATTTTGAGTAAAGTCCATTTAATCATATTATATGTATTTATGCGATCATCATGTGGATTCACAGAAGACATAAATACAAGTTATCTAATGATTAAATAAATTAAGTTTCGTAGTTAATAAATAAAGTTGAGCACTTTATTTAGGTATAGACTATAATAAATTCATTCAGTGATTTGTTTTAATCATGAATGAATTTATTGATGTAGTATGACTACATTGAACTTGATCACATATGTGATTTAATTAACCTAGTAATAACTGTCAAACATAATAAATCTCATAGGCATTGATTTACTGTAATCTTAATCTTGAGTCAGTTATAATTTCTGGATTGTAATTTTTATTTTATTTAAGTTACCAATGGGCACAATATACAATTATGTCAAGATTACTCGGTTTCTTGGTGGGAGCAATTACAAGTATTGAAATTATAGATTAACTATATAGAATTTATACGACACATCTCTTGATGGATTTTCAGTACTTGATCATAGAATTTTCTGCCCAAGGTGTGTCAACATAAATAAATATGTTGAAATGATTATTAAAGAAAACCAATAAGCATCAAGGAACAAGATGCAATTAAATTGATTGGACAGCTGAGATATCAATTTAAATTAACAATGTGGTACAAAGGATTGTGCAATAAAGAAATGAATGTGGCTTGGGTGAATTATATTTGAACATACAATTATGGAGGTCAGTTCCAATCTTATAGTGGAGTAGAACTGGAATTAAATAATTATATTTGTTTAATTATAAATTTAATTATTGTAGCTGTTTGGGTAATATCGGGTCCGAGGTCCTTCTCGAGGTCAACCCAGCTCTAGCAGAAGTCCCGAGTATCGGCTCGAAGACAATCTCACTAGACGTCAAAGCTGGTCAAAGTCGGGGAATTCAGAGTGGTCCGAGCTCTCTTACCTGCTCGAGGTCATCAGGACCAGCCAAGGCTGGACGAGGACGGAGAGCTCGAAAATTGATCGTGGCCCGAGCTCTCCTTCCTGCTCGCTGCGGTTAAGTCCTTGAGAACAACTGGGCTGCGCTGACCGCAGGACAATGGAATGTAAGACTCGGCTCGGGACGGTCCGACCTGTTTCCTCAAAATCCCACGCACCTTTTTGATGTTAGATTGGGCCCCACAAGGGAGGGTGGTGGTGCTGTTGCCGATGGCCGGCACATGCCCCCACGGTGTCATCATTCCTAACGCACATGCCCGACATGGTGATCTGGCCACGTGAACCAGGTTAAGGAGACAGCCACGCATCCCCAGGGAATATTACGCCAATCCCAGCTGTCAGAGGAACCCAGACACCACCAACGCGGGAATGGACAGCCTGAAAATGGAAAGTGCGGGAAAAATGGAGTATAAAAGAAAACGAATCGGTACGCTGCAAGGGTTCGAAAAACTCACTCGACGGGGTTCCAAAAGATATACAGTGTTCTTCCTTTTTCTTCCTAAAAATCCATATTTATTCAAAGCGGAGGGAAAAGAATATCCTTTCGCTTCTCGGCCTCTCGACTAATGGAGATACCAAAAGAACAACTCGACATCGACTCGAGCGCCGGAGGGTTTTCGCCGAACATGCCCGACTACCCCCGACCTTGTCAGTGAGCACAGTCCCAAGATCCCTGCTCGAAAAGACAATGGAATAGGTAGAAGGATACGGCCTTGCTCGAGCTCGAGCTAGTCGCGAGCGTAGGTTCAAGGCACTGTTTTAAGGCACGCGGGAAAACTGCATCAACATCTTTTGGAGCCGTCTGTGGGGATCGGCACAAAAAGCCTGATTTCCGAATACGTTCAAGATACACGACCTAGGGAGATCCAGGAAAGAATGGATCGGATGGAGAAACAGATGGAGACTCTGACCTCCCTATTGCAAGAACTCAGGGAGGGACTGAGAAAAACGTGTAATGATGTCCTGGAGTCCAGTCGCGGGAACGCTCCCGTTCGAGATAATATGGGACATGAAGCCCAGAGACCTAGGGCACCGAATGCTGCAGTGAGGGAGGAAATAAACATGGAGGAAAGGGGGTCTCACAAGACTTGCAGGATATGATCCCAACCTCCCATGCGGAGGAACTGGAGGGGGAGGTGCGTAGGTGGGCGCAAGTTGTAGAGGATCTCCAGGGGAATGGAAAGAGTCCAAGTTGGAGAATAATGCTGGATAACGAATCTCCACTTTCCGCGGAGATCATGGGTGTCACGATCCCACGTGACTTCCGCTTCCCAGATTTGAAATTTTCGGGAAAAAGCGATCCGCTGGTACATATAGAGCGGTTCAATGACATGACAGGGGTGCAAGGTCTGTCGGCAACACAGAGGTGCAGGGCCTTCTCGCTCACTCTTGAGGGGTTCTAACAAACCAGTGGTCAGTAGTTCTAACAAACCAGTAGTGGTTCTAACCACATCCAGTAGTGGTTCTAACAAACCAGTCCCTCAGGCAAACTTTGCACAAGCTTGAGACTTCTAGAAGGCTGGTAAAATGGTCAATGGAGCTAAGCGAGATCGACATTAATTACCAGCCCCGAACAGCCATAAAAGCACAGTCTTTAGCTAACTTCGTGGTCGAGTGCATGGCAAGGGATGAGGAGACGGAGAAGTTCCCAGGCCTCGACCAACACATGGATAGTCATAGTAGATGGATCCTGTGGAAATTAAGGAGCAGGAGCAGGAGTTGTGCTCTTAAGTCCTGAAAGGGCAGAGATGCAATATGCTGTGAAATTAGAATCCGAAGTCACCAATAATCAGGCCGAGTACGAAGCTGTAATAGCGGGATTGAAACTCGCCTCGGTAGTAAAAGCAGAGGAGGTAAAGCTTCGAACAGACTCACAGCTGGTAACAAACCACCTCGACGAGAGCTTTCAGGCGAAGGGGGAGAAAATGGAGGCCTACCTTTGGAAAGTGAAGCAGCTAATGGGGAGTTTTCGAGCTATCGAGGTGGAACAAATCCCAAGGGAGAAGAATTTTCGAGCTGATATGTTATCTCGCATGGCAGTCGCATCGGACCCTAATTTACCAAAGTCTATCCCTTTGGAGATGAAGACCTGCTTGAGCATCGAGCAGGAGGACGAGGTGATGAGCTTATCGACGAGCAACACCTGGATGGAGCCGATCGTTTCTTACCTCAAGGAAGGGAAAGTGCCGGCCGATAAGAAGCAGGCAAGGAAGTTGAGGTGCAAAGCAGCCAGGTACACTCTCATAGAAGGGGTCTTATATAGACGGGGGTACACTCTCCCCTTGCTGCGATGCTTAGACCAGGAAGAGGTAGATTATGTCCTCCGAGAGATACATGAAGGAATCTGCAGAAATCATTCTGGAGCGAGGTCGTTGGCCTTCAAGGCCTTGAGGCAAGGATATTTTTGGCCCCGCATGCATCAAGATACTCAGGAGAAGACCAGAAGTTGCAAGAGCTGCCAGAGCTTTGCCAACTACCTAACTCAACATCCGAAGAACCTTACGGTGATGAGCTCATCATGGCCGTTTGCTCAATGGGGAATTGATTTGATCGGGCCATTGCCAAAGGGGAAAGTGTCCGCCACCCATGCCATAGTCGCAATTGATTATTTCACCAAATGGGTCGAGCTGGAGCCTCGAGCAAGATCACGTAAGGTAAAACCACTGACTTCATTTGGAAGAATATGATTTGCAGGTATGGGATTCCTCATGCATTTGTCACAGACAATGGGAGACAGTTTGACAACGGTAAATTCAGAGATTTCTGCCAAAATCTGGGGATAGAGTTGAAGTTTTGTTCTCCCTCACACCCGCAGGCCAATGGGCAAGTAGAGGTCGCAAATAAAACCATAAAACGCCTCCTGAAGACAAGACTGGGCGAGCAAAAAGGAGCCTGGGTAGACGAGCTGCCTGGTGTCTTGTGGGCTTACAGAATCACACACAAAACGGCCACTGGAGAGACCCCATTCTCCTTGGCATTTGGGCATGAAGCAATGGTTCCAGCTGAAATAGGAATGGGGACACATCGGACGGAGCACTTCAATGAGGAGCAAAAAACTAGCAGATGTGCGCAGGTCTGGACTTGCTGGAAGAGAACAGAGAAAGGGTCACTAATAAGATCCCGGAATATCAACAAAGAGTGGCTCGTTATTACAATCGAAATGTGCACATTCGCGGGTTCCAGCTGGGTGACTAGGTGCTGAGAAAAGTCAACCAGAGCACGAAGGACCCAAGACAAGGTGTGCTAAGACTAAATTAGGAAGGCCCTTACCGAGTCACTCAATTAGCAGAACTGGGAGCATACCGGCTAGCTCATCCGGATGGACGAGAAGTCAAAAGGCCGTAGAACGCACAGCTCTTGGTAAAATACTTCTAGTAAGTCTCCTTGTATTGTGAGTGTTAATGTAAGACTCTTTCCCAAAATGGGTGTATGAAAAAAATCAAACATATGTAAAAATGGGAAAAACACTTGTAATATAAATTCAAGTTGTAGCCAAGCAGTTCAATAAGAACTCCTCGGCCAGAATTCCCAAAGCCTAAATATTAGGCGGGACGGTGCCAAGCTTGGGTCAATTGCAGGCCCGAGCAGAAGAAGAAGCTTGGGTCAATTGCACGCCCGAGTAGAAGAAAAAGCTCAAAAAGAACGATAAGGCCAGAAGTCCCAAAGCCTAAGCCTTAGGCGGGACGGTGTTTAACGAGGCCAATTATAGGCCTGAGCAGAAGAAGCTATGATGACAGCGTAAAGGCCAGAAGTCCCACAACCTTGGATTTAGGCGGGGCCGAGCAAGAGCCAATTGTTGGCTCGAGCAAGAAAAGCATGAAGAGATTACACATAATTTAAACTCGAGTGATAATCGAGCTCGAGGAGAATAAGTTCGCAAAATAAAGGTCACAGACCTTGAGCAAAATGTTGAACCAAGTGAACCGAGCTCACAAGACAAACGTAAGGCTTTCAACTTCAAATCAAGCAAAGCTTTACCACGCATGAGTTAAAATGATGATACAAACAAGATTACACTTGAGCGTAAAACAAAAGAAAAGCCCAACACTTATAAAATTTCCGCTTAACAAGTACACGAAGATAATCTCATAAACGTAAAGCACAAGCTCGCACATACAGTAGTTGCTCGAATGCATGTTCTTTATTTATTAATTGGAATAATTACATGTACAAAAAAAAAAAGAGAGAGCCTAAGTTTAGACAAGTAGGAGGGACGTTGTCGCAGCAGCAGGGGCATCGAGAGCAGCAGCAGCAATAGGAGGAGCAGTAGGAGGAGCGTCAGCAGGAGGAGGAGGAACATCTCCAGTAGCGGTAGGAGGAGCGTCAGCAAAAGGATGAGGAACATCTCCAGCAGCAGCAGAGGAAGCTCCAGACTCTTGGGTGGGGCCGTCGTGTATGCGTATGTACTTGGCAACACCCTCCTGGATCTCAGACATGTCAAACTCAGGATGTGCCTTGCCCAAGGCATACACGAGGCAGTCATAGCTGAAGTCAGCCCCGCTGTTATACTCGAGTACGAGCTGGACCTTCAAGGCGTCTATTTGCCCTTGGAGATGAGACGTTTCCCCCTCCATGGTCTTCTCAAAAGAGGATCTTTGGGTTCCCAAATCCTTTCGAGTCTCGACCAGCTCCTTACGAATGTCGGTCAGCTCCCTCTCAAATTGAGAAACCTTAGAGTCAGCCACTGCTGTCCTCTCTGCGAAGATGGCGTTCTCCTCTTAAAGCTTTGTATTGTCCTCTTTCAGCTCCCCGACGGTCTGCTCTAAGCTCCGAATCTTTGATTGGAGTTCCTCTTGATATTCTTGGGCTTTGGCCTTGATCCTGGCCACAGCTATTGAACCAAGAAAGGAGAGACTGGCAAGACCGAACAACTCGTCGACACAAATCCATCCAGACTCATCAAGGAACCTATCGTCCAGCTCATCGCCGATGGTCCTCGCAGAAGGCTCTGCGGCCGGCCTCGACCGCCTCCGGACATCATCACCGAGGGCGAGCCGGAGCCGCGGTCCTCGCCGCTCACGAGGAGGACCCACTGCTCGTCTCCGCTCGATGACCGTGGCAATGACCGAGCGTAGGGGCGGGCTACCATTTCAGTTCGAGTTCTTTTCGAAGTCCCCGCACCTTCGACTGTTCCTACCGACCGATGCAGCATCTCACGTATCCCCCTCATATCTTCACTCGGCATTAAACCAGATTCCAAAAAATTCAGGGGTGTCAACATATCCCTGCACGAGCTCGCGTTTGAAAGTGTGGTCTGCACGTGTGCTCGTAGCTCACCCCCAATTGAATAAGAAGCACCCCAGGAGACTGCAGAAACAACCAAGGCAAAATAATAAGAACAGATGCAAGCAGGAAAATTAAAAGTAAAAAATTCATGAGGCAGATAAGCAACCTCGAGTGCAAAAACGCCGTGGAACTAGAGGAACCCCCTCTCCGAGAGGTGCAATTGCCTCATTGTCCCCAACGAAGAAGAATTTGCTCTTCCAGCTGCCACCGGAGGTCGGAGATCGGTGATGGGCTTTCTACCCTTTGGTCGGAGGTAATATAATACCAACCAAGTGTCCTTCGGCCGCACTTCAACCGGTAAAGGTGTCTGATTTCCCCAACCGAGGGTTCACCCAGGTCGCAACCTTTCCACAAAACGAAGAGTCCGGAAAGGACCCTCCACCCATTTGGGTTCAATTGCCCGTGGCCGACTTGAACTCGGACAAAACCCAGGCAAAGTAAGGCTGGAGAGGCAACCTGACCCCCCATTTGAAACAGTCCAAGTGAAAGGTCGTGTAGCCTTGGGGAGGACGACTCGGAATCTCATCCCTGCCCGGCAACCTTAGATCCACACTCTGCGTATGGTAGGTGCTCCTAAGCCTATATAAACTCGAAGGGTAGTCTCACATCTCATACTGGCCGATGGGGTATTCCCACTCTCGCACCTTTGATCGGCCCTTTCCTCGACGCTACTGGGCCTCACCAGTGTAATTCCTCCGAACTAGAATCCCTTACGGGAACTATGCTAAGGGGCTGTGCTTTACTAGAGGAAGACGAATCCTCCGGTAACATCCTAAGGGCTCTACCAGACATTTTTCCTAGAATTCAATCTACCCGGATAAAATCAGAAACCAGGAAGAAGGAGGAACAGAACCGATGAGGAGAGAGAAAAAGGGTATGTACCTGAACACAGAAAGAGTTTTACACCACCGGAAATTGCCTTAACTCGGAAGAGGAAGATGAAGAAGCACTTACAGATAAATTTTGAGTTTGAATAAAAGTGAGCAAATAGAGGGAACAGTGAAGAGGTTGAGGGTTTTTAAAGAGAAGGACCTTTCGGGTAACGTCCCTTCGAATTTTAAACGCACGGCTGGGATCTACCCACGTGTCCCGCATTAAATATGAAATGATGGAAGTGGGAGACAACTTGGGAACGTGGGGAAGCGTAAAAGGCCGCGAATTCGGCCCATCATTAATAAGTTTCCAGTCTCATCTCATTTCACTCAAAAGACTAGAAACTGGGGGACTGGTGGTTGGGTAATATCGGGCAGGTCCCCTCGAGGCCCTTCTAGCTCGAATAAAATGCCCCGAGGTCAACCCAGCTCTAGCAGAAGTCCCGACCATCGGCTCGAAGACAATCTCACTAGACGTCAAAGCTGGTCAAGGTCGGGGAATTCAGAGTGGTCCGAGCTTCGAGCTCTCTCACCTGCTCGAGGTCATCAGGACCAGCCAAGGCTGGACGAGGACGGAGAGCTCGAAAATTGATCGTGGCCCAAGCTCTCCTTCATGCTCACTGCGGTTAAGTCCTCGAGCACAACTGGGCTGCGCTGACCGCAGGACAATGGAATGTAAGACTCGGCTCGGGACGGTCCAACCCGTTTCCTCAAAATCCCGCGCACCTTTTTGATGTCAGATTGGGCCCCACAAGGGAGGGTGGTGGTGCTGTTGCCGATGGAAGGCACATGCCCCCACGGTGTCATTATTCCTAACGCACATGCCCGACATGGTGATCTGGCCACGTGAACCAGGTTAAGGAGACAGCCACGCATCCCCAGGGAATATTACGCCAATCCCAGCTGTCAGAGGGACCCAGACACCACCAACGCGGGAATGGACAGCCTAGAAATGGAAAGGGCGGGAAAAATAGAGTATAAAAGGAAACGAATGGGTACGTTGCAAGGGTTCGGAAAAACTCACTGACGGGGGTTCTGAAAAGATATACAGGTTCTTCGTATTCTGATTTCTTTTTTTCTGGATTCTCTAAAAAAACCATATTTATTCAAAAGGGAGGGCAAAGAATATCCCTTTCGCTTTTCCGGTCTTTCTGACTAAGGGAGATACCAAAAAGAACAACCCGATTACTGACTTGAGCGTCGGAGGGTTTTCGCCGGAACATGCCCGGCTACCCCTAACCCTGTTTTCTGTGAGCACAGGTCTGGAAGATCCCCGTTCTAGAAAAGACAGCGGAATAGGTAGAAGGAGACAGTCCTGCTCGAGCTCGAGCTAGTCGGGAGCAGAAGGTTCGAGGCACTGTTTTAAGGTACGCGGGAAAACTGCATCAACAGTAGCTACTATTATATGTTCCCAAATGATCCCCGGGTTAGCTCATTTAATTGACAACACTATCACTGGACCCAAAAGCAAGAAAAATTGGCATATTAGATGAAAATCAGAATTATAATATTTGTTAAGGCCTAGTATGTTATATTTAAGTGTGAAAGGAGGCTTGTGATATTTTACAAGGTGGTCCCCTAGTTAGTTACACATTCTTTCCACTTTTACGTGGAGAGATAGTACTTAATTTAAATATTTAAATATTTAAATTAAAAGAAGAATTTTATTTTTAATAGGAATCCTAATCCCAACATACTATGGTTTTTCATAAGATATTATAAAAGAGGCATTATTCTCTTAAGATTAAAAAGAAAAAGAGAGAGAAGAGAATCACAAGGCTTTTGAGAAAAATACAGAAGACATCTAAGAGAAGACATTTGCAATTGGGGAGTGGTGAAACAGACGCCCACACGTCCAGTGTTGGTCAATCTTGAGTCAAAGCCTGGAAGATCGTTTGGATACCGATCTACAACTCTCAATTGTTCATCTTCTCAAAAACATCAAGATATAAATTTATAGATTACTTAATTCTTATATATTGTATGAGATCGATCCTAAAAATATTTTAATTGAAAAAATGAAAAACCTAATTTTTTTCCTTTCACAAACATCCCCAAAACTTCCTCATTTATACACATAAATACAATACTACAGTCTCTCTTAATTATTAAGCAGCAAGTTTAGAACAAATTAACATGAACATATATAAATTATATTTATACAATTGTAAAATTCTATGAACAAAAATTCATAAAAGAGGTTTGATATACAAAAACAAACTAGCAGTGATGTTGGTTTTGGCCTGTGGCATCTGGCAGTGTTCAGTCTTTAGACACTGACGAGATTTCGGCGAAGCAAGTGGCTAAAATCTAGTGGCAGTGGGTTCGAGATTGAGGGCAAAGAGAGTACATAGACAGAAATGGGTGAGTTATTATTATTATTTTTTTTATGAATCTTTAATTATTTTATCTCTCACGTTAGTTTATTCATTTTCATAAGGTAAAACATCTTATTAATTTATATATGTCGTGTGTATATTTATTTTAAAAATTTATTATATAAATAAATTAATTTGATATAATAACTCTGATATACTCTAAAACGTATAAGGTGTTTCGTAAGCTTGACTGGCAGTTAGGGGTTGGATGATCCAAAATTTACAATTTTCAATTTAAAGAATGGTCTTGCTTCTGCTTGCACCACGTTTTTTTTATTATTATTATTAATTATAAATTTTTTCATGACAATAACTAAAAAGGACGATGTTTTATTTTGCAATTTCGGATACATTAAAAATAACTTTATTCTTTCTTCTTTAAGGATAGTTCATAGTTGCCATCAATGACAATGATAATTATTAAGGATGACTAACCATGCCTTGGCCAATTCGCCAGTCTGTCAGAGAGTTTTGAAAATCAAACACTCAAAACATACCATTTTATTTCTTTAACAATACTCCTCAAATACTACTCTTATTTTTTACTCTCTACAGCTGAGATTTTACAGCTTCATTTGATTCATAAACTAAAGGGGAGAGAGGGTATTTACACTTGTTACAATTTAATCACAACCATACAATTATTCAACTGCTACTCCAATCCTAACCATTCATTAAACTTAACATCACCAACCTCACAAACCACAACAACCAAACCTACCACACCTACTACAAGAAGCTTCTATGTATTTGAGCTTGAATTTACTTATTTTCCGATTAAGTTGATGACCCAACAATTCATACTTCTGACGACAATTAATTAGTTAAGAATGATCCATATGGTTGGATAAAAGTTTCTTAAATGTTAACATTAATAATTTAATTTATTTTTCATGAGATGTTGGGTTAATTACAATTTATCATACGTTCTTAAAAGTCAATTTTTATACATTTAACACATACAATTCATGAAATAACTCAATGAATATGTTATTGAAAAAAAATAAAACTCAATAATTATGACATATTTAATCTTATTATCACCATTTTTTTTATCTTTTTGCTCTTTAAAGTGCTTTTGTATATGTTCATTTGAAAATTAGAATATATTTCATTAATAATATTCTATACAAATTATGTAAGAAAATAATCATAAAATATTTGTGGATACTAAAATTACTTAACTTCGCAATCCAATGAAAGTGTTAAGATATGATTTTTCTTTTATATTTTATATCTTTAATCTTAATCTTATGATTTATTTATCAATATTCTTGCTTCTCATCCCTTTAATATAACATGATTTTTATGTCACTAGTTAAACATATTTTATGCTCTCCTATTTCTCTTTAATTTTTTTCTTCTCTTCGTTGTTCATTCAAAAATGAAAAATAATCGGTAAATTAATTGTTGAATTTTCAATGGTTATCAAACCAAGAATTCAAAATAACTTTTGATTAAGGATTAAGCTTCAAAACGAACATAGCAAGAAACTGGAAACATACAGAAATTAGCACGCCTTTTATTGCTTAATCACATAAAACTAATGAACAAATCAAAGATCAAAGAAAATGACTTAAAAGAGAGAAAATACAACATACAGAAAGGCAATTCCGGGAATAACAAACTTTAACAAACTCTTTGCCACATCAGCATCCCTTTATCACCTCATCTCTATAACTAGGTGATATTTCCACGACGATCTCAATAACTTTAGCAAGTTGGCCAATAGGTACAGAAAGATTTGCAAATTAATCCATACAACATTAATTACTCAATACTTTGATCACTTGTTATCTTTTATTTATTTTACTTATTACGCACGTTATTTCTATTGAAATCTATTGAAATTTTAGCAAGCAATTACTTTAAAAAAAATAATATTAGATCATTCTAAAAAATAAATAAAAGTGAAATTACTAACATTAGCTTTAAACTAATTCTTCAATACCTTAATGATCACTTGTTCTCTCGTCCAGCTGAGACGAATAATCTTCACATGGTTGAATTTTTTTTGCCACCCTTGTCTTAGATAAATTTCTCAAATCAAAGGAAATTTTCATAGTTTCAATCAAAAAGAAAATTTTTTTAAAAAGAAGCAAGTGAATTATCATAGTCTCAATCCAAAGCTCCAAAGAAATTCATAGGGAAGAAGCAAGTGAATTGTCGTTGTCTCAATGCAAAGTGATTTATCAAAATTAAAAGCTGGCGAATTTATCTTATTCTCAATCAAAAATAAATTTTGGAATAAAGAAGCAAGCGAATCATTGAGCATATTTCTCTGTTTCAAAGCAAAACAATTCATCAAAATAAGAATTAGCATAAAGAAAAGTTTCGTTACAAGTAAAGAAATATGAGACATTATAACTCATTTAAGACATGTTGATCCTCATGTTCGCAAAAGCATGATATAGAGAAATATTGTAGTGTCGCGGACCACCCAAGTTCTAAGTGTGCACAGATGTCTAAGTAAATATTCATCCCATGATAGTAGACTCATATTAACAAATGCAAGTCCATAATACGGATAGTTATACACCAATCATAAGCAGACAATTGTAACATCATATATACACAAATAAAACAAAAATGTATACAACTTAATAACAATATTATTATAATATTAACAATCTTCATACTTTATATCATCTTTTCTATTCGAACAAAACCGAGAATCTCAAGAAAATAATAAAGGAGCCCCAATATTTAGATTAATATTTTCTAATTTAAATTTTTTTATTTTAAAATTTATTTTTTTATTAAGTGTGTTCATTATTACTTTTAAATATTAAATATACGAAAGTTCAACAATTTATTTCAAGCAACTCCAAAATAAAAATTTAAATTCAAAACGTAAAATTTAATCTAAAGTCTTGATTTACTAGGTAAAAACTAAAATAAATTGAGAATCATCCATTAATAATAATAAACAAATAAAATAAATTATGAAGAACCAAAAACACACTAGGAAAAGAAAAGGAACGTTGTTAGAAAGCTTTATTACTCTTATTGATTCCCGTTTTGTAATGTTATAGCTCTTTCTGGAGCCCCTTGTTAATAATAATAATAATTAAAAAAAAAAAAAAGAGCAGCCCTACGCTCTTAAAAGCCATCATGGCCCAACATAAGATTTGACTTACAACACTGAGAATCAGTATCAGCACCACAAGCTCTTAGATTAAAGAACAATTATCTTAATTGGCCGCAAATCATGGTCTCCACGTCTTCTTCATGCTCAACACACAATAAAAATTAAAAAAATATATATATATACCATGAAACTATTAACTCTTCACCAAAAGGAATTATTTTCGGCGAGTCCGCTCCCGTGATTATCTAATGGCTCTTTCCACCCCTTTCCTGTACAAAAACACAAACCTAGAAACCAATAATATATCGCCACGCGGTCTAATTCAACAAGACCCTGCATACGTGTCAACCAACCGTAGGGATTAATGTTAGACAAGAATTAAACTGGCCACACACTAGTCAAATCCCCGAGACACCGTACAATCGGATTGAAGGTTTTCCATTGTATTGTCCGAACCGGAGACACGTCACATGTTTTCTACTCGATTCTAAAGTACGCCCATAAGCGCAGTACGCATCGATCCATTCCACTTCATTTCAGTTTTTCGCGTTCATCCTTAATTAAATTAAGAAGCAAAACAACTTCCTTTCTCGCTCAACTACATCAAAAAATTTTTATTTCTATTTCTTAATTATATTTTCTTATTTTCCTCCTCATGCATGCAAAATTAAAATAAAAAATAAAAAAATAGAAAATAATACTTAATTTTCGTTATTTATTATTATTATTATTGGTTTGTTACAGGCATGCAAAAAGAAAAGGCAATGAAATTAGAAAAGCTGAAGGGGAGTTTCAGCAGGCCGTCATGGGCGTCATTGTTGAAAGACTGAGGAGGATTAGACTGCATAAAATTGAAATTATTTGGATAACAGAAGAATTTTGTTAAACTGAAAGACTTTATTAATATTTTACAGAAGACACGGCAACTAGGATTAGACTGCAACTAGACATTCACGACTCTCTTTTTTTTCTCTATTCTAATGCTTCACTCTTTCTTCGCTCTTTAGTTGATGCCTATAACGAAGAGTTTAGGAATATTTATAGTAACCAATAACTAATATAATCCACATAAATATTAAATTATAAAAATTTAACAACAATATTTTACAATATCATCAAACATTTAAGATTTGTCTAGATTTAGATATTTGCACCTTTAGAATAGAAATATCTCTCATTCTCTACATCATGCATTAGGCTTTTGAATTTGGGCTTGGACAAAAATAATTAGATTGGATCATGAAATTAGTGTTGGGCTTTTAACACTCTCTCAACACCAACTTTCATCTTTCGATCTATATTGAGCTGTTGCGGAACTCTTTAAACTTTCTGACACTAAAACCTTTTGTGAACAAATCCACAACTTCATCGTTCGTCTTATGTACCGCAGTTCAACTTTATCTTATAAGACATTTTCCTTGATGAAGTGATAATTCACTTTACATACTTAGTTCTTGCATGGAAAACTGGATTTTTGGCCATGCTGATCACCGATTGATTATCGCAATAAAACGGTACTACATAATCTATCGGTTGGTGTAGATCATTCACTAGCCGCATCAATCAAGTGCTTTCTTGATTTGCCATAGTTATTACTCTATACTTCGCCTATGTGGTTAATAGTGATATAATTAGTTGTCTCTTCGTAAACCATGAAACTACTGCATATCCAATTCTGAAAATATACCCAGTAGTTGATCTTCTTCCATCATGATATCCAGCATAGTCAGTGTCACAATAGCTAGCCACCTTGCAACTTTCACCTTTCTTGGATAATAGACCATAGTTGATTATAATTTTAACATATCTTAATATTTGCCAAACCACTTCCAAGTAAGGCTTCTTCGAATTTTGCATGTATGAACTCATTACACCTATTGCATATGAAATTTTTGGTCGAGTTAGTGTTAGGTAGATTAAACTACCTATCCATTGTCGATACATAGTTCTATCTTACAAAACTTTGCTGTTGTATGTGCACAATTTTTCATTAACTGCAATTGGAGTTGAGATTGGCTTGCATTTTAACATTCCAACTTCTTCAGCAAGTCTTTGACATATTTTTGTTGGCAACGAAATGTCCCCTCTAATGTTCGATCAACCTTTAGACTAAGGAAGTGCTTAAGTCGACCAAGCTCTTTAATCTAGAACGAACCGATAAGTTCTCTCCTGCTTGCTAAATCTCTTCTTCATTGTCACAAACAATAATTAAATTATCCACATATACCAATAAAATTTACAACTTTCCTTCTTAGCATTGACAAACAAGCAGAAATCAGTAAGTGCTACTGAATAACCACTCTAAGTTAAGAATTTAGTAATGTTGTCATACGATGCCCTTAGTGCTTACTTTAAACTATAAAACGCCTTTATCAACTTGCATATATACTCTAGATGAGTTATTTTCTCAAATCCCCTTGGTTGGTCCATGCAGATCTCTCGATTTGATTCTCTATGTAGAATGACATTTTTCACATTCATTTGGCACAATTTCCACTCCTTGCTATCTGCGAGGGCAAGCAAGACTCTTACTGTTGTGAGCTTTCCCACTAGACTAACATTTTATCATATTCTAGCTCGTATTGTTGTGAAAATCCTCAAGTTACCAATTGAGTCTTATACCTGTCAACTGAACTATGCACGTACTTTTTAATCTTATACACCCATTTACAGGATATGGGTTTTGCTTAAAGTACTTACCAACCTCAGATTTTTCACAAATTTGGTATTCAACACTAAAATTATGGACATTAGCACATAGTTCTTTAATATGTTCAAAACCAAGCAATTTAGCATTAAGTCTTGAGATTAAGGCATACCTACTATAAAGCGCATCTGCAACTACGTTTTTCTTACCTTGCTTGTAACGAATGAAGTATAAAAATGTCTCTATGAATTCTACCAACGAGCATGCCTTTTATTGAGCTTGTGCTAGACTTTAAAGTGTTTTAAAAATTCATGATCAGTGTGAATTATAAATTCCTTAGGCTATAGGTAGTGCTACCATGTTTCTAATGTCCAAATTAACACATATAGCTCATTATCGTAAGTAAAGTAGTTTAAAACTACTCCGCTTAATTTCTTACTAAAATAGGCAATTGGTCTTCCTTCCTACATTAGGACAATGCCTATGCCACCTGAAGTATCACATTCAATTTCAAATGTTTTGTTAAATTTAGGTAAGAATAATACAAGAGCATTAGTTAGCTTTTATTTGATCATTTAAAATGCCCTCTCTTGTTCTTCTCCTCGCTTGGATTTAATGTTTTTCTTTATTACTTTAGTAAGCGGTGTGACCAATGTACTAAAGTCTTTCACAAATTGCAAATAGAAGCGTGCAAGTTTATGGAAGCTTGCAAGTTCGTAGATGATTCTCATATTACTTACGCTTGCAAGACTAGACCAATCTTAAATTGTATGTACCTTCTCTTCATCAACCTGTATGCCTTGTGCACTCACAACATATCCTATAAATATAAGTTTATTAGTGCAAAAGGTATATTTCTTTATATTAGCAAATAACTTTTTTTTTTCTAAGCACATCTAAAATAAATTTCAAATGTGCTACATAATCATCTAAATTTTTGTTATATATGAGAATATCATCAAAATAAACAACAAAATTTCCAATAAAAGCTCACAAAATATGTTCATAAGTCTCATAAAAGTATTATGAGCATTAGTCAAGCCAAAACCCATAACTAACAATTCATATAAATCATATTTCATCTTAAAGGTAGTTTTCCATTCATCTCCTTCATTTATTATAATATGATGATATCCACTTTTTAGATCACTTTTAGAAAATACGTAGAAACCATGCAATTCATCAAGCATATTATCTAGCCTAGAAATATAATGTCGATACTTTAACTGTTATGTTGTTGATGGCTCGGCAGTCAATGCACATTCTCCATATTCCATCTTTCTTAGGAACTAGAAAAACCAAAACAACACATGGACTCATACTTTCTCACACGTACCTTTTTTTCATCAATTTATTAACTTGCGTTTGAAGCTTCTTTGTCTACTTCGAGTTACTCCTATAGGCTGGTAAGTTTAGAATGGTTGCACCAGGAACGAAATCAATATATTATTCAATCTCTCAGATTGGAGGTAATCCATGTGGTGTTTCCTTGGGAAAGTGATGAGAATCATCAAGGGAATACAATTAAAGCTCCAACTGACCCTTTACATATATTTAGATGTCCCATTATAAGAGCTAAAGCCAAAAAGATGCAAGCTACTTTAAATATATTAATTGAGAAAACGTGGGCTGAGTTCACAATTCAAAGTGCAAGGACATAATGAATTGGGCTTAGAAAGAAAACAAGACATTGTGAGCATTATTCAAGCTATTGGACAGCCAAATATACAATTTTAGGCTAAATGCAAAAAGCATCAATTTAAAATAAAATTGTGCTAGATTTGGATTTTTCTAGAAGACATTTTGACCAATTATTATAACTTGTTCAAGTTTACCAATTCCAACCACCCCTTTATTTATTTAACTTCATTTACTTGTTATGTTATAAGTTTTACAATGTATTAGGTAAGTCTACTGTTAATAATGGTATGCTAGCAATAATTATATGGTAGACTAGAATTATATTTGTCAATGTGTTAGTTAAACCTTTTTGTTATGTTTTAAGTCTGTCAATGCCTAGCTTTAATAATAGTGGGTTAGTGAAGACTTTCAAATAATCATTTGACAAAAATAGGCTAGTTAAGACTTTTAGGGCATTCTTTGGGAAATTTACAAAAATAGCCAAAAAAATTTTATAAATATCCAAAATAACCAATTAAAATTTTTCTATCATATGTAGCCATATATTTATTGTATAGACTTAAATACCCTCAGATCTATAAACAAAACCAACAAATCTCACACATTCTCAACCAACAATTTTCAAAATCCAGCACATCCTAATCCCTAAAACTCACCCACTAATCATCAACTCATCAACTTGCAAGCAAAAAGTTGAGGTTAGTATTTATTTTACACAATGTGTAGTTTTTTATTTTTCGATTAATCAAAATTTATGAGTTATTTTGAGTTAATACGAGCTTGGAGACGAACCCAGAAAATGTGCGACAAGCGCCTGTCGCATGTGGGACAGGCGCCTGTCGCACAGTAATAGGTTCTGTAAAATCGTGGGACAGGCACCTGTCGCACGGGCGACAGGTGCCTATCGCACGGTAATAGGTTCTGTCCAACCGTGGGACAGGAGCCTGTCACACATGATGGTGCGTTTCATAATCATGTTCAACATGTGGCTGATCGTCCACTTTATCTTTGTTGGATGGTATGTTGGGGTGATGCTGCAACATTGATACAGTTAATTACTTAAACAACTTGTGGCAAATGAAGAAATTATAATAATATAATAATTGAATTCAATTATTAACCCACATTATGAACCCAATAAGGGATTGATATCTCATAATCCTTTACGCTTCTCCAAAATAACATATCCTTCTCCTGCGTAGTCGGATTAAGTGTTTGCTTAACAATCCTCTGGTAATAAAATAATTGAAATTAGCCATCGCGCATATAAAGTAGTACACCTCAGTAAAACTTAATACTTACGACACGTGTATTGTCGTTGTAAAACTTGTACACTTTAGAAAAACTTATGTGAGGAGTCTTCTTTTTTGTCTTGATGGCCCACTTTTCTACTACAAAACCATCAATTACTTCAAACAACCAAGCCTACAACATGTGAAAATACAAAGTTAGGAAAAATAAAAAAAATACATTGTATAGAAAAAATCCATATATAATTGGAACGCACCTGCACCTGCACCCCAGGACAAAAGCCATAAATGTTATACTTCACTTCTTTAAGAGTATTACCCTGGAAAGCCTCCACTTTCTGGTTCAATGCAGTGTCCAAACTTTTATATACCACTTTCCAGGATAAACGAGCCCATGGAAGACTTCTAAAGTACTCAAGATCATCAACATAGTTTAACAATAACGAATTCGATGACATCGCTCATCTTTTCTACCATTGAGTACTCTATCCGCAAAGTAATATAATGCGATCTTTAGCGCATCAACTTCATCCATGTCATTAAAGTTCAAATCTTCAAATTTTTTATCAAATTTTTTAAGAGTAGCACCTAAGTTACCTTCAAAGTACAAATCACGCAACCTGTTATTCGCAGGAAATTTGGCTTCTCTGTGTAAGTCGTATGTACCATAGCAAAGTCCCGTAACTAAACACCATTCAACTATTGTTACCTGTGCTAACTAGCCACTAAATTCAAACTACAGCTGATTTTTATCATCTTCATCACAACACGCTACTTGTCTAAGTAGCGCGTTGTGAAGGATTGCACCACTAAACACGTAACTATCCATCTTTGCGAAATGACCAAATATATCTTTCCTGAATAATCTTAATTGTTGTTTCGTTAACTTCCTCTTGATAGCATCCATCACATTACCAAATTTTGAGGTATTTGTCATACGCCCGGGGAAGTGTTTCGTTTCCGAAATTTTCATCGTGCCTGGTTTTGTGGCCATTACGACTGCAAAAAAATCAAATTTATAATTAGTTAATCTGATAATTAAAAAAATAAAAAAATCAAGATTTCTTTTTTTTTTACATTCTATAATATCGTGGGTGTGACAGGCACCTGTCGCACGATATCACAGGCACCTGTCGCGTGCGACAAGGGCACAACGCGCGCGCGCGACAGTGCGCGATGGCTGCCTGTCTCTCACGGGTATTTTCTACCTGTTTCGTCTGTGATTTCTACTCTTATTGCACCTATACTCCACCTTACAATCACACCATCAACACTTTAATCTTGCAATACACCATCAACTATTTAATATAGTCTAAGGGGCATTTTATCGAGCACCTGGCGTACCACTCTTTAAACCTAAATTTTACTTAACAATCTCCAATATTTATTGCCAAACAATCCTAAGCTCATCTATATGCAACCATACATTGATTTTTCACCAATCAAACTTATCAAAATAGAAAAAAATTAAAATTTACGAAGTGAAAATTACCGAAAATTATAAAATGGAGGATGATAGAAACTCGCCGGAGTTGAGTTCACTGCCAAAAATCCGTCCAAGCGCCGTTCACAGTCACCGGAGAGAGCCAATCGCCGTTCGGGGGTCACCAGAGGGAGCTAACGGAAGACTGGTTTTGAGAGAGAGATGGGTATTATGGGGAAAAAATGAGTAAATGGTTAAGGATAATAGAAAAAATATAAATGGTTATTTTGGATATTTGTAAAAATTTTTTGGTTAGTTTTGTAAATTTCCCGCATTCTTTTGACAAACCTATACTTGGAAGGTTGTTCCAATGTATCTATATGTATTTTAGGATTTTGGGTTTCTAATTAGCTTATTTAAACTCAGCAACCTTGCTATGTAAGAGACAACTCTCGAGATTAATACTATTTTGAATTTGAAAAAGTCATTCTTTCTTTGGTTTTTTTAAGAACTAGTAAACTTATCAAGAATTCACATTCTTATGGCGTTCCAATCTAAATTTATCACTCACATTTTCATCTATATCTTGAATGTGGCGTCAATCTCATTCTTTATACTTTTGGTTCATTTTAAAAAAAAAAAAACATTGGGTCAAGGTTTTTTGTTTAGGTTAAAATCTGTTTAGATCTTTCTTGGGCAGTTGAAACTTCAAATTAAATATGGGTTTTAATGTTTCATTATAAGGTTCACATCAGAAAGACATCCTCATAATCCTGCGAAGGAGAAACAATAAACCTAGGCAAAATAAAGTCAAGCATGTTAGTGTTTAGAAATGTGTCTTTGTACAAAAGTGCAATCATCAACTGATACAAAATCAACGTTCTTTTTATCTCACTCGCTCTTGCATAAAAATTCTTTTATTTTCTCTCTGATTTTCTCTCAATGGCTTTAATTTTCTTTTTTTTTCTCTTTTTTTTTCTCGGCTTCTATATGATTTTGACTATTTTTTTTTCTTTTGCTCACTCTCTCTTTGTAAGCTTATTCAGTCTTTATAAATCTGTTTCAAAGTCAATAGAGCAAGAGTGATCTTACGTTGATTAAACTCAAATGAATACTTATTGGTAAAGCTATCATGCTTCACCCGTCTATCGAATTACCAAGAACGCCCAAATAATAAGTGTCTAGTTTGCGTTGGTACCACATCACATAATACTTTGTCTTCATACTTACCGATCCTAAAAGACACTAGTACTTGTTTGATCACTTTCACCTCCCCACTGGCATTCAACCATTGCAGTTTATATGGTCGTGGATGCCTAAGTGCTAGAAACTCCAACTTCTCCACCATGATAATACTAGCAACATTAGTACAACTTTTCTTATCAATAATCATATTAAATACTTTTTCTTGAACACCTAGTAGAAAAGATGTTTTTTCGTTTCACTGCTTTCTATTCTCTCACTTGCATACTCAAAACTCTCATATCTACTAAAGTTAATTTTTCAGAGGCTACATACTCTTTATCTTCAGCATCCTTCAATGGTTGCATCTCATTATCTTTCCCCTTATCATCAGTTACAATTTCATCATTATCTTGCACTACCATAGCTCTTTTATCCATATATTCACTTGCTATATGTCCCATATCATGACATTTGAAACACTTATTGTCATGATTCCTAATGGTAGAAGTTATGGTATTACCTTGTGAATTTAGCTTAGAGGGCTCGGATCTTGGCTTAGGTATAGTAAATATTTGTGATCTCTTGTCTCGCTTCACATAGCCTGGCTTCTATGCAGTGGAACTCAAGCTTGGGGTTGTATAGGTATTATCTCTTCACTTGAGTTGCTGTGAAATCTTAACAGCCTTGTGGACCATGTCCTCATATTTACATTGAGGATTACTATATAATATTGCAAATCAACCATATTTACAATCTCTCGATTAAGGCCATTCAAGAATCGTGCCATCGTAGTTTCTCTATCTTCTTCTACATTTGCTCTAATCATGGCAACCTCCATTTCCTTGTAGTAATCCTCAATACTTTATATACCTTGAATAAGACTTTGCATATTTTGGTACAAGCCCCGATAGTAGTGACTGGCCACAAAGCATCTTCTCATTAACGTCTGCATTTCATCCCATGTCTTGATAGGACGTTCTTTATTCCGCCTCTTATTTAAAACAAGCAAATCCCACCAAGTAATAACATAATTAGAAAACTCAATCACAGTTAATTTTACATTTTTTGCCTTGAAGTAGTTGTGCCAGTCAAAGACAAACTCTATCTTCTTCTCCCATTCAATGTATGCTTCTGGATCAGATTTACCTTGAAAAGATGAGACCTTCATTTTTATGCCACTCACACTATCATCTCGATGCCTAGCTCTCTTACAATTACCTACAGAATCCTTATCTTCATTGCACTCATCCCCATAATAGTTATAAACCTCTTCTCTACCTAAAACTCTCCATCCTACATGCTTGGAAAACATGTTGTGGTTGCCCCGCACATGCGTTCTCTAATTGATCCAAACGCTCATGTATGTGGCCTAATTTAGCCCTCATCATTCTTCTCATCTCTCCTATCAACGCTTGAATTTGAAAATTTTGAGCAGCTGATTGTTGATCCTTTGGATTTGTGCTTCATTCCTCGTTGTGCGATATAGTTGAAATATATAAAAAGAGATTATAAATAATATAAAAATGGCATCACTTCACTCATTTACGTGTTTCACTCAAAAGAATGATTTACTCAATTCTACTCATATTTTTTTCAAATTTATTGGCTTTTACCCTCTAATACGCTCACACTCTCTTGCTCTTTTTCACTTTTAGTAATTTTCTTTTGATTCTAATAAAAATAATCAAACTAATATCAAGATTCCAGTAGCAATTCACAAAAATTATACCAAAGAGATTCGGATTTCAAAGGTGAGAATACAACAAACACTTATGATCAGGATTTGAAAGCACAAAATAATAAAATTTTGAGCAAAATTTTTCAAACTACAAAAAATTAGATGTGAACTCTACAAGACACTAATAATGGAAATTAAAAGTCTTTTTTTTTCACTATCTTTTCTTTTTTTTTTTTTGTAAAACTTAAATAACTGAAATTTGAATGAATTTATAGCAAGGAATAGGTAAAATTTATAGATTTCAGGAAATAAATCACAAGGATCCAAAATTAAGAAAATCCTAAATATTGTTTATGTGAGTTGTTCACGTAATACCATTCATGCAGCACTGTTCATGATATTGTTTACTTTTTTTCAAATGAATTGGAATAAACAGGACATGAAATGAAATCTAAAGTAAAGATAAACAAAACTTGATTAAAACTTTTGCTCTGATAAAATCTTGATTAAAACCTTTACTCTGATACCTATTGATATGAAGCCCACTAAGAACTAATAAGACCCTAATCAAATAAGCTTAAGACCAATTATAAATTTAGAAATTGAAGGGAACCATGACCCGTTGCTTAATGAAGCACAAACCTTGGTATGTGAAGGCATTACAATCAGCTATTGATATTCTGATTGATAAGTCTAAGGTTGAACACTACAAAAAGTTTGATGCATTCAAAAAGTTCATTTAAGAACTAAAGAGAAATAAACTTTCGAGTAAATTGTATGAAAATTTCTTTTTGTTTTTTATTGAATACGAGCATAAATAAGTTACAAGAAATCTAGACTATAATTTCCATAGATATTTTATACCATAAATTCTTATCTAAAATCGAAAATAAATCTTAATCCAAAATTAAATATGAATTTGAATCTAAACAAATAAAGAAAGAATTCTAAATAAATAAGAATCATAATCTAACAAAAAGGAAAGCATCCTGACTAAATCAAAATCCTAATATAATAAAAAGTAAAGTATCTTAAATGACTAGATAAAATAGAAATAGTTGATTTGTTACCTCTTATGACAAAATAAAATAGAAATAGCTGATTTGTTGCCTCTTTTAAAAATGAAAATACTATTTGAAAAGATAGTAGCATATCTTTCATCCTTAATGCGTCCATTTCATGGATTTGATTGCTCAAAAAATTCAAGATGTTGAATCATACATTTATTAGTCTGAATAACTTGTGAGATTCTTTCAATGGACCTTCATGAATTTGATTGATCTCAAGTTACTTGAATCAATTTGTTAAGTGCTTCTTTGAATTTCTTAGCACGAACTCTTGTGACGGGTTCGACAAGAACTTGAATAGGATATGAATATTCCTTGTTCCACGTGCTTTTGTTGTCCTTATCTATAATCTCATTGCTTTCTCTTTTGGATCTTCTAAATTAAGACTTAAGAGTTATTGCGTCATGTTCACTAAGTTCTTCATCTTCAGTACGGTTTTGTGAACACCTATCCTCCAAAGGCTTTGCGTCTCATCATGCTCGATATTATCATCTTTTGTGTCATCAGAATCTTTTGATTCTTCTTAACTTAAGTGAATTTCAGCAATTCGCTCTTTCATTCAATATTCAATTTCTTTTAAATTTGGTAGCTCTTCTTTTTCTGAAGATTACCATGAAGATGTTTCATCAAACATTACATTTCATGTTGTGTAACATTGCCCACTGGTTGGATCACAACACTTCTATTATTTTCTCTGGCTGTCATACCCAACGAATTGTCTTCTTGTCAAATTTACTTAGCAAGTAGCTTGGTATGAAGACATAGCACACAGAGCTGAATACACGAAAGTGGTTAATCATAGACTTTACATACCAAAGCTTCTCGTAAGGAGATATAAAACCTAATTTTGATTTAGGAAGACTATTGATCACATGAGCTATTGTCTTCACAGTTTTGGCCTAAAACCTCCCAGATACATTCTTTATATGTATCATACTCTGAAAAATTTCCACTAGATGCTGATTCTTTCATTCTGCTACACCATTCAGTTGTGGTATATTGGGATAAATAAACTATGGTATATCTTATTATCTTAAAAATACTAGAAGAACTCATATGATTTGTACTCTTCTTCATTGTCTATTCATAGACAACAAACTTTGTTCCCTATTTCTCTTTTGGCTATATCTCTAAATTCTTAAAACTTTGAAAAAATATCAGATTTCTCCTTCATAAAGAAGACCCAGGCATACTTAGAGAAGTCATTGATGAATATGATTATGTATCACATGGCACTGATAGAAGATTGCTTGATAGACCCAAACACGTTAGAGTATACTAGCTCTAATGATTATTTTCCTATGAACTTCAACTCATAATATGGAAGCTAGTGAGCTTTACCATACTAACACCTTGTACACATCATTTCTATTCTTACATCAAATTAAGGCAGACCTAATCGAGCATGCCATAAATTTACTATCTCTTTCCTTTGAGTCTTGTTTATATAAGCAGTCCTTCCATAATATGTGTCCTTACGATCTTTAGGTCTTGATACACCTTAACATCTTGAGGACCGAACTGAATATGACGGTCTAAAGATGTTAGCTGCTAATTGATCGTAGATTTTTCTTCATATCAGGGACATAATACACATCTTGAAGTGCCACATTTTGAGGACCATATCGGGGTAGTAGAACTGTGCTGCCAATGTAATGGGTAGTCACAAGTTATTTGCTGTCACTGCTACACAACCTCCGTTGTACTCGGTCATATGTTGTAGCTTCTCTTTGTCACCAGTCATATGATTTGAGTACCCTGAGTCAATGATCCAATCACTCTCGTAGTTAATCCGGCTAGGTATTGCGATTGTAAAGTCTGGATCCTTTTTTTCAATGGCGATTAATACTTTGACTTTCCATTTCTTGTCATTATCTTTCTTTTAATCGGGAAGTGGCAGCATTATTCTCCTCGATCCTTTTCTTAGACCAATAATCTTTCATCATATTACCCCTCTTTCCATAGTTATAGTAATTCCCTTTGAACTTTTTCTTTGGCTTATACCACCATTGTCACGATTCCTTTGTGCTTCCTCTATCTATGAGCTACCTTCTTGTTGATAACCTCTTGATTTATCAACATCTCCTTTAGATCCTTCGCTACTATGTTGCTTAAATCAATATCTTTTCTTTTGGGTGAAGAACACTTCTTCATCATTCTTTACTGAGCACAATCATTTTCTTGTCAATCGTTTCTTAATTGGCAAGCATGTTTTCAAGTTCCTCAATGGTTAGTTCGGTTGGCCAACTTTAGACAACTGTAACAAATAAAGTCTCAAACCATGGATAATAATTCTCTTCATTCTAGACTAAAAAATTGTAATAGTAGGATATAATTTAGAAATTTTTCTGCATAGGAACTTTATCTTATTGAAATACTTATCTATTGTCATGTTTCAATGTGAAGTTGACAGATCTCATTCTCTAGAAGTTACAGAAGTGTGTTATTCTTCTTTGAAAAAATTACTGCAAAAGTATCCCAGGATTCTATAAGCATTTTAGCCTTTTTGAAGTGTTGCAATATCTCTTCTTCAATTGTACTCTTGATGGTTTATTGTACCACTTCTTCAAAGCGGCATCCTCATTTGATGGTTTCAGATCATCACTACAAATAATCTCCCGAGATCCTAACCTTATAAGTAGGACTCCGTCAAGATTGTAGACCCATTGCCTTCTTACGGAAGAGGGGGAGAGAGATTAGGAGGGAGACATATTAGTCTAGCTCATTTTGACCAATGTCGTTATAACAGGTATATTAAGTGCATGATTTGTAATTATTATATTTGAATGCGAAAGCAATGTCTAGTAATGCTTTCACAAAGAAAAAGGAGGTGCACAAAAGAAGAAAAAAAGAAGATGCTTTAATAATATCTAACTTTGAATATTATGATCCTGTATTCGAAAACTAATTAGACTTGTTCTGTGAATTGAGGATAATAAAATAGGCTTATCTTGAATGTTGTGGATGACTAAATGGAATATTTTATCGATAATGGAAATATTCGATTGCTTACATCAATAAATGATCTTTTGATGCTTCTCTGTTACCAGGTTGTTGCAGAAGGAAAAATTCATACCACCCCGTATATTTTTGAAACGGTAAAATAATGATATCATTTGTCGTTTTACATTTATCCCTTAGAAATGTTGTTGCCCATACGATTGGAATTTGTAAAATTTTATTTGTATAGGCTTGGGAGGGAGGACCTTGGGAACTCAAATAGATTAGAGAGAAAGACATGGAGAAAGGAAAATGTAAAAAAGAGATGCAAAGGGAAGGGACAGAGGAGAGTTGTTACTTTTGATTGTTTGGTATCATTTAAAACGGGAATGGAAAATAATATGCTACTTACATATTAATTGGATCGTTATATCAAGTGTGCTTCTTTTATTATTAATTCTTATTTTACTCCCTGAGTATCAACATTACTGTTAATTTGATCCACCAGATTATTAAGTATATAAGATAGTTATTGGGGTTTACAGGAACAGACGTGGTGGGATTTATGGTGGAACAGAACATGTAAGGAGATTTATGGGTGAAGCAGAACCACAGCTAAGTGAGATTGGAAGAAAAATAAAGAGCAAACACAAATTCAAATACCAGAAATTACGTGGTTCAAACTTATAGCCTACATCCACGGGTAAAGGCATGAAGGAAATAATTTTATTATCATTGGAAAAATAATAACTTCTCTCAATAATAGAAGAAAAATTATACTCTCTCATAATTAGAGAAAACTATTCTCACTTCCCAATACCCCAATTACACCCAATAACTCTCAAAATTCTCTATAATACAAGAGGAAATGAATTTTCTGGGATGATTGAAATGAGGGAATGGGCGCTCAATTTAAAGCTGCATTTTAGCTACTATGCATTATTATTTTATTATTATTTTTATTATTTTTTATTATTTTTATTATTGAACCCCTATATGTTTTGTTCTGGAATGAAAGGCTGGATTCTTTGCAATATGCAAAGCACTCTGACTGTCACAAAACACCATAATTTTCTCTTGTTTGTGCCCGAGCTCCTTAAGTAACCTTTGTATCCAAATAGCTTCCTTGCATGCTTGTGTTGCTGCCATGTATTCTGCTTCTGTCGTAGATAAAGCCACAACGATCTGCAGTTTTGAAACCCAACTTACAGACTCCTCCCGCAAGTGTAAACACATAGCCGATGAGTGGATTTTCTTTTATCAAGGTCACCGCAAATCGAATCCACGTAGCCTCCGACGATGAAATTTCGACCCTCCATAACATAATGCAACATCTGAGGTTCCTCTGATGTATCTTAGAATCCTCTTCGCTATTTGCCAATGTTCTCCACCAGGATTCGCCATGTATCGACTAACTGCTCCCACTGCTTGTGCAATGTCTGGTCTTGTACAGATCATAGCGAACATCAAACTTCCCACTGCGATGCATATGGTACTCGAGACATCTCCTTCCTCTCTCGCTTCATTGCTAGGACACATACTTGAGGATAACTTGAAATTAACGGAAGTGGGGTAGAAATTGGCTTACAATCTTGCATGTTGAAGCGTCGCAAGATTTTCTTCAAGTAATTCTTCTGTGAAAGCCAAATCTTCCTGTTATTTCTGTCTCGGTGAATTTGCATCCCTAGAATCTTGTTTGCTGGTCCCAAGTCCTTCATTTCAAACTCCCTATCCAACTGTGCCTTTAATTCTTGGACTTGATCTTTGTTGGGGCCTACGACCAACATGTCGTCCACATACAACAGCAAAATGATAAAATCATTATCCTCAAATCTCTTGTAATAAGCACAATGGTCTGAACTGAGTCTGTTGTATCCAAGGCTCATGATGAAGGAATCAAATCTCTTATACCAACACCTCGGCGCCTGTTTGAGACCGTATAGAGATTTGTTTAATCTGCAAACCAAGTTCTCCTTGCCTGTTTCAGCAAAACCTTCTGGTTGGAGCATATAAATTTCTTCTTCAAGTTCTCCATGAAGAAATGCAGTTTTCACATCTAATTGTTCTAGATGTAAGTCGAATGTAGCACACATTGCCAAGACTACTCTGACTGTCGTGAGTCTAACTACTGGAGAAAAGATCTCATTGAAGTCAACACCTTCTTTTTGAGCATATCCCTTTACCAACAATCTTGCACGATACCGCTCCACTTGATTATTGCCATCACGTTTGATCTTGTAGACCCATTTGTTTCTAATGGCTTTTCTTTCATGTGGCAGTGGCACAAGTTCCCATGTCTTATTTTTGTGTAGAGCTTCAATTTCTTCCTGCATTGCTGCCGTCCACAAAGTAACATCTGAGCTGTTTAAAGTTTCATGGAAAGTTGATGGCTCTCCATCCTCTGTTAAAAGACAATATGCAACATTGATCTTTGTAACATACTCTGAGTGCCAAGTTCGTGGTCGTCTCTCTCGAGTTGACAGACGAACTTCTAGAGCCTCAGACTCGACTGGTTCTTGTTCCTCGTGCTTTGGTGCTGCTTCAGAAGACTCTAAATCTTCCTGACTATTTTCTACATATACCGGTGTAGTCTCTGACTTTTCTTTCACAGTACTATCATCCCCATCTTTCTTTTATAGTTGATCTTCTATAAAGACAACATCTCTGCTGATGATGATACCCCTTGACACCATCAACATACCCCAAAAAGATACACTTCCTAGATTTTTGATCTAGCTTTGTTCTTTCTTGGGCATTATACATTACATATACAGGACTTCCAAATGCATGTAAATGAGAGTAATCAGCTGGCTTACCTGTCCACATTTCCATCGGTCTCTTCAACTCAATGGGTGTTGATGGAGATCGATTTATTACATAACAGGCAGTTTTGGTTGCTTCAGCCCAAAAAGAGTTAGGTAGACCAGCAGTCTTCAACATAGCTCTTATCCTCTCTGTAAGAGTTCTGTTCATCCGCTCCGCCACTCCATTTTGTTGAGGAGTGTATGCCGCTGTAAACTGCCTCTGAATACCTTATTGCTTACACTATGCAAGAAATGCATCATCTGTATACTATCCTCCATTATCTGTTCTTAAGCACTTGATCTTTTTCTCAGATTCAAGTTCAACCCACGCTTCTGTTTGATGCGAACTTGCATGTCTATCTTCCTTGGTCTTGCGCCTGCTTTCCTCGTTTAAGATGGAGGCTGCAACATCATCGAAAACTAGACTGTCCGTCGGGTTGTTGTTCGTCAGATTGATGATGAGTTGATCATACGAATCTGGTAGACTTTGAAGTAGAAGCTCCGTACGTTCATTTTCCTCTATTTTGCGACCCAACGTTGTGAGTTGCGAAAATAGAGTCTTCACGGTGTTGATATGGTCGGTTACTGATGTAGATTCCGCCATGCGAAGAGTATAGAGTCTCCTCTTTAAAAAGATATTGTTGTGCAGCGACTTAGCCTCGTACAACTTTATGAGAGTATCCCATATTTCCTTCGTTGTCTTTTTCTCTGCCACACTGGATAACACCTCATCTGCAAGTGCTAAGTGTAGATCAGCAATTGCATTACCGTCTATCTCGTTCCACTTAGCATCATCAATTACCTCTATGGATCTTTCTCCAATTGCTGCCAAGCAATTATTTTTCCTCAGAATAGCTTTAATCTTCATTTTCCACAACGAGAAATTGTTCCCATTGAACTTCTCAATCTCGTATTTTGCTGCCATTGCTTTCACCACGAACTAACTTAGTTAGGATCGGCTCTCTCTGTTTCAAGTAAACAGTACCGTATATGTGAATAGTGACCGTATATATGAACAGTGACTCCGATTCCAAAAAATGCAACCTCGCTCTGATACCACTGTAAGGAGATTTATGGGTGAAGCAGAACCACAGCTAAGTGAGATTGGAAGAAAAATAAAGAGCAAACACAAATTCAGATACCAGAAATTACGTGGTTCGGCTTATAGCCTACATCCACGGGTAAAGACAGAAGGAAATAATTTTATTATACTGGAAAAATAATAACTTCTCTCTAATAATAGAAGAGAAAAATTATACTCTCTCTATAATTAGGAGAAAACTATTCTCACTTCCCAATACTCCAATTACACCCAATAACTCTCAAAATTCTCTGTAATACAAGAGGAAATGAATTTTCTAGGATGATTGAAATGAGAGGAATGGACGCTCAATTTATAGCTGCATTTTAGCTACTATGCATTATTATTTTATTATTATTATTATTATTTTTATTATTTTTTTTTTCTTTTAATTCAACACGATACTGTGTGCCGTATTGAATTAGACACTGCCTTTCGAGATGAGCGGTGCCCACTTCCTGGACAGAACACTGAAGCACATAAGACGCAATCTTGTAGAACTGATGAACTTTAACCATATCCTAATCTCTAATCTCAACTTCCGTGATTCTCCCTTTTGGACTATCCACTCTGTTTATCGTAATTCTCCTTTTGATCTCATTTCCTTTTAATATGTTTGTGTCTTCAATAGTGCCTGTTATATTCAAGTTTATTGTTAATAATTGAAATTAAGCTGCCTTTGGTTCTTAAATTTTTTTTTATTAATTAGAAAATTATTAATAAAATATTCAAAATATAAGATTTTATCTAAATATAAATCTTAAACCACCGATTTATTCGTGTATATATCTAAAGTCAGTACTGTTCTCTCCACTTTTCTTTTTCTTCTCCACTTTTTTTTTTAATCATGCCTGGCCCCTCCACTTTCTTCTGCTCCTTTTTTCCACACCAAACATGCTCCAAAGCTTATTTAATTTCTTTTGGAAACAATCGATACTGTTCTTATCACATTGTCAATTCGCCGTCCAATCATATTCATGGCCAAAGTCTAGTTGTGCTTCTGCATTTAAGAGCTCCACTGTTTTAATCTGTGACGTGTGAGTGTACAAACTAATTAGATTTGCTTATAAAACGCCTTCACATGAAGTAGAGACGACCACCCACACATGACATTGCATTACAATTTTTTACCTTAAGAAAAATGCCCACTATTTCCATTTCCATCAGATGCCTTGCCATTTTGATATGGTGCTTCAGCTTGTTTCTGATTAATTCTCCTAGTTTTTCTGCTGGCCAAACAAACGAGACCGATCGACTCCCATTGCTTGCAATAAAGTCAGAGCTTCATGATCCATCAAGAGTCACAAGTTCATGGAACAATACTATAAACTTGTGCTAATGGATGGGAGTGACTTGTGGCTATCGGCATCAAAGGGTAACCAAGTTAGATTTAAGCAACCAAATGATAGGGGGCATCTTGTCTCCTCATGTTGGAAACCTCAGCTTCCTCAGGTACATCAACCTTGCGAACAACAGCTTCCATGGTGAAATTCCTGAAGAAATCGGTAATCTTTTTAGGCTTGAGAAACTATCACTGTCGAACAATTCATTTTCGGGTACATTACCCACCAATTTGTCCCGTTGCTCTAACCTCATCTACCTTCGTGTCAGCAAGAACAAGCTCGAGGGACAAATCCCTGAAGAGATAGGCAGCTTGTTGAAGCTTCAAACATTGGTCATCGACTACAATTATTTAACAGGAACACTCCCAGATTTCGTTGGGAATCTTTCAGCTCTTGAGGTATTTGATATTACAGAGAATTCATTGGGCGGGAAAATTCCGACTATCCTTGGACTGCTCAGAAACTTAGTTATTCTCGACGTAGGTGGAAATCAATTTTCTGGTATGTTTCCTCGTTCAATTTGTAATAACTCTTCCCTCGGGTTGATTTATCTTACATTAAACAGATTCAGTGGAAGTTTACTATTTGACATTGCTGTCAATCTTCCGAACCTTAAAGAGCTTGCTATTGGTGGAAACAAATTTTTCGGCTCTGTTCCCGATTCATTGTCCAATGCTTCAAATCTTGAGCAGCTTGTCCTTTCCGGCAATCAGCTCAAAGGGAAAGTGTCAATTGATTTCAGCAGCCTTAAGAATCTATCATTGTTAAATTTGGAGCAGAACAATTTAGGGATCGGGACAGCCAATGATCTATATTTTGTAACCTTTCTAAATAACTGTAGTAATTTCGAAGTGCTTAGTTTATCTGAGAATCAATTCGGAGGAGAGCTGCCTCATTCTATAGCCAATCTCTCGTCAACAATGATTGAGTTCAGCATAGGAAGAAACCAAATATCTGGATCCATGCCTCCTGGAATAAGAAATCTTGTCAATTTAATTGTTCTCACTATGGAAGTAAACCAATTACATGGCACTATTCCTAATGTAATTGGTGAGCTTAAAAACTTACAACAATTATCCGTGTTTAATAACTTTTTACAAGGGGGCATTCCCTCTGGTCTTGGTAATCTTACTAAACTGGGCAGTCTTGATTTGGGCTCCAATAGCTTGTTAGGAAATATACCCCCATCCCTTGGTAATTGTCAGAATTTGATACAGTTCTTCGCCTCCCATAACATGCTCACCGGTGCCTTACCCCAACAACTTCTCACCATAACAACACTTTCACTTACCCTAGATCTGTCTGTAAATCTTCTTAACGGCTCTTTTCCTCTACAAGTGGGCAACCTGAAGAATCTAGTAATATTGGACATAGCTAGCAATCAATTTTCTGGTGTGATTCCTGTTACTCTAAGTACTTGTATAAGCTTAGAATATCTGGATATTTCAATCAAGTCTTAGAATCCAAAATTTCACTCCGGGGAAATATGAAGCTTTGTGGGGGTATGGATAAATTGCATTTACCAGCCTGCCCATCTAAAGGATCAAGAAAACCAAAATCCACTCTTCTCAAAGTGTTGATTCCCGTGGTAGTGTCATGTTTGATCTTATCATCATGCCTTACTATTGTTTATGTTCGAAGAAGGAGATCTGCACGTAACTCTGTTGATACCTCGCCCATGGAAAAACAATTTCCTATGGTTTCTTATGCAGAGTTGAGTAAGGCTACAGGTGAATTTTCATCGTCAAACCTGATTGGTCAAGGAAGCTTTGGATCTGTGTACAAGGGGATTTTGGGTGAAGATGAAATGAGAGTTGCAGTGAAGGTGATAGATCTCAAGCAGAAAGGAGCTTTAAAGAGTTTTGTGGCTGAATGTGAAGCATTAAGAAATATTCGCCATCAAAATCTCATCAAAATTTTCACTATTTGCCCTAGTACAGATTTTAAGGCAGTTGATTTCAAGGCTCTTGTTTTCGAATATATGGAAAATGGAAGCTTAGAGGATTGGTTACACCAGAGCAATGACCAACCTGAAGTCTGCAAATTAAGTCTTATTCAAAGAGTGAACATAGCCTGAGACGACCCGCCTCATATCCAGAGGGGACTTATCTTAAAAACTGAACTCAAATATCAAAATCATCTTATTAATGAGAATTCTACCAAAATTTCGGCAGAACCTCCTCTAAATATATAACATTCCCAAACCTGCAATTACAACACAAGCACACCTAATTCATTTATTATACATCAACTGCATCAACTCAATCTCATCCAGTAACATATCCAACAATACACACATTTCATAGTTCGTATATCACATTCCTAGTATAATTCCAAAATAGGATGTTTACATTAACCAAAAGAAAATAATTATTCTATATCCTCAAACAACCTCAGTGGCCCAAATGACTCTAACTATGTACAGCTGCTGGGTTAACTGTTGTGCCTGTAATCTTCTGGGGGGGAAATATAATAAAATGGAATGAGTATAAAACTCAATGAGCTCAGTGAGTGGATAGTAATTTTCTAAAACATAAAATAATTACAAAAAAAAGCGCATCACTTGTATAATTATTTTTTTCAAATAAATATATTTTCATGTAAAAACTTCTTTCATTTCAATCATATTTTGAATATAAACATATTTTCATACTGCCACAAAATCAAGAAAAACATCTCATATTAAAATACCATCTCATATTGAAATATCATCTCGTGCTGAAATATCAAATACTAAGTAAAACAAATATCCTTAAACAAATACCCAAGGGATAATCTAGTCTCATCCGGACCTCAACGAACGGCAATGATGTACTATCTGAGTCCCATCATGCCCGGAGCTACACGGATAGACGAAAGGACGTACCATCTCATGCTTATCAGCATAACTCATACCCGGATATCAACGGACGTGCCGTGATGCGCTATCCTGCGACATCGTGTCCGGGCCATCCGATCTCATATCTCAATATCTGTCTGCATGCATATGCCCCCAAAGGGCGAAAGTGCCCAAACACACGGCCCAAAGCTTCTATGTGTGTTCAGACGGGCCCCAAAGGCCTACTATCTCATCTAATCTGGAGGGAACGAGTATTTACTTAAAACTTAAAAATCATGATCGAAAACATTATATATAGGCAATTTAAATCATGCTTTAAATCATACTCGAAATCAATATATCTCATGCCCAATATCCATCATATACTCTTTAAATCATGTTCAAAATCATCATATATACACTTTTAAATCACGCTCGAGATCAAATCATATACTCTTAAAATCATGCTCGAAATCCACATAAAAACACTTTAAATCATGTTCGGAAATCAATAATCTCTTTTACCATTTTAAAATCGATACGGAGCATAAATAAATAAATATAATTTAACAAAATATTTATCCGTAATAAATATTTATTTCAGAAAAGCATTAAATGGAAATACTTTAAATATTCATTTCGGGAACACGCTTTATTATATAAAAATGAAATAATTTAATATATTCTACTCACAGTGACAATTTCAGATATCATCCAAGTCCGCAGGTAGATTCTCGTCCGTAGATCCACCTGTTTTACAGAAATGATATAATTACTGCCCATAATTATAATTCGAACTAATCCCGCAAAAATAACGCTTAAAATAAATATTCGTTCTAACATTACAACTTTCAATCTTCCCGCCTTACCGTATTAATCCCGTATTCGTGATTTACTAATAACATATCCGAAATTATACTACCCTCAATTTCATAATTTACCAATTTACCCTCAACCTCATAAAATTACCAATTTATCCTCAATTCATATTACAAAAACACCCTGAAAGCTTGAAATTACTAAATTACCCTCAGTACACAAAATTACCAAAATGCCCCTGCGGTTAACGTTGACACTTCTCATCAAGGTGAGTCCAACGGTGCCGGTGGTGTCCTCCCACGCGCGGCGGTGAAGTCGGATCGAGCTCGTGAAGCCACAGCTCCTTAAGGTGATCGGATGACGGCAAATCGGCCTCCTCGGTGTCGGTGAGTGGTCGGGAATGGAAAATGATGAGGTGGGAAAGCTTTTCCAACCAGTGGCACGGTCAAAGACTGCCGGAATCGTCGGCAATCGTCCACGCAAACCCGTAGAACTTTCGAGCTTCACCGGCCGGCTCACAAGCCTCCATTTGACACCTTGCTCGGCCGGTGAGGTGGCCGAAAATGGGAGAAACCGGCGGGTTGGTTTTGCGGGTTTGGGTCAGGTTAGCGGGTCAACACACGCACTCTCTCTCGGTTTCACTAAATTTTCACCCGGTTTTCTCCTTTCATAAACACCCGCAAAATATCAACTAGACCTCCTCATGATTATCACATAAACCCCCTCTTAATTTATCACATAAATCCCCTCTTAATTAAGTTATTTACAGAAATACATAAAGCAAATGCATATGTTACAATCCTCCCCACTTATAAAAATTTCGTCCTCAAAATTTACGTACCTGTTAGAAATAAATGAGGGCACTGAGCTCACATCAAGTCCTCGGATTCCTAAGTAGCCTCTTCCTTTGAGTGATTCCTCCATAGCACTTTTACCAAAGGAATGGTTTTCGAATGCAACACCTTGTGCTTTCCTTCTATTATCTCAAATGGCTCCTCTTCGTAAGTCAAGTCCTCCTTCAACTGAATCGGTTGCTTCGATAAAACATGACTCGGATCATACATGTACTTTCGGAGCATTGAAACATGAAACACATTATGGATTCTGGACAACTCAGGTGGTAGAGCTAATTGATAAGCCAATGGACCAAAAAGCTCTACGATCTCATATGGCCTAATGTAACGTGGACTGAGCTTCCCACGCTTTTCAAAGCGAAGTACCCCTTTCCAAGGAGATATCCGTAAGAACACTCTATGACCAACACTGAATTCCAGTTCCCGCCTACGCTTATCTGCATAGCTTTGCTGTCTATCTTGAGCCACTTTTAATCTATCCCGAATAAGTTGTACCTGCTCCTTAGTATCCTGAACCAATTCTGGGCCAAATAACTTCCGCTCACCAACTTCATCCCAACATACTGGAGTTCTGCATTTTCGTCCATACAGAGCCTCATATGGAACCATCTTGATGCTAGCTTGATAACTGTTGTTGTACGCAAACTCCATCAAAGGTAAATAAATGTCTCAATTACCCTTGATTTTCATAACACATGCTCGCAGCATATCCTCTAAAGTTTGAACAGTACATTCTGACTGGCCATCAATCTGAAGATGAAAAGCTGTACTGAAATTCAACCTCGTACCTAAAGCATTTTGCAAGCTAGTCCAGAACTTCGAAGTAAACAGAGAATCTCTATCTAAAACAATAGATACCGGTACTCCGTGAAGACGAACTATCTCCGCTACATAAAGACTCCCCAACTTATCCATTGAATAAGTGGTTTTGAATGGTAGAAAATGAGCAGATTTTGTAAGTCTATCCACAACCACCCAAACACTATCATGTCCACCCTGGGTACACAAAAGTCTCGATACAAAGTCTATAGTAATATGCTCCTATTTCCACTCAGGAATAGGAAGCGGCTGGGAATACTCTGCAGGTCTCTGATATTCGGCTTTCACATGCTGACAAACCAAACATCGAGAAACAAATTCTGCAATCTCTCTTTTCATACCTTGCCACCAGTAATGGTCCCTTAAGGTATGGTACATCTTCGTACTTCCAGGATGCATTACGTAGGCTGAACAATGAGCTTCTTCCATGATCTCCCTCTTTATCTCCTCAATATCCGGTACACACAATCTATTACCCATGACTAAAACGCCATCATCTCTCACCATGAAATCAGTTCGTAATCCTTTTTGCACATCCTCTATCAACTTCATTAACTGGGGATCCTGTGCTTGCATCCGATGGACTTTGTCAATCAAAGTCGGCCTAACTTGAAAATTAGCTATCAAAGCTCCGCAGTTATCGGCATTCAACTCAACTCCCAAAGATCTCAACTCAATCAACAGAGGTATACTAGCCACTCGTATATGAGCAATAGAACTAGAAGATTTCCTACTCAATGCATCAGCCACCACATTCGCTTTGCCCGGATGATAATCAATAGTGCATTCATAATCCTTAATTAACTCCATCCATCTTCTTTGTCTCAAATTTAAGTCTTCTTGAGTAAACAAATACTTGAGACTTTTATGATCAGTGAAAATTTGACAAGTTACCCCATACAAATAATGTCTCCATATTTTGAGTGCAAACACCACCACTGCTAGCTCTAGGTCATGTGTTGGGTAATTTTGCTCATGCTTTTTAAGTTGTCTAGAAGCATAAGCTACTACTTTCCCATGTTGCATTAGCACACAACCCAATCCTTGCCTAGAGGCATCACTGTATACCACAAACCCTTCCTTGCCCGATGGAAGTGTAAGAACTGGTGCTGAGGAAAGACGTGCCTTGAGTTCTTGAAAACTCTTTTCACAATCATCATTCCACTAGAACTTGGCATTCTTTCTAGTTAATTGTGTTAGTGGAGTGGCAATCTTAGAGAATCCCTCTACAAATCGACGATAATACCCTGCCAAACCAAGGAAACTTCAAACCTTTGTGAAATTTGTAGGTCGTTCCCATTTCACAACTGCTTCAATCTTTTGGGGATCGACATAAATGCCCTCAGCTGATATCACGTGGCCTAAAAATGTCACCCTGTCCAACCAAAACTCACACCTAATAAACTTGGCAAGCTGTTTTTCTCTCAAAGTTTGCATAATCATCCGCAAGTGATCAGCATGCTCTTCTTCATTTCAGGAATACACCAAAATATCATCGATGAACACAATTACAAATCGATCTAAATACTGGTGAAGTACCCTATTCATGAGATCCATAAAGCTGTTGGAGCATTAGTCAACCTAAATGACATCAAAAAAAATTCGTAATGTCCATATCGGGTTCTGAATGCTGTTTTAGGAATATTGTCCTCTTTAATTCTAAGCTGATGATATCCCAATCGCAAGTCGATATTATAAAATACCTTAGCCCCCTGAAGTTGGTCAAACAAGTCATCAATACGCGGAAGTGGATACTTATTGCGTATCGTAACCTTGTTCAACTGCCGATAGTCAATGCAAAGTCTGAGAGTACCATCATTCTTCTTTACAAACAAAACTGGAGCTCCCCAAGGGGAAACACTGGGCTTGATAAACTCTTTATCCACTAATTCCTGCAGTTGAACCTTAAGTTCCTTCAATTCTGCTGGGACCATTCTATACGGTGCCATAGATATAAGAGATGTTCTAGGAACTAACTCGATGGAAAACTCAATCTCCCTATCAGGTGGCATCCCGGCAGTTCATCTGGAAATACATCTGGGAACTCTTAAACTACTCGAATATCCTCTAATTTCAACTCTTGAACTTTTGTGTCCACCACATATGCTAAGTAAGTTGAGCATCCTTTTCTAAGCAACCATCTCGCATTAATGGTGGAAATGACACATGAGGGTAATATTTTGCGCTCCCCACAAAATTTCATCACAGTTTTCCCTGGCTTATTAAACACAACTTCGTTCTTGAAACAATCCACCGTAGCATAATGCGATGCAAGCGAATCCATACCCAAGATAGCATCGAAATCTGATCACACAATTTCAATACATACTCTTGGCAAGAAGTGACTCTCCCGTAGGTGTACTAACAACTAATTCATAATTTAGTGGTTCAGATTCTCGCTCTACATGTTTAGCAAATGTACGGAAAACAAAAGAATGTGTAGATCCAAGATCAATAAGAATATGTGCTTGACAGCTAAAGATAGATAATATACCCATAATAGCTTCACTTGCCCCCACAGGTACAACACTAGGAGTCAACCCAGCTAATGATCGTACGCGGCCACGTCTACCATTACCACTATGAATTCCCTCTTATCAAAATTATAAACTTAATTTTCCTAAACAAGTAAAGTCTACATAATCTAAAAACATGCTCTGATAACAACTGAGACGACCCGCACCATATCCAGAGGCGACCTATCTTAAGAAACTGAACTCAAATATCAAAATCATCTTATTAATGAGAATTCAACCGAAATTTTGGCAGAACCTCCCCTAAATATATAACATTCCCAAACCTCCAATTACAACACAAGCACTCCCAACTCATTTATTATACATCAACTGCATCAACTCAATCTCATCCAGTAACATATCCAACAATACACACATTTCATAGTTCATATATCACATTCTTAGTATAATTCCAAAATAGGATGTTTACATTAACCAAAAGAAAATAATTATTCTATATCCTCAAACAACCTCAGTGGCCCAAATGACTCCAACTATATACAGCTGCTGGGTTAACTGTTGTATCTGTAATCTCCTAGGGGGAGAAAATATAATAAAATGGAATGAGTATAAAACTCAGTGAAATCAGTGAGGGGATAGTAGTTTTTTAAAATATAAAATAATTACCAAAATAAGCGCATCACTTGTATAATTACTTTTCTCAAACAAATATATTTTTATGTAAAAACTTCTTTCATTTCAATCATATTTTGAATACAAACATATTTTCATACTGCCATAAAATTGAGTAAAACATCTCATATTAAAATACCATCTCATATTGAAATATTATCTCGTGCTGAAATATCAAATACTAAGTAAAACAAATATCCTTAAACAAATACCCAAGGGATAATCTAGTCTCATCCGGACCTCAACGAACGGCAATGATGTACTATCTGAGTCCCATCATGCCCGGAGCTACACGGATAGACGAAAGGACGTACCATCTCATGCTTATCAGCATAACTCATACCCGGATATCAACGGACGTGCTGTGATGCGCTATCCTGTGACATCGTGTCCGGGCCATCCGATCTCATATCTCAATATCTGTCTGCATGCATATGCCCCCAAAGGGCGAAAGTGCCCAAACACACGGCCCAAAGCTTCTATGTGTGTTCAGACGGGCCCCAAAGGCCTACTATCTCATCTAATCTGGAGGGAACGAGTATTTACTTAAAACTTAAAAATCATGATCGAAAACATTATATATAGGCAATTTAAATCATGCTTTAAATCATACTCGAAATCAATATATCTCATGCCCAATATCCATCATATACTCTTTAAATCATGTTCAAAATCATCATATATACACTTTTAAATCACGCTCAAGATCAAATCATATACTCTTAAAATCATGCTCGAAATCCACATAAAAACACTTTAAATCATGTTCGGAAATCAATAATCTCTTTTACCATTTTAAAATCGATACGGAGCATAAATAAATAAATATAATTTAACAAAATATTTATCCGTAATAAATATTTATTTCAAAAAACTATTAAATAGAAACACTTTAAATATTCATTTCAGGAACAAGCTTTACTATATAAAAATCAAATAATTTAATATATTCCACTCACAGTGGCAATTTCAGACTCGGCTATCACCCAAGTCCGTAGGTAGATTCTCGTCCGCAGATCCACCTGTTTTACAGAAATGATATAATTACTTCCCATAATTATAATTCAAACTAATCCTGTAAAAATAACGCTTAAAATAAATATTCGTTCCAACATTATAACTTTCAATCTTCCCGCCTGACCGTATTAATCCCATATTCGTGATTTACTAATAACATATCCGAAATTATACTACCCTCAATTTCATAATTTACCAATTTACCCTCAACCTCATAAAATTATCAATTTCTCCTCAATTTAGATTACAAAAACACCCTTAAAGTTAGAAATTACGAAATTACCATCAATACATAAATTCACCTAACGACGGTGGGGAAGCTCGGGCTAGACATTTCTCATCGAGGTGAGTCCAACGATGCCAGTGGTGTCCTCCCACGCGTGGCGGTGAAGTCGGATAGAGCTCGTAAAGCCTCCTCGGTGTCGGTGACTAGTCGGGAATGGAAGATAGTGAGGTGGGGAAGCTTTTCCAGCCGGTGACGCGGCCAAAGACGGCCGGAATCACTGACGATCGTCCGCGCAAACCCGCGGAACTTTCAAGCTTCACCGGCGGCGTTCCATGCGTTTTTCGACAGCAAGGACGGCTGGGGTGGACGGCCGGCTCACAAGCTTCCGTTTGACACCTTGCTCGGGTCTAGTTACGGGTCGGGTTAGCGGGTCAACACACACACTCTTTCTCGGTTTCACTAAATTTTCACCCGGTTTTCTCCTTTTATAAACACCCGCAAAATATCAACTAGACCCCCTCATGTGGCTTGTGCAATTGAATATCTTCACCACCATTGTCAACCTCCTCTGGTACACAGAGACCTAAAACCAAGAAATGTTCTGCTAAATCATGACATGGTTGCCCATGTGGGTGACTTTGGACTGGCAAAATTTCTCTTCAGTCATCAACTTGATACTGCTAGTAAAACTCCATCAAGCTCAATTGGGATAAATGGAACGGTTGGCTATGTTGCTCCAGGTAAGTTTTTCATGTTGTACATATACATCCCATCGTTTTCTTATACAAATGTCCATCTTTTTTAATCATACATTAGAGTTCGTGTTTTTTTATTTTGTCTTTTAACTCTGTTCACAATTTTTAATTTGTAGACATCTTGATATATTTATATATTTAAAAATTTTTATGCATTTACTAGATCTAAGCATTCGTTTGGCAACTAACACAATGCATGAATCAACATGTTTAAGAGTCTGGCATGGGCAGCGAGGCGTCCATGACAGGAGATGTATACAGCTTTGGAATTCTACTACTGGAGATGTTTACCGGAAGGCGACAAATTGATGCAACATTTAATGAAGGACTTACTCTCCATGAATTTGCCGAGATGGGTCTACCAGAGAAAGTGATGGAGATTGTTGATCCTTCACTTTTGATGGAGGTAATGGCGAGCAACTCTATGATTCAGGAAGACAGAAGAAGAGCCAAAACGGAGGAGTGTTTGAATGCTATAATTAGAATTGGTGTTCTCTGCTCAACGAAATTTCCATTTGAGCGGATGGAGATGAGAGATGTTGTGGCTAAGTTGTGCCACACAAGGCAGACTTTTCTTGGCCGGAGGCTTTGATGTAACTGTGATGTTAATCGCCTAAAGAGGAAATAATGATATGCATTGCAAAACGCTAAGCACAAAAACTATAATCTATGCAATCAATTTTACGTTTCTAAACTTTCAATGTAATTCAATAAAATTGGATTCAACTGATTGGATTGGATTATGTGCACCTCTAGAAAGAATACAAATAATAAATTCGGCTATAACTAGTCAAAAAAGGGATTGATTAGAAAATCAATGGCTTAATTGAAAACGGATATTATATTATTCCTAATTGACAAGTGCCCTGAGTTTATTCCTAATTGACAACCACATTCACACGGCACAGTTCACAATTTGTCCTAGTTTTCATCGCTGTAGTCAGACACAACACTACAAAAAAACTGGTGATAAATGATAGAAAAAACTTATTACAAATGAGGGTGGACGAAAGTAAATTTTTTCATTATCTATGTACATGTCATTCTTTTATGACAGAAAAAATAAAATCTCATAATAGAATTTAAAAGTCATATATCCGTAATGGTAAAAAAATGAATATTTTAATTAATTTTTTACTAAAAAAATTAATTTTTTAAATTTAAAATTTTGGCGAAAAAGCTAACATTCACACGTGAATCATTATTTGGTGCAAGTAAATTATTTTGTTTGTAACAAAATCTATGATTAAAATTTTCTGTCATAAATTATTTTTTCTGAGACAAAATTTATAGCTAATATTTTCTGTTACAAGATCTAAATTTATATTAAAAGAAATTATGAATTATTTCATTTAAATTTATGCATTCTTGTATCTAAAATTTTCACAAATTCAATATGAACCAAAAATTAAATTATACACTCAAATAAGTCCGAAAATACTTTATATTAATAACATCATCCAAAAACACTTGAATCCAATAGCTAACACATCCAAAGTAATTAAAAAGTTAATTCTAGCAAATGTTTTCAATTTTACAAGCTAAAAAGCTGTCAAATCTTGTATTGCAGAACTTCCCAAATATTCTCAGGAAAATTCTAGTAGATAAACTCTCATTCTTAACAAATACCGAGCAAAACTCCAAAGTCCAACAGTTTCTGTCAACTTGCATGTTCAACACCAAATAAATGTAGTCAGCACTACCATTATAAAGATATAACTCCAAAACTAGGGGTCCTGCACATGACAACCAGCAGAATAATTATTGTGGTAGCACATGTTGCAGACTATTCAGATCTTCACTTTATTAGTAATTGTGCACAAAATTATCTTAGCATCAGAAATGGCAATTTGTTTGGCAAACATAAAATATAATGTCAGGTATTGTCACTTATGTCAAAGTTGGGCCACCACCCTTCTAGATGAGTGGTGCCCAACTGTCAAACACGGCACCGTGTGCCGTGTTTGAAAAGAAAAAAAAATATAAAATAATAAATAAATAATGCATAGTAGCCAAAATGTGGCTATAAATTGAGCGCCCCTTCACTCATTTCAATCATCCCAAAAAAATTTATTTCCTCTTGTATTAGAGAGAATTTTGAGAGTTATTGGGTGTAATTGGGGTATTGGGAAGTGAGAATAGTTTTCTTCTAGTTATAGAGAGAGTATAATTATTCTCTTCTATTATTAGAGAGAAGTTATTATTTTTCCAGTATAATAAAATTATTTCCTTCTGTCTTTGCCCATGAATGTAGGCTATAAGCCGAACCACGTTATTTCTAGTGTCCAAATTTGTGCTTGCTCTTTATTTTTCTTCCAATCTCACTTAGCTGTGGTTCTGCTTCACCCATAAATCTCCTAACAGTGGTATCAGAGCATTGGTTGCATTTTTTGGAATCGGGTTACTGTTTACGTATATGGTTACTATTCACGTATACTATTACTATTCATATATACGGTTGCTATTGATATATACGGTACTGTTTACGTGAAACAGTGAGAGCCGATCCTAACTAAGTTAGTTCGTGGTGAAAGCATGGCGACAAAATACGAGATTGAGAAGTTCAATAGGAACAATTTCTCGTTGTGGAAAATGAAGATGAAAGCTATTATGAGGAAAAACAATTGCTTGGCAGCAATTGGAGAAAGACCTATAGAGGTAACTGATGATGCTAAGTAGAACGAGATAGACGGTAATGTAATTGCTGATCTACACTTAGCACTTGCAGATGAGGTGTTATCTAGTGTGGCAGAGAAAAAGACAGCGAAGGAAATATGGGATATTCTCACAAAATTGTACGAGGCTAAGTCGCTGCACAACAAGATCTTTTTAAAGAGAAGACTCTATACTCTTCGCATGGCAGAATCTACATTAGTGACTGACCATATCAACACCTTGAAGACTCTATTTTCGCAACTCACAACGTTGGGTCACAAAATAGAGGAAAATGAACGTGTAGAGCTTCTACTTCAAAATCTACCAGATTCGTATGATCAACTCATCATCAATTTGACGAACAATAACCCGACGGACAGTCTAGTTTTTTATGATGTTGCAGCCTCTATCTTAAACGAGGAAAGCAGGTGCAAGACCAAGGAAGATAGACATACAAGTTCGCAGCAAGCAGAAACGCTATTGGTGACGAGAGGGAGATCAACAGAACGTGGCCCCAGTGGGGTTACAATCATGGTAGATCAAAATCCAGAAGTGAGAAGAATGTGAAATGCTACAATTGTGGCAAGAAAGGGCATGTGAAGAAAGAGTGTTGGAGCAATCAAAAGAGTAGAGGAATAAAGCACCTGAGTCATCAAATGCTCAGGCTTGTGTGGCTAGTACTTTGGATGATGGCGAAATTCTCTATAGCGAGGCAGCAGCTGTTACAGAAGGTAGAAAGCGGTTAGCTGACGTCTGCCTTATAGACTCAGGAGCAACATGGCATATGACCTCTCGGAGAGAAAAGTTCCACACATATGAACCAATCTCAAGAGGATCTGTGTACATGGGCAATGACCATGCCTTAGAGATCGCTGGTATTGGTACTGTCAAAATAAAAATATATGATGGTATAGTTAGCACAATTTAGGAGGTACGATATATCGAAGGCCTGAAGAAAAATCTATTGTCTTTGGGACAAATAGATAGTCTTGGGTGCAAAGTACATATTGAAAATGGGATGATAAAAATTGTCAGAGGAGCACTTGTGTTAATGAAGGCAGAAAAGATCAGTGCGATTCTATTCATGCTTCAAGGAGAAACACTACAGGAAATAATGCGTGTGTCGCGTCAAATGAAGAAGAGTCAGCGATGATGTGGCATCTCAGACTTGGCCATATGTCAGAACAAGGTTTGAAGATCCTCTCTCAGCTACAGCTGCTTCCGGGACTCAAATTTTGGCAGCATAGATTGAAATTTAGCATATCTCATGCTAGAAGTAAATGCATTCTCGACTTAGTTCATTCTGATGTTTGGGAATCACCGAATTTATCCCAATGAGGTGCAAAGTACTTCATTACTTTTATTGATGATTACTCCAGGAGATGTTAGGTGTATCCAATCAAGAAAGAGTCAGATGCGTTTCCAGTATTCAAGGAATTCAAAGAGTGGGTTGAACTTGAATCCGGAAAAAAGATCAAGTGCTTAAGAATAGATAATGGCGGAGAGTATACAAATGGTGCATTTCTTGCATATTGTAAGCAAGAAGGTATTCAGAGGCAGTTTACAGCGGCATACACTCCTCAATAAAATAGAGTGGCGGAGCTGATGAACAGAACTCTTACAGAGAGGATAAGAGCTATGTTGAAGACTGCTGGTCTACCTAACTCTTTTTGGGCTGAAGTAGCCAAAACTGCCTGTTATATGATAAATCGGTCTCCATCAATAGCCATTGAGTTGAAGACGCTGATGGAGATGTGGACAGGTAAGCCAACTAATTACTCTCATGTACATGCATTTGGAAGTCCTGTATATGTAATGTATAATGCCCAAGAAAGAACAAAGATAGATCCAAAATCTAGGAGGTGTATCCTTTTGGGGTATGCTGATGGTGTAAAAGGGTATCGTCTTGGGATCCCACTGCCCACAAGATTATCATCAGCAGAGATGTTGTCTTTGTAAAAGATCAACTACAAAAGAAAGATGGGGATGATAGTACTGTAAAAGAAAAGTCAGAGACTACACCGGTATATGTAGAAAATAATTAGGAAGATTCAAAGTCTTCTGAAGCAGCACCAGAGCACGAGGAACAAGAACCAGTAGAGTCTGAGGCTCTAGAAATTCGTCGGTCAACTCGAGAGAGACGACCACCAACTTGTTACTCAGACTATGTTGCAAACTAATTACTCTCATGTACATGCATTTGGAAGTCCTGTATATGTAATGTATAATGCCCAAGAAAGAACAAAGATAGATCCAAAATCTAGGAGGTGTATCCTTTTGGGGTATGCTGATGGTGTAAAAGGGTATCGTCTTGGGATCCCACTGCCCACAAGATTATCATCAGCAGAGATGTTGTCTTTGTAAAAGATCAACTGCAAAAGAAAGATGGGGATGATAGTACTGTAAAAGAAAAGTCAGAGACTACACCGGTATATGTAGAAAATAATTAGGAAGATTCAGAGTCTTCTGAAGCAGCACTAGAGCACGAGGAACAAGAACCAGTAGAGTCTGAGGCTCTAGAAATTCGTCGGTCAACTCGAGAGAGACGACCACCAACTTGGCACTCAGAATATGTTGCAAAGATCAATGTTGCATATTGTCTTTTAACAGAGGATGGAAAGCCATCAACCTTCCATAAAGCTTTAAACAGCTTAGATGTTACTTTATGGGCGGCAGTAATGCAGGAAGAAATTGAAGCTCTACACAAAAACAAGACATGGGAACTTATGTCATTGCCACATGGAAGAAAAGCCATTGGAAACAAATGGGTCTACAAGATCAAACGTGATAGCAATAACCAAGTGGAGCGGTATCGTGCAAGATTAGTGGTAAAGGGATATGCTCAGAACAGTTATACTCACGACAGTCAGAGTAGTCTTGGCAATGTGTGCTACATTCGATCTACATCTAGAACAGTTAGATGTGAAAACTGCATTTCTTCATGGAGAACTTGAAGAAGAAATTTATATGCTCCAACCAGGATGTTTTGCTGAAATAGGCAAGGAGAACTTGGTTTGCAGATTGAACAAATCTCTATACGGTCTCAAACAGGTGCCGATGTGTTGGTATAAGAGATTTGATTCCTTCATCATGAGCCTTAGATACAACAGACTCAGTTTAAACCATTATGCTTATTACAAGAGATTTGAAGATAATGATTTTATCATTTTGCTGTTGTATGTGAACGACATGTTGGTCGCAGGCCCCAACAAAGATCAAGTCCAAGAATTAAAGGCACAGTTGGCTAGGGAGTTTGAAATGAAGGACTTGGGACTAGCAAACAAGATTCTAGGGATACAAATTCACCGAGACAGAAATAACAGAAAGATTTGGCTTTCATAGAAAAATTACTTGAAGAAAATCTTGCGACGCTTTAACATGCAAGATTGTAAGCCAATTTCTACCCCACTTCCTATTAATTTCAAGTTATCCTCAAGTATGTGTCCTAGCAATGAAGCAGAGAGGAAGGAGATGTCTCGAGTACCATATGCATCAGCAGTGGGAAGTTTGATATTTGCTATGATCTGTACAAGACCAGACATTGCACAAGCAGTGGGAGCAGTTAGTCGATCCTAGTGGAGAACATTGGTAAATAGTGAAGAGGATTCTAAGATATATCAAGGGAACCTCAGATGTTGCATTATGTTATGGAGGGTTAGAATTTACTGTCAGAGGCTACGTGGATTCAGATTTCGCAGGTGACCTTGATAAAAGAAAATCTACTACTGGCTATGTATTTACACTTACAGGAAGAGTTATAAGCTGGGCTTCAAAACTGCAGACTGTTGTGGCTTTATCTACTACAGAGGCAGAATACATGGCAGCTACACAAGCATGCAAGGAAGCTATTTGGATACAAAGGTTACTTAAGGAGCTCGAGCAAAAACAAGAGAAAATTCTTGTGTTTTGTGACAATCAGAGTGCTTTGCATATTGCAAAGAATCCAGCCTTTCATTCCAAGACAAAACATATAGGGGTTCAATATCACTTGTTCGAGAAGTAGTGGAAGATGAAAGTGTAGATTTACAGAAAATCTATACCAAAGAGAACCTAGCAGATGTTATGACTAAGCCAATCATTACTAACAAGTTTATATGGAGTAGATCCTCTTGTGGCCTAGCAGAAACGTAAGTAACATGTCAATGGCAAAACAGAAAGGATGGTGTGGAGATTGATTGGTTCTCAATCAAATCTCTAAATGGGAGACTGTCAAAGTTAGGCCACCGCCCTTCTAGATGGGCGATGCCCAACTGTCAAACACGGCACCGTGTGCCGTGTTTGAAAAGAAAAAAAATATAAAATAATAAAATAAAATAAAATAATAATAAATAAATAATGCATAGTAGCCAAAATGTGGCTATAAATTGAGCGTCATTTCCCTCATTTCAATCATCCCAAAAAAATTTATTTCCTCTTGTATTAGAGAGAATTTTGAGAGTTATTGGGTGTAATTGGGGTATTGGGAAGTGAGAATAGTTTTCTCCTAGTTATAAAGAGAGTATAATTATTCTCTTCTATTATTATAGAGAAGTTATTATTTTTTCAGTATAATAAAATTATTTCTTTCTGTCTTTGCCCGAGAATGTAGGCTATAAGCCGAACCACGTAATTTCTGGTGTCTAAATTTGTGTTTGCTCTTTATTTTTCTTCCAATCTCACTTAAATGTGGTTCTGCTTCACCCATAAATCTCCTAACAACTGATTTACATGAAAATTATCAGTCTCATTTGTAAGTTTTTAAGTTAAAGTCTCACAGCTCATGGTCCTTGCCTAAGCATCTAGAATGGTAAGTGCAATTAAAGTATCAGAACTGATTTTCATGAACACTATCAGTCCGATTTGTTTCAAGGTTTTAGGTCTAAGTCTCACTGAACAACCTGGTCTTATATATAATAGCTTTAAACATAATTGTCTAAGCATCTAAGATGGTGAGTATATGGACCAAGTGTCAGCACTGATTATAATTAACATTATCAGTGTACTTTATTTTAAATTTTGAGAATTTAAATCTAATATCTTGCAAATTATTGTAAAAGAGCAAAAACTGATATCCCTTCTAGCTAAAAGCCATTTATTAGATTGTGAAATCTATCACACAATCTTCCAAACAATACAAATTGGCTAACCAAGAAGCCACATCCCAAACAATTTGATAGAATCAAATCAAGGCAACAAAAATACTTTTGATTCCATGACGAATACTCCAAAAATTAGAACTATCATAGCCCAGAATTTCATAATGAATTAGACTTCAAAACGAACTTGCCTAAGGAGTACACAAACCTCTTCCTTCTCTGGATAAGATATACCTACATTTAAATAAAAGCATCACATTTCAGCAACTTAATAATTAATGCAAAAATATCAGGAGTGACTTGGGGACAACCATAAAAGTTAAAGAGTAGCTAACAAATCATTCCTGATTATGAATTTGAAGAGTTTAGCAACACTAGCAGGCAGTATCTAAGAGTGATAAAATATGAATAATAAATAAGTCTAGAACAAAAAGATGCTCTTAAATTATCATATCACAAAACCACAACTTAATCCTGAGCTGAAAGGCAAGTCAAAGACTTTTGCTTATCAAATCTCTGCAGAAATAGGGCACATAAATCATGTAAAGAACTAAAATGTGTAGAGTGTCACTTTACAGCAAAGAAGGGAAACCAGATGAATAGAAGATGATAGTTAAAGCATTAATACAATAATTTGTGAAACTAATGCCTCTTCTTTGCTTCTTATATATTTTCTTGTCTTGGTTGGCTTAATTGGGAAGAGGGAAAGTATAAATACCACAATAGCATGGATCTGCAAGGAGTCCAACAAATGATATGTTGTCACCTGGTGATCTTTCTCAACCTTCCTACTCCTCTATTAAAGAATAAACAATCTGCAATCCACCAGGAAAAAAAAATAAGCATTCATAGAAATATATTAACTGATTATGTCAATAATAAGTTGATGGCTCCAGACTCAATAAGTATTTTGCTTTATCTAAATTGCTGTTCCCATAGCATAAGTATAAAAGTGGAAATAAATACTTAAATTGATAAATGATAGCAAAAAGTATAAGTCCATGTCAAGTCAAGAAAAGCAAGTTTAAAAATCAAACCAATGCTAGCGAAAAAGAATTTTGTTTGTATTATAAATTACTAAAAACAAATATTCTAACTAATCAACCTCATCTAAGGACCAATCCTCTCTACCTTCATTACATTTTTATCTCAAAGCAGCACATCAGTCCAAAATAAGTCCATAACCATTTGCAAAAGTAAACTACAGACTGACAATGCAAAATTTCTTCATACAAGTGGGAAATATTTTTGGTTTTTCCTTCTATATATACAAGATCTCTCCAGCTGATAACAGATAAAACAATGATGGTTTAACAGACATAGCCAATAATCTGTGCAAGAGGTTCAATCCGGTCCTGTCCACAAGTTTATAAATTTTCCCATAAATCAAATTCACATGCATATAGTAGATGGGGTTTGGTTCATTCCTATTAAAACACAAACAAACATAAAGATGTATTTAATTTAGCACAAATAGTAGATGGATCAAACAGGACAAAAAAACACATGCCCGGAGCTATATGAATAGACGGGGACATGCCATCTCATACTTATCATCATAATTCATATCCTGATCTATCTCAACGGATGTGCAATGATGTGCTATCTGGCGACATCATGTCTGGACCACCAGATTTTAAATCTCATCATATCTCAATATCTGTCTGCATCCATATGCCCCCAAATGATGAAAGTGCCCAAACACACGGCCCAAAGCCTTTATGTGTGCTCAAACAGACCCCAAAGGCCTACTATCTCATCTCATCTCATCTTATATTATCTTGAGGGAATGGGTTTTTACTTCATAATTTTTCATAACTTATATACACATATAAAATTAAAATCATGCTCGAAGTTAAGATATATATACTTTATATCATGTTCGAAATCAACAAAAATACACTTTAAATCTTGCTCAAAATCAACATATATACACTTTAAATCATGCTCGAAATCAACATATATACACTTCAAATCATGCTCGAAAATCAATAATCTCTTTTACCATTTTAAAGTTGATACAGAACATAAATGAATAAACATAACTTAATAAAATATTCATACGTATAAAACATTTATTTCGGAGAACCATTAAATGAAAATAATTAAAATACTTATGTCACGAACAAGCTTTACTATATAAAAATAAAACGTACACAAATAGGTTTAATATATTCCACTCACAGTGGTAAAGTTCAGACTCAGCTATCGCCCAAGTCCGCAGGTAGATTTTCTTCCGCAGATCTATGTTAAAGAAACGATATAATTACTTCCCATAGTTATAATTTGAACTAACCTCACAAAAATAAAGTTTAAATAAATATTTGTCCAATCATTACAACTCTCAAGTCTCTCACCTTACCGTATTAACCCCGAATTCGTAATTTACTAATAAAATCTAAAATTATACTTGTCGACAACACTCAAATTCGTAAATGTACAAACTATTAAATTTTCAGAATTACTTACGAAATTGCTATGAATTGTGAAATTACCAAAATGCCCTTCATAGGTCAGCAGAAGTCAACAGCAACCAACAGCGGTCGGGATGGTCGGACAAGCTCCGGCTGACTACCTTGAGTGCAAAGGTGGTGGTGGTGAGCCCCGACGCGTGGCGGTGGTGCCGGATCAAGCCTTCTCAGCCGCGGCTCTTTGGACGGTCGATCGGCGGCAAATCGGCCTCCTCGGTGGCGGTGGCTAGTCGGGAAAGGAATATGGTGAGGTGGGGAACCTTTTCCAACCGATGGGCGGCTAAAGATGGACGGAATCGGTGGTGCTCGTACGTGACAAACCCGTGGAGTTTTCAAGCTTTGTCGGCGTCATTTCGCGCAGTTTCCAGCAGCAAGGACGTGTGAAGGTTGACGGCCGGCTTACAAAATTCTGTTTGACACCTTGCTCGGCCGGTGAAGTGGCCGAAAAAGGGAGTTACCACCAGGTCAAAATTCAGGTTCCGCATTGGGTCAGGTCAGCTCTCT
>CM046813.1:8597733-8847387 GCA_025617385.1 Murraya koenigii | reverse complement strand
TCTCGGTTTTGCTCTATGTTTTCCCCATTTTCACCTCCTTAAACACACACAAACTATCAAATATACCCCTTTTGTTTTAATTATTAACATATTTATTTAAAAAAATCCATATGTTACATGAATATTCTTAAATTTGGAGTGTCAAGCTTGAACTCATCCAACATTTCACAACTTCTGAAAAATAAATTCTTAAGACTGCCACTTGAAATCTTAATACTCCTTAAATTCATACATTGATCTACATGTATATACTCCAGGAATGGAAGTTCAGAAATTAAGTTCGAAAGCAACTCACCCATTATAAAAAGCCGACATAATTTTAATAGATTTAGACTGTTGCAAGGAGGTCCATTGAGGTCAAACAATGTGGGGACATAGTCGATTTCTACTGAATGCACATTCGCTCCATAAATATGCACCCGTTGAAGTCGCTTATTTTCATACAACTTGAATTGCTTAAGGGCACGTTCGGTAGCCGCATAATATGGGATAAAAATGCTATTCACATTAACTTAATACTTAACACATATTTAACTTACAAAATTAATGCGGTCAAATCCGCATAAACCAAACCCCAGGGAGGGTCGAGTTTATGCCGCATCGCATTAGAGCAAATCGAAAAAAAATATAATCGAGTAATTTTTGCTGGCATGTTCACGATGACTTTCACCCAATCCAGCACCATCAATTGACCTGACAATCATCGATCGACGCCATCACCGACGCAGACCAGAACCACTGTTCCACCACCGACCTGCTCTTTGCCACCTCAATCATCATGCAACTGGTTAGAGTTATGGTTTGATTTCTGAATCTTAAATTAATTTATAAATCTTCTTAGGGTTTGATTTGAATTGTTGATAATGATGCCAATTTGAAGTTGATTTTTAATCTTAAATTGATTTGATTTTTATTTATATGTTATTGATTTCTGAATCTTCAAATGATTTATCATAGCTACTTCTTGCTGCCGGTGATCGTCTATGATGTGTGGTGTTGTATTTGTTTAGTTGAACTTTAAACATTCAACAGTTAATTTTTTTGTACGAAAGCAACATAATCACTAGATTTCTCCTGAGTGAATCTGTTATGCTCTGCTTATACATGACGCAACCAACAATCAGCACTTATTTCTTCTTCAGTTCTGACTCTGAATTGCTTCTAGTTTTATTTTTTATTTTTTTGGTTTTTGTTCTTATTTATTATTTGCATTTTTTAATTATATTATTTGCCATTTTGAATCCATTCACTTGCTTGAGAATTTTAATCTTCTAGATTTTTACTGGTATTTTAGTTAAGTAATTGGATGCAAGGATTAGTAAAATTATTGCATTTCTTCAACTTCTTTTTATAGCCTTCACAGAGAAGTTGAAGCCTTTGTAGAGAAGCAGAAATGGATATAAGAAGAAGCAAAGTTCAAAGCAGGTGTTTGAAGAAATCAAAGTAATTCTTCACTGTGGAGCTACAACTTTGATGGCTTTAAAGTTTTATATGTTATCTGCATTACAACTTTCTATTTTGCCTGTCAACAGTTTTTTTTTTTTTGTTGGGGAAAAAGCTTTTCTTTCCAAATAAATTTAATGCTGACAGTTTATGTATTTTTATTGTTCTACATTTTTATTTTGTGGCAGGTTTCTGTCAATTTTAATAATTCTTTATATTTCCTTTTTTTTTTTTTATGATTTACAGTATTTGACTGTTGCTTCTCCACTGATGTACTTGAAGAAGATGATTATAAGTGTGCATGGGATGAATTGTGGCACAGCTACAAGACCACTTACCTGATGATTCTTTCATGGTGTTTAACTTCAGAGAAGGGGAGAAGTGGAGCCAAATTTCAGACTTATTGTCTCAGTATGACATGCTCTCTTTTGCTTCATTTGCTCCACTTACCGTGCCCTTTCTTTGCCTTTGCACCTGTTTTTATAGTGTCATGTTAAGCTTGATTTGCTAGGCTTATTCAAGACAAGGCCTTAGTAGTTGCCTAACAGCCTAAACCGTTAGTAGATGTTTGCTTTAAAAACCAGAACGCATAGCTCTTACTTGCTTAGTCATTCAAATGCGCCTAACCTTGGTATTTGCTTAACTCATTTAGCTATTTGCTTTATTAAGGCACTAGCATCTCTTCAAGTCCAAGCATCTGCCAACTAACAATGCTTTAACCAAGCCTGTTAGCACCTTACTCAAGCCTCTTTTATTTATTTAATAAAGCTTGCACGTATAATATTTATTTATCACAGTTTAGTTACCTTGACTAATTTTTTACTATTATATATGCATGTATATAAATGGTACCATCTTGCACTCAAGTTAAGATTTTAGTAGAGTGAGATGAATTTTGAAGTTCTCAGGAGATCAAGGGGAAAACGAGGGATCCTTTGCTTATTGTAAATATATTTATAAAGAAGAGATTCTTCTTTTCTTTAAATGTAAATATGTGTCCTATAAGCAAATTGAAATATTTGTTACACAACATTTTATTTTATTTGGTGTGAGCTTTATTTTAGATGATACATATTGAGAAATGTAGAAAAAGAAGACATTATTTTGTCCAAAATTATAGAAGTATTTCTTTGTAAAAGAAGATTGTTATATTTTACATATTATACTAAAAAAATTGGGATAATTTAGTAATTTTCACATCATGTACTTTTCTAAGTTATCATGTAGTAAATATATATGTTTTTATAAGATCTCATTTTAATTATTTAAGAATATTAATACAGTAGAGTACAGCACTAAAAATATTATAACTAAAAATTAATATAGTATAGTATAGCACCAAATACTGTAAGGTAATGCAATATAATATAATATAATATACATGAATTAAAATAATACAGTACAATATAATAAAATGCATACGTCAACGAACCCTAAATTTACTAAGATTCAGAAACACTAGATTTCCTCAAGAAGCAGTGATATTTATAGGCTCAATCAAAGGGCACCCAGCAATTAGATCCTTGATAACTTGATCATCTGCAAAAACATATCTTAGGCACAATTTTCTCAAAGAAGATAAGTAACATTCCTTGTAGCTGACTCCAGCTCACAAGAATCTAACACCAACAAAACTATTGATTTCGCATAGAAAACTAATTGAGCTAAAAAACATTAAACTCCTAAGTCTCAACTCTTTGACATTACTCCCAACTGCATAGCTAAGGCATCTGTTTATGTCGGATTTAAATTTTTTATAATTGCCTGATAATTTTACATCAACCATGAACTTCTCTAAACTAATACCATTCAGATGACGATTTTGCAAATTTGTTATCAAATTCTTCTGGCAATTCAGATGTCTTGTCCGCATTAACATTTACATTGGAACTAGTCGTGCTCTCCATAATTCGCTCCCCCACCATTTATTAATAACAAACAAAACAAGATAAAATAAAATAGTATGTCATCGTAGTAAAGGCAAAAAGAAAAATAATTAAAAAATTTTGATAAGAAAAATTACCGGCGGTGAAGGTGGCCCGTGGAGTCTGGCAGTGTTCAATTGCTAGACACAGGTGATATTCCAACGAGGCTGTGATTGTGATAGTTAGGGGAACCACTTATTTACAGAAACTTAACACAAATCTTAATTTTTATTTTACTATAATCTTAAATCCTAACTGCAATAAGTAAAGCTAATTTTAAGAAATTGAAATAAATTACCTGGATTCTAGCAGGACTAATAATTTCTTATAAATCCCTTTCAATTTCCAAAAATAACCATAAATTAATTCATTCATTGCTAAATTATAGTTATCCAAATCTGCCCATTAATTTATTGGATTGGATAAAAAACTCAATAAAAAACTCATTTGTTAGTCTAATCATATTCATTTCATACTAGTAAATTATGCTGTATTTAAAGGTTATGCTCCAGTAACTCCTTAACTGAAACTACATTATTATTATTATTATTATTTTGCACACCCATTAAAATCTACATATGTTAACCCACCACCCCGTAATGATGGAAAATATGATGTTACCATACATCCAAATCATTAGATTTTATCATCAAAATTAACAAATTTCCCACATGGATAACGATAGATTTTACCCATGTTTAACAATAGGTTTGATCGGTTTAGTTTGGTTTGTTAATTTGGTTTTAATTTTTCATTTTACAAAATTAGAGGTTATTTGGGGTTTTCATTAAAAATTTGGCCATTGATGCATTTCCCTTCTGAAGTTAACTATGATGGTAAAAGCCAACGGATTGGGTGTTCAAAACCAATTCTTCATCATTATGGGGTAGAGTAAAATATGTCAATTTTAATGGTTGTAGAATTAAACCAAAACTATTGATTGCTTCATATTAATCAATCATGTGGTTATATCCACATCTACCTTAAACAATTAAATCATGATCGTCTACCCAAGTCAAAAAATAAAGCTTATGAAATTATCCAAATTAAATTTTTTAACCTCCTACCTTATCTTTGATTGGAAAAAAAAAAAAAAAAAAAAACCTATCTCCCTCAAAAGGCCAACGTCATAAAACTATTTGAAAAATCATTTGATCATACTCTTATATACCTTCTGTCGATACATACATTCCTCCGTAACAACTCTGTCCTTCAACAAACAAGAAGATATTTGAATTAAAGAAATATCTTTTGATTGCATATGGCTTTTGATGTTTGCTTTATTGTTAGGGTTACTTTTGAGTTCTCTAAATGAAACCCCAGCAATAATAGCAACTAGTCAAAGGCCCTAAACAAAATTGAAGCTGGCGTTGGATGTTCATCGCAACTTGATTGAAGTCCAGGTCGATTGGTTTAAAATTCAAGCTCTTAAAAGATGTCATTCAGTCATTCACAAGCAGGGAATTACGTGTGAATTGTAGTTTTTGTTCTATAAAGATGGCTTGACTAAAGATTAACTATCTACTCTAACATTTACATGCCAATTACTTCTGTGACCCATATTTGGTCATTATGCGTCAGTAGACTAAATTTTTAATTTTGATAGCTTTTTGAAGTTCCATGTCCAATCCATACACAAATACAAGTTATAAATCACCACTTTGTCTTGAAATGTAGGTTTAAGAATAAAAAATAGTAATTCCCTTTAACTTGGTTCATTAGAAGCTATAAACATTGGACTAATGAAACACTACAAGAGAATCTGATTAGGCCACCACAATCCCAAGAGACCAAACTACCAAATGTAAGCTCAAATACAATTTATAAAATTTGGCAATTTGTATTATAGGAACTTGTAGCTATGATCAGAATCATCACTACAGTGGGATTCGTCACTATCATCAGGCTCACGCAAAGATCTCCAAAGATCATCAATCTTCTGCAAGATCTGTCCTTCCTTGGAAAAATAAGGCTGTGTCTCAATACATGTTCTTGGACATTCACTGGAGTGCTCAATCTTAATTTCCTTTATGCAATGCTGCCAACAAGAATGAGGAAGACATTGGCAACAAATAATCTCCTTCATATATAAGTTGTTTATTATAAAAGAACTGAAATAAAAATAAAAAGGCAGTAAACAACATCTCTTGTCAACGCCGGGGGAAAAAAAACGCACATGCCATCCGGGGATACAACTGCCAAAGAAAAAGGAATTTGAGACACAAAAAGTTGATATAGCTTATCTTCAATTAGATTATTTTCCATCACAAATGAATGCACGCATAACTTCATCAACATAAAGCTTGGGAATCTTTTTCTTTAGTGGAATCCGTCAAAGGACAAACTACGCTACGTACCGGTACTGCAGCAATTCTATGCTCACTTTTATTCACGACATAAACCTTCTACGTTTGTATTCAACTTTTTGTCAACAGCACAAATTCTAAAAGAAGTCTTCTGGTATTCATAAAACAAATCCGTTCAAGGATATATTCATTTATGTTTTACCTTTTCTCTACAATACAAATCTTCCCAAAAATTCCTCATTTATACACAATAAATTACAACCAATTCATAAAAGTTGGATGCAGAGCATTCTTAAATTGATTGGTTATGGTTGTATTGAGAAACTCAATGGCTACTCGATGCATGTCAAATAATGAAATAACGGCTAAAATGAAGAGTATATTAAAAATTAAAGCACGCAATTACAAAAGTGGATCAGGTGTCTACAAATCAAATAAGTTGATTTAAACCCCTTAAAAAAAAAAAAAAAGGCATTATACACCATCTAATTCTAGGCGACTCCTGATTACAATATTTTTATTCCAGTGCAACAATTGATTTCGCACAGAAAACTAATTGAGGCTAATGTTAATTCCTATAAGTACAATTAACTATAGGTTTTAACTCTTTGACATTACTTCGAATTGCATAGCTAAGGCATCTCTGTATGTTCAATGCAAGGCTTCTGCTTAAGTTCTACGCAAATTCTAGATCGTATGATAATCACACGGTAAGAATGAACTTCTCTAAACTAATGGCATTCATATGACGATCGAGCAAAGTTTGTTCCAAGAATTTCAAGGCCTTCTTTTGTCTCCTAAAACTAAACAAATACGAGTCAAATTCTATATTGGGAGTGTAAACCAGAGTTCATTCCGTTTTTAAGAATACCAATCAAATTCTATGTCATGTATGCATTTGTTTAAAAAATGTCATATAATTAATAGTTATATTTAATTAAACTACATATATGATACATATATTAATTGAAAATAATACTTCTAATATACTCTTAAATTTCTCTTTACCTGTTGACTCAGGCTGTTTGGTGGGCATCAGAAGCAGTAGTTTGGATGATCCAAAATTATATTTACAATTTTCAATTTAAAGAATGTTGTTAATTCGCTTCCACCGTTTTTTTTCCTAAAGAATATTATTTTTAATCATAATTTTATCCATGACAATCTAAAAAGAACAAATAATATTCTTTTTTCTTTAACGATAGTTCATGGTAGCCATCACTTCACACTTCACAGTATACTTCTAGCGATAATTGATTAAGGATGATCCGTTTGGTTGGTTATAAGTTTCGTAAATAGTTAAATATTAACGCTAATAATTTAATTTATTTTTCATAAGTTATTGGTTTAATCACGATTTATCATACGTTCTTAAAAGTCAATTTTTTTTACGTTTAACACATACAATTCATGAAATAACTCAATGAATATGTTATTGAAAAAAAAAAGCTCAATAGTTATGACATACTTAATTTTGTTATCACTATTTTTTAGTCCTTTTGTTCTTAAAATTACATTTGTACATGTTCATTTGAAAATTAAAATATATTTTATTCAATAATATTTTAAGTAAATTATATAAAAAAATAATTATAAAATATTCGAGGAAACCAAAATTATTTATGGAAGTGTAAGGATATGATTGTTGATAAACAATGGCTACTTTTTCTTTTATATTTCCATCTTTAATCTTATTTAGGAAGAAAATTAATTAAATGTTTGGTAAACTTTATTTTTAAAAGTATTATGAATTTTAAAAATAATCGTATATGTTTGATAAGACTTACTATTAAACTGTTGTAATAATATAAATAAATGAATTTGATATAATGTTGAACAAAATTTATTTTCATATTTATAACCAAGTATATAAAATATTTTTACTGTTTATATATGATAATTGATAACTAAAATAAATATTTTATATTATTAATTTATTTTATTATTTTATTTTCTCAATATAAATGGTAATAATGATAATCTCTTTAAAATTAATGATTTTATTTTCTGATTAATAAGGATAATTTTAAATTTTTATAATATATATGATGATATATATAAAATTATATTAATTATAAAGTGATTCTCAAAATCAAATTTTTAAATGCCACTCTTTCTCTACTTTTTAAAACCAATTGTAAGATATGATGATTTTACATTGATTTTTTTAAAATGTATTAAATACCACAATTAACTTTTATTTTTTCAAAGTCACTTTTAAATTTTCCAAAAGTAATCGCAAGCTGAGCCTTTCATGTAAAACATGATTTCGCTCACTAGCTAAACACATTTTATTTTCTCCTATTTATCTTTAATGTTTTTTTCTTCTTTCTATTATTCAATCAAAAATAAAATTTATTAAGTAAACTAATTACACATTACTTGAATCACTTGTTATCTTTTATTTAATTTATTTATTACGCACACTATTTCTTTAAAATCTAATGGAATTTCAGCAAGTACCAAAATTTCAAGCAATTTTAAAATATATATTGGATCATACCTAAAAATTAAAAAACAAAAAAAGTTAAATTTCAACATTAGCTTTAAACTAATTCATAAATACTTTAAGACCACTTGTTCTCTTGTACAGCTGAGCCGAATCTCAACATGCAAGGTAATCAAGTCGAATCTCAATACTTTAAGATCAGTTTTTTGGCCAATCCTATTCTTAGATAAGTTTCTCAAATCAAGGAAACTTTCATAATTTTAATCCAAAAGAAAATTTAAGTTAAAAAAAAAAACAAGCGAACTATCATAGCCTCAATCCGAAGCTGCGAAAATTTTTTTAGGAAAGAAGCAAGTCAATTATTGTAGTCTCAATACAAAGCGAGTTATCAGAATAAAAAGCCGGTAAATTATTGAATTAAAAAGCAAGCAAATCATTGATCATATTTCTCGTTTCAAACCAAAACGTTCATAAAAATAAGTAGCAATACAAAGAAAAGTCTCTTTTCAATAAAAAAAGATTCATCAAAATAAGAAGTAGTATATATAAAGAAAAGTCTCGTTACAGGTAAAGAAATACGATTCGTTGTACTCATTTAAGACATATTGGTCCTCATGTTCGCTAAGAGCGTTAGCATGATGTCACAGGCCACTCAATTTTTTCTATCGAAGGATAATTTCGTGCTAGAGTTGTTTAAGTATTGCATAAATTTATGCGTAACATATTGATCGCATGACAGTAGGCTCATATTAACACATACAAGTCGATAATGTAAATAGTTATATGCCAATTATAGGCAGATAAATGCATTATAAATAAATAAAATAAAAATTGTATAGGATTTAATAAAAATATCATTGTAATATTAATAATTTTTATATTTTATATCATCTTTCCCACCAAACTGCAAACTTAGAATCTCGAGAAAACAATAAGGAACCTTAATATTTGGACAAGTATATAAAAAATATTTTTTATTTATTAGGTGAGGTTATTATTTAATTTTTAGATATTAATTATACAAAAGTTCAGCCATTCACATCATGTTATTCTATAATAAATATTTAAATGTAAAAAGTAAAATTTAACCTAAAGGCTTGATTTACTAGGTAAAAGCTAAACCAAAATGAGAATCATGCACAATAAATAAATAAATTATGAAGAATAAAAACACAAAACGGAAAGACGAAAGGAACGTTGTTAGAAAGCTCTGTACTCCAAAAAGCTATCACGGCCTACAAAATAAGATTTGATTTACAACAGTGCGAATTATTACCAGCACCACAAGCTTTAAGATTAAGAACAATTATCTTAATGGGCTGCGGATCCCACGCGCGAATGATCGTCTCCGCGTGTTCTTCATCTGCATAGCCACCTCAATGCATGAACAACACACAATAAAAACTCATAAAACTATTAACTCTTTACTAAAAGGAAATTATTTTCTTTCAGTCCCACGTCCCGTGAATATCGGCTCTTTCCACCGCTTTCCTGTACAAACACACAAACTTAGAAACCAACAATCTATCGCCACGCTGTCCAAATCGAAAAGACCCTACATACGTGTCAATAAGCCGTAGAAACTAATATTATACAAGTGTATGACTGGCCACACACTAGTCAAATCCCCCAAAAAGGTACAAACCGGATCGAAGTTTTCCCTTCGTAGTGTCCGAACCGGAGAGACACGTCACACGTTTTCAACTCCATGCTAAAGTCGTGATGTCGATAAAGGATTTCGGAGGAGTTGGAGACGGGGCGACGTCGAATACAGAAGTGGTCCGGAAAGCTGTTCGGTACATGCAAGGCTTCGGCGACAAAGGTGGGGCCCAGCAGAACGTTCCGGAAGGTTTGTGGCTCTCCGGAAGCTTCAATCTCACCAGTAACTTTACGCTGTTTCTTGAACGAGGCGCTGTTATTTTACGCTCTCAGGTATTAAAATAATCTCTCTCTCTCACTCTTTTTATTTTTATGTTTTTTAATTTTTTGAGTGATTAGATAATGACATAGAAATTTGAATTAAATGAAACGTCAAAATGATGATGTGAATGAATGACAAATAGAGCTTATCAGCTTTATTTTTTTGTACCATATTTTAGTCTAATGTATAGTTGAAATTTGAGAGATGAAAAGGGTTTGAAAATGTGAAATGAAGAATTTAATTTGATGGGGCATCAAATATTATAATATATATTGGTTTGGTCGCGGTTCTTTTGCTCGTTTTGTCCTTTTCGTAACCTTTTTCTTTAAATTTAAAGACAAAGAAGGTTGGTATGTGCTTATTTTATTTGTGTTCAGATTTAAGGTCGAATTAGAGGATCCACCATAATAAAGTATGAAATAATGTCAAGTGACCAAGTTGATGGTTTCATGGCTTAGTTATAAATAATTCTGTTTTCATGACCAAGTTGATGGTTTCTTTTGCTCGTTTTGTCCTTTTCGTAACCTTTTTTGTTTCACTATTATTAATAGGACATCGATGAATGGCCTATCATAGATCTATTGCCTTCTTATGGAAGAGGAGAGAGAGATTAGGAGGAGACATATTAGCCTAATTCATGGTGACCGTTTGACCAAGGTTGTTATAACAGGTATATCAAACACATGATGTGTAATTATTATATTTGAATGCACAAGCAATGTCTGGCAATGCTTTCACAATGAAAAAGTACACAAAAGAAGCAAAAAGAAGATGTGGGTTGCTTTTGATAATATCTAACTTTGAATATTAGCAAATTAATTGGACTTTTTGCTAACTGAGGAGAATAAAATAGGCTTATCTTGAATGTTGTCGGATGACTAAATGGAATATTTTATTTTATTGATAATGGAACTAACGGATTGTTTACATCAATAAATGGTCCTTTGCTTCTGCCTTATTTCCAGGTTTAGTAGATGGAAAAATTCTTCCCACACTGTATATTTTTGAAACGGTAAAACAATGATATCATTTGTTGTTTTACACTTATCCCCTTAAAATATTGTTGCCAATATACTTGACATTTTCCCTTTTTATGACGAGTATTATTTTTTGAATTTGTAAAAGTTTATTTGTTTTGGGCTGGGGAGGGGGAAGACTTTGGGAACTCAAATACATTGGAGAGAAAGGCATGGACAAAGGAAAACATATAAAAAGAGATGAAAATAAAAGGAACAGAGGAGAGTTGTTACTTTTGATTGTTTGGTATTATTTACAAAGGGAATGGAAAAGAAAATGCTAATTACATATTAATTGGATCGTTATATCAAGTGTGCTTCTTTTATTATTAATTATTATTTTATTCCCTGAGAATCAACACTATGGTTAATTTGGATCCACGAAATTATTAAGTATACAAGATAGTTATTGGGGTTTACAGTATATAATAGAACAATTGATGGTCAAGGACAGACGTGGTGGGATTTATGGTGGAACAGAACACTGAAGCACACACGAGGCCATCTTGTAGAACTGATGAACTCTAACAATATCCTAATCTCTAATCTCACCTTCCGTAATTCTCCCTTTTGGACTATCCACTTTGTTTACTGCAGGTTCGTCAGTTTTGGTTTTCAATCTTATTTTCTTTTAATCTGTTTATGTCTTCAATAGTGCCTGTTGTATTCAAGTTTATTGTTTAATATTTGAAATTAAGCAGAATACCTTTTGTTCTTTCTAATTTATAAATCCATCCAAACAACCTTTTTTCCCGTTTAAGAAAAAATTAGTAGGAAAAGTGTACAACTCCTTCTCCCACTTGGTGTCTTTAAAGATAGAACTTAGCATTTTTATCCTTGTGCAGAGGCCATAGCAATTAGCAACTTAGCATTAATGTGAAACAGAAAAATAACACTAATGAATCATCTACTTGTGCGCTAATAGTAAGCAATGCATTTGTTTCGGGAATGTTATCAAAGGGATGACAATCCTGGCTCCTCTCTATGCGCCAAATGCTGATGGTATAGACACAAATATTCTCTTTTCATTATTAATTTCTTTATTTTCTCTTTTTTTCTTCTCGGTCAGTATTGTATTTATAAACCTATACAAAACATTATACAGACTCGAGCACCAATGTATGTATTGAAGACTGTTACATCGAAAGTGGGGATGATCTGGTGGCAGTGAAGAGCGGATGGCGATGGCTCGTCCAAGTTCAAACATCATAGTGAGAAGAGTTTCCGGTACTACCCCAACTTGCTCAGGAGTTGGAATTGGATTGGTAGTGAGATGTCTGGAGGGATTTTTAATGGAACTGTAGATCATTTGCATGTTTGGAATGCAGCTGCCGGTGCTTGTATTAAGATAAAAAGGTGGGGGATATGTTGAAAATATCACCCTAAGGAATATAAAAATGGAGAGAGTCAAGGATCAGTTGAGGTTCTAATGATCATCTTGACAAGGATGGGATCACGAAGCTATTCCTAAAATAAGGGGTATTCTTTTGTTAATGTGGTCAGTGTAAAATCAACAAAAACCCCGTGCTAGCAATGTCAACTTTAGAGTACTGAATACCTTAGGTAAAATTTTTTTATAAGGCCTCCATACGTTCAATAGTTTCAATATTTAAAGAAACATAACAAAGTTAATAATTCAATTAATTTTTAATTATATCTTAAATATCAACAATCAACAAAATACTTTGAAATTTCTGAAAAGAAAAGTGGTCAATAAAATATATTTTTTATTTTTTTTAGAACTGTTATTTCAAGAAAATATATTCGTTTTCACTTCAAAAATAAGCTAATAAATGTAATAATTTTTTTATAGAGAAGAGGGCAAGAAATTGTATAATGTCAAATAATTAAGTTTTTTTGTTTATAAAGAAAGGGATAGATAAAGAATTTAATATTTTATTGAATTAATTAACGATAATATTATTAGTTATAACTTTATAACATTAAAGTTATCAAATATAGAATTCTTAATTGTATGGTAATTATTAATTAATGAGAGCCTTAAAAAATAGACTTTGCTAATATAAGTAACATAAAAAGTCTATTAATTGGAGAATATCAAGGAAATACCAGAAAAAAAAAAAATTCTTCATAATATATAGAGTCTAGACAATCACAATGGAACCTTCTTAATATACAGGGCCTTAAGCGATTACTTAATTCGTCTATGCTCAAAGTTGCCCCTATATTATAGGTACAAAATTTGATGAGATCTGCGTGAAAAATGTTTGTTTGTTAAGTCTAGCGCCATCGGCTAGATGTAAATGTCTATTTGTTTCAGGTTTTACCAGTCAGGTAGTCCCTTTGCCATGTCCCGAGTTACAAAACAAAAGTTCATCATGGTGTTTTCTTGAGTTTTCTGGGGAAGCTTTGAACTTTGGGGTTCAAATGAATTGCATTATCAGCCTCAAATCTCAATCCAAGGATCCCAAAAAATTTTTAGGAATGAAGCAAGTGAATTACCGTAGTCTCAATATAAAGCGAGTTATCAGAATAAAAAGCAGTCGAATTATTGAACCAAAAAGTAAGCCAATCATTGAGCGATATAAAAAAAGGTTCTTTTCAAACTACAAGGGCTCACCAAAATAAGAAGTAGCATATATAAAAATAGTCACGACGCTACAAGTAAAGATATACAATGTATTTTACTCATTTAAGACATGTTCGAGCATTAGCTTCTGCACATGTTACACATGCAAGAAGATAATGCAAATAGTTATATACCAATTATGGGTAGATAAATACAAATCATATATATATATATATAAACTGTGTATAGTTTAATAAAAAAATCATTGTAATATTAACAATTTTTATATTTTATATGAGTAATGGTACATATCCTAAATGGCCATCTCAAATGATGTGAATGCCATATTATTTGAGATGGTCATTTAAGATAAAAAATTTGAGATGTATAGTATTATTGATTTTATATTGTCTTTCTTAAGAATAAAAACCTTAGAGTCTCAAGAAAACAACGAGGAACTTCAATATTTGGATAAATATGTATAAAATATTAATTATACAAAAGTTCAACCATTCATACCATGCTATCCCATAATAAATATTTAAATTCAAAATGAAAAATTTAACCTAAAGTCTTGATTTACTAGGTAAAAGCTAAAATAAAATGAGAATCCTACGCTGATAATGATAAACAAATAAATAATAAATTATGAAGAATAAAAAACGCAAAAGAAAGATAAAAGGAACATTGTTTGAATTGACTTATAATATGAAGAGTTTTAAAAAAATAATGTAAAGAATATAAATTTTACTCTTAATTATTCATGAGTACAAAGATTTAATTTATACAAATATTCGAAATATAGAAAAGAAAATGATGCAATTACCATTATTTGAGAATAATGATTGATTAGCAAATATTGAGTCAATCAATATTTATGTTTATTAACAATTAATATCTCTTAAACACTAATTAAGATGGAGACAATCAATCATATGATTGATTATTATGTTTCCATCAATGTTGCTTGATTCATGTCATCTTCCCTTAAGTTGGTGAAGAAAATTTGTTGGACTCTCAACAAAAAAGAGTATATCCAAGTATCATGCAATAATACAAGAAGCATTCCTTTGGAGTTTGTCTAAGAAATCTTCCAATTGTTTCTATGTACACTTTTTGTTTTTTTTTACCATGAAAAACATGAGTAAATTCCTTTGATCAAGGAATTATTTTATTATAAAAGTCATTCATTTGCATTTTTCAAAGAAATCTTCACTCAAAGAATTTATTTTCACTCCTTTGATCTTGATATAGAATCCTTTTATTTAAAAAATCATTCTAGAGATCTTGTCAAGAAAAATATTAATTTTAACGATTCATTTTCATTCCTTTTTCTTTTTGACGTCATTTTCTTTATATTGGTGGAAGTTATGGTGGATGGTACAGTTGAACAATTTTTTTTTTTTTTTGTGAAGAAATTGAATAACAATTAAAAAGAAGCTCATATCTCTTTCTTTTAGACCACCATATTTCGAAAAGCCATCATCGACATGGTCGTTAAATCTAAACTCACAAATTTAAAAATTCTCAAACCCATTCTGATACAATGAAAAATTTTAAAAAATAATATAAAGAATATAAATTTTATTAATATTGATTGATGAGCATGATGTTACGGGTCATGAGATTCCAGCCCAAAATGGCTCAAAAGAATGAGCCAAGATGTGCTAGCTTGGCCCTATTTTAGAATGTTCCGCAAAATTCTAGCAACTAGCACACTCTTGTACATAACACTAGAACTCTTTAGATTTTTGCACATGTATATAGAATTCTCTAAGCCTTAGAATGCTCTAGAGTTAGCCAAGCTTCCCTATAAATATGGTTGAGCTCTAGGCATTTGTATCAATCAATCCACACAAACTTAAGCAAAGCATCAAGCATCTCTTGTAAGCTCTCTTGTAAGCTTTCTTTCGATTAATACAATTTCGTGATTTGGCTACATTGCTCGCTAGCTCTTCCTTCTCTTTAGCATTTCGGGAACCTCTTGGCTTAGCTATTGAGAAGCGCAAAAGCTTACTTAGCAACATCCCGACTAAGGTTGTAGAAGTGCACGCACGGTTAGTCACGCAAAACACTCATCCCGTGACAAGTGGTATCGAGCTATGGTTTGCACTCACGCATTCCAAGCAAGAATGGCCAACCTTCCAACCTCAAGCGTGACACAAGAGGGCGCTCATGGTGTGGAAATCATCCCGGAACCAAGCCGGGGCCGCGATGAAACTCGCGGGTAGGCCAAGACTCGTGGCAAGTCTAAGGTTGCTTAGATAGATGCTTTGGAGTCTCGCATGGCTACGCTTGAAACATCTATGTCCGCCGCTCAGGATTCCCTCGGAGGAAAGGGTTGACGATCTCGAGGGCGAATATGCTGACTTCACCATGGCAACGAAGGCCCTCATCCAAGACCAAGCCAACACCCTTCGAGGGGAGTTTCAAGCATTTCACGAGAAGTTGATGAAACTCCGCAGCTTCGTGCAAGACGAGCTGCGCGCTATCCGCCATGCAATTCAAGAAAGGTTTCAAGAAGGACCCAAGCTTCTTGGTCTCCATCCGGGAGCTCAACGAGGGAAAGAACTCCACAAATGCTCCAAGCCAAGTTCCTCCTACCATACAAACCATCCTCGAGGAGTATAAGGACGTGATGCCTCCGCAGCTTCCGAAGAAGCTTCCACCTAGACGAGAGGTGGATCATCAAATTGACTTTGAGCAAGGTTCAAAGCCTCCAGCCTTGGCGCTCTACCGCATGGCGCCACCCGAGCTCGAAGAGTTGTGAAGGCAGCTCGCGGATTTGCTGGACGCAGGCTATGTTTGCCCGTCCAAAGCCCTATTCGGTGCACAGGTCCTTTTCCAAAAGAAGAAGGATGGATCGCTGCGGATGTGCATCGACTATCGAGCGCTCAACAAGATCACTATCAAGAACAAGTACCCAATACCCTTGATAGCGGATCTTTTCGACCAGCTTGGCAACGCAAGGTATTTCACCAAACTCGACTTAGCGCTCCGGTATTACCAAGTGCGCATTTCAAGGAGATGAGCCCAAGACAAGATGCGTAATAAGGTACGGATCTTTCGAGTTCTTAGTTATGCCTTTTGGACTAACAAATGCACCGGCTACATTCCGCACTCTCATGAATAAAGTGTCTGCAACTGCTCTCGACCGCTTTGTGGTCGTGTACTCGACGACATAGTGGTGTACAAGACCACGCTCGAGGAGCATGCTAAACATTTATGGCAAGTGTTCCAAGTACATTGGGAGAACGAGCTCTACCTCAATATGGAGAAATGTTCGTCACTCAAAAGAGGTAGAGTTCCTCGGCACAAAATAGCAGACGGAAGCTCATGATGGAGAACTCGAAAGTAAAGGCCATCCTCGATTGGGAGCCTCCCACAAGAGTACCCGAGCTTCGATCATTCCTTGGCTTGGTGAATTACTATCACCGATTCATACAAGGCTACTCACCAAGGCGGCACCCTTGACGGATTTGCTTAAGAAGAATCGGACATGGCATTGGTCCGAGGATTGCCAACATGCATTCGAATGTTTAAAGAAAGCAATTTCGGAGGAACCCGTCCCTAGTTCTTCCAGACCACACCAAGCCCTTCGAGTGCAAACGGATGCCTCCGACTTCGCCATTGGCGTGAGTCCTTATGCAAGAAAGCCACCCAATAGCGCTCGAGAGCGTAAAGCTTAATGACACTGAACGCCGCTACACGTGCAAGAGAAAGAGATGACGACCATCATCCATTGTCTAAGAGTGTGGCGACATTACTTGCTTGGCTCACACTTCACAATTATGACGGATAACGTAGCAACAAGCTACTTTCAAACACAAAAGAAATTAAGCCCCAAGCAAGAACGGTGGCAAGATTTTCTCTCGAATTCAACTATCGGCTCAAGTACAAACCGGCAAAGCCAACGTCGCTATGGATGCACTAAGTCACAGCGTAATTGGCCACACTTAGCGCGAGCCAATCGAAGTTTGACCTTGTTTCACGCATTAAGGAAGGCCTCCAACAAGACCCATTGGCGAAGGATTTGCTGGAAAAAGTCCTCGAAGGAAAGACAAGGCGGTTTTGGCAATAAGAGGGCATCCTCTTCACCAAGGGAGATCGGTTGTTCGTGCCAAGGTGGGGAAACTTACGCAAAGAAGTCATCAAGGAGTGCCACGACTTCAAGTGGGCTGGTCACCCCGGAATTGAGCGCACCACCGCACTAGTCCAAGCCTCGTATTTTTGGCCAAGTATGCGGATGACATCGAGGCATATGTACGGACATATCTTGTGTGCCAACAAGACAAAATTGATCATCAATTGCCGCCAGGATTATTAGAGCCCCCGCCTTAGCATCAAGGCCGTGGGAGAGCGTCTCCATGGATTTCATTACGGCCTTACCTAAATCCGAAGGTTGCGGCAGCATCATGGTCGTGGTAGACCGTTACAGCAAGTATGCAACGTTCATTGCCGCACCCGCAGATTGCAAGGTGGATGAAGCAGCCCGTCTCTTCATCAAAAATATTGTGAAGCTTTGGGGTGTTCCAAGGAGCATCGTGAGTGATCGAGACCCTCGCTTCACGGGAAAGTTCTAGACGGAGCTCTTCAATATGTTGGGGACGGACCTCAAGTTCTCAACAAGCTTTCATCCACAAACGGATGGACAGACCGAGCGCATTAACGGCCTCCTTAAGATGTATTTGAGGCATTATGTGAGCGCTCATCAGCGAGATTGGGCGAAGTTGCTTGATGTCGCCCAATTTTCTTACAATCTCTAGAGGAGTGAGGCTACCGGCAAGAGTCCCTTCGAGATCATCATGGGATTCTAGCCCATAACCCCCAACACCATAGCCTCAACATATGGAGGAAAAAGCCCCGCGGCACACAGGCTCACTCTTGAATGGCATGAGGAAGCGGACATCACGCTGAGCTTATCTCGACAAGGCCGCGAGGAAAATGAAAAGTGGGCCGATACTAGGAGACCGACACGTTGAGTACAAGGAAGGCGATCTAGTTATGATCAAGCTCCTGCCCCAACAATTCAAGACATTGTGAAAAGTTCACAAGGGGTTAGTGAGACGCTACGAAGGACCCTTCCGCTTTGTGCGACGTGTGGGTAACGTCTCGTATCAACTAGAGCTTCCACCAAGGCTCAAGATTCATCCGGTCTTACATGTAAGTCTTCTCAAGCCATATCACGAAGACGTGGAAGAACCAACAAGCGGAGAATCTAGGCGAGCCCCAACAGCCGTTGTTACCGCGTTCGACAAAGATGTGGAGTACATCCTTGCTGATCGCATCATTCGAAGAAGGGGCGTGCCAGCGTACTACGAGTACTTGGTGAAGTGGAAGAACCTCCCCGAGAGCGAAGCCACTTGGGAACATGAAGATGAATTGTGGCAGTTCACGGAGCACATCCAAAGATACAAGCACGAGAGCGCGACGAGGACGCCGTGAGCTTAGGTGGGGAGGATGTTACGAGCCGCGAGATTCCAGCCCAAAAATGGCCGAAAAGAATGAGCCAAGATGTGCTAGCTTGGCCCGATTCTAGAATGTTCCGCAAAATTCCAGCAACTAGCACACTCTTATACATAACACTAGAACTCTCTAGATTTTTTCACATGTATATAGAATTCTCTAGGCCTTAGAATGCTCTAGAGTTAGCGAAGCTTCCCTATAAATATGGGTGAGCTCTAGGCATTTGTATCAATCAATCCACACAAACTCAAGCAAAGCATCAAGCATCTCTTGTAAGCTCTCTTGTAAGCTTTCTTTCGATTAATACAATTTCCGCATTTGGCTACATTGCTCGCTAGCTCTTCCTTCTCTTTAGCATTTCGGGAACCTCTTGCCTTAGCTATTGAGAAGCGCAAAGGCTTACTTAGCAACATCCCGACTAAGGTTGTCTAAATGCCGCACGGGTTAGCTGCGCAAAACACTCATCCCGCAACAATAAAGACTCAATTTATATAAATATTTGAAACACAACAAAAATAATAATGCAATTAAAATTATTTTAGAATAATGATTGATTAACAAAGTTCGAGTTAATAAATCTATATTTTAATTGATAATCAATCTTTCATAATTATCAATTAAGATAGAGACAATGATTGTTATTATATCTTCATCAATATTACTTATTCTTGTCACAACACTGCAAATCACATTATATCAGCACCACAAGCTTTAAGATTAAGAAAAATTGTCTTAATCGACCGCGGATCCCATCCGGAAATCATCATCCCACCTGTTCTTCATCTGCATAGCAACACTGCGAATCACATTATATCACCACTACAAGTTTTAAGATTAAGAACAATTACCTCAATGCATGCTCAACACACAATAAAAATCATAAAACTATTAACTTTTACAAAAAGAAATTATTTTCAACCGCGTCCCGCGAATATGGGGCTCTTTCCATCGCTTTACTGTATAAAACACAAACTCAGAAACCAACAATCTAGCGCCATGCAGTCCAATTCAACAAGACCCTTCTACGTGTCAGAAACCGTGGGAACTAATGTTAGACAAGAGTACGACCGGTCACAGACTGGCCCCTCTACTTTCTTTCTTCTCCATTTTTCTTTCCTCTCACGACTGGCCCCTCTACTTTCTTTCTTCATTCGTTTTACACTCACCAAACGTACTCCAAAGCTTATTTAATTTCTTTTGGAAAAGGTCTATACTGTTCCTATCGCATTGTCAACTGGCCGTCCAATCATATTCATGGCTTGTAATTAAGATGAAGCTTCCAAAGTCTAGTTGTGCTTCTGCATTAAGAGCTCCACTGCTTTAATCTGTGACGTGTGAGTATACAAACTAATTAAATTAGCTTATAAAAAGCCTTCACATGAAGTAGAGACGATCACCCACACATTCCATTGCATTATACTTTTCTAACTTAAGAAAAAGAATGCCTAATATTTCCATTTTCAGTAGCTGCCTTGCCATTTTGATATGGTGCTTCAGCTTGTTGCTTATTAATTCTCCTAGCTTTTCTGCTGGCCAAACTAACGAGACAGATCGAATCGCATTGCTTGCCATAAAGTCACAGCTTCATGATCCATCAGCAGTCACAAGTTCATGGAACAATACTATGAAGTTCTGTCAATGGATGGGAGTGACTTGTGGCCAACGGCATCAAAGGGTAACTGAGTTAGATTTGAGTAACCAAATGATAGGGGGCATCTTGTCTCCTTATGTTGGAAATCTCAGTTTCCTCAGGAACATCAACCTTGCGAACAACAGTTTCCATGGTAAAATTCCTGAAGAAATCGGTAATCTTTTAGGCTTGGGAAACTAGCACTGTCGAACAATTCATTTTCGGGTACATTACCCACCAACTTGTCCCGTTGCTCTAACCTCATCTACCTTCGTGTCAGCAAGAACAAGCTCGAGGGAAAAATTCCAAAAGAGATAGGCAGCTTGTTGAAGCTTCAAACATTCGCCATCGACTTCAATTATTTAACAGGAACACTCCCAGATTTCGTTGGGAATCTTTCAGCTCTTGAGGTATTTGATATTACAGCGAATTCATTGGGCGGGAAAATTCCGACTACCCTTGACCTGCTCAGAAACTAAGTTATTCTCAAAGTATCTGGAAATCAATTCTCTGGTATGTTTCCTCGTTCAATTTGTAATATCTCTTCCCTCGAGTTTATTTATCTTACATTAAACAGATTCAGTGGAAGATTACCATTTGACATTGCTGTCAATCTTCCAAACCTTAAAAGGCTAGCTATTGGTGCAAACAAATTTTTCGGCTCTCTTCCTGATTCATTGTCCAATGCTTCAAATCTTGAGCTCCTTGACCTTGGCACCAATCAGTTCAAAGGGAAAGTGTCAATTGAATTTAGCGGCCTTAAGAATCTGTGGTTGTTAAATTTGGAGCAGAACAATTTGGGGACCGGGAAAGCCAGTGATCTTGATTTTGTAACCTCTCTAACAAACTGTAGTAGTTTCGAATTGCTTAGTTTATCAGATAATCAATTCGGAGGAGAGCTGCCTCATTCTATAGTCAATCTCTCGTCAACAATGATTGAGTTCAGCATAGGAAGAAACCAAATATCTGGAACAATACCTCCTGGAATAAGAAATCTTGTCAATTTAATTGTTCTCACTATGGAAGTACACCAATTACATGGCACTATTCCTAATGTAATTGGTGAGCTTAAAAACTTACAACAATTATCCGTGTTTAATAACTTTTTACAAGGGGCATTCCTCTGGTCTTGGTAATCTTACTAAACTGGGCAGTCTTGATTTGGGCTCCAATAGCTTGCTAGGTAATATACCGTCATCCCTTGGTAATTGTCAGAATTTGATACTGTTCTTCGCTTCCGATAACAAGCTCACCGGTGCCTTACCTCAACAACTTCTCAGCATAACAACACTTTCACTTATCCTAGATCTGTCTCATAATCTTCTAAATGGCTCTCTTCCTGTACAAGTAGGCAACCTGAAGAATCTCGTACAATTAGACATATCTAGCAACCGATTTTCTGGTATGATTCCTGTTACTCTAAGTACTTGTGTAAGCTTAGAATATCTCGATATTTCGATCAATTCTTTTCATGGCGTCATTCCCCTTTCTTTGGGTATCTTGAAAAGCATTAAAGCGTTAAATGTCTCAAGTAATAATTTGTCCGGCCAGATTCCTGAATTTCTTGAAAATCTAGCTTTCTTAGAATTCTTAAATCTTTCATACAATCATTTTGAGGGTGAGGTTCCAACAAAAGGAGTTTTTAGTAATAAAACCAAAATTTCACTCCAGGGGAAAATGAAGCTCTGTGGGGGTATAGATGAATTGCATTTACCATCCTGTCCATCTAAAAGATCAACAAAACCAAAAATCACTCTTCTTAAAGTCTTGGTTCCCGTGGTAGTGTCATGTTTGATCTTATCCGCATGCCTTACTATTGCTTATGTTCGAAGAAGGAGATCTGCACGTAAATCTGTTGATACCTCGCCCATGGAAAAACAATTTCCTAAGGTTTCTTATGCAGAGCTGAGTAAGGCAACAGGTGAATTTTCATCATCAAACATGATCGGTCAAGGAAGCTTTGTATCTGTGTACAAGGGGATTTTGGGTGAAGATGAAATGATAGTTGCAGTGAAGGTGATAAATCTTAAACAGAAAGGAGCTTCAAAGAGTTTTGTGGCTGAATGTGAAGCATTAAGAAATGTTCGCCATCGAAATCTTATCAAAATTTTCACTATTTGCTTAAGGGGATTGATTTCAAGGCTCTTGTTTTCGAATATATGGCAAATGGAAGCTTAGAGGATTGGTTGCACCAGAGCAATGATCAACTTGAAGTTTGCAAATTAAGTCTCATTCAAAGAGTGAACATAGCTATTGAAGTGGCTTCTGCAATTGAATATCTTCACCACCATTGTCAACCACCTATGGTTCACGGAGATCTAAAACCAAGCAATGTTCTGCTAGATCATGACATGGTTGCCCATGTGGGTGACTTCGGACTAGCAAAATTTCTTTCCAGTCACCAACTTGATACTACTAGTAAAACTCCACCAAGCTCAATTGGGATTAAAGGAACGGTTGGCTATGTTGCTCCAGGTAGTTTTCCATGTTATACACAACATCCCATCATTTTCTTATACAAATGTCCATATTTTTTAATCATACATTAGAGTTCTGTGTTTTTACGTTTTGTCTTTTAATTCTGTTCACATTTTTTAATCTGTACACATCTGGATATATTTATGTATTTAAAAATTATTATGCATTTGCTAGATCTTAGCATTCGTTTGGCAACTAACACAATGAATCAACATGTTTAAGAGTATGGCATGGGTAGCGAGGCATCCATGAGAGGAGATGTATACAGCTTTGGAATTCTGTTGCTGGAGATGTTTACCGGAAGGCGACCAACTAGTGCAGCGTTTAATGAAGCATTTACTCTGCATGAATTTACCAAGATGGCTTTACCAGAAAAAGTGATGGAGATTGTTGATCCTTCATTTTTGATGGAGGCAATGGCGAACAACTCTATGATTCAGGAAGACAGAAGAAGAGCCAACACGGAGGAATGTTTGAATGCTATAATTAGAACTGGTGTTCTCTGCTCAACGGAATCCCCATTTGAGCGGATGGAGATGAGAGATGTTGTGACTAAATTATGCCACACAAGGGAGAATTTTCTTGGCAAGAGGGTTTGATATAACAGTGATGTTAAGTGCCTAAAGAGGAAATAATTATATGCATTGCAAAACGCTAAGTACAAAAACTATAATCTAAGCAATCAACTTTAGATTTCCAATCTTTGTAATTCAATAAAATTGGATTCAACTGATTGGATTGGATTATGTGTACCTCTAGAAAGAATGCAAATAATAAATTCCGCTATAATTAGTCAAATATTGTTATAAATAATTAAAACTTTTTGGTGAAATCCATCACATAATACCTCATGAACATTCATGTTGTTTTACCAAGAATCAATAACAAAATATGTGGAAACATGTATATACCTGAATCCATAACGATTGAATGTTTCATGTTTCATAATATGCTATGAACTCTACTGTTATCATGGAAGATGCTATAAGAGACCTCTTTTCTAGGAAACAGTATCCCCAACTAGCATATAGATATAGTCCGTCGTGGACTTCATACTTTCTTATTACCCAACAAAATCGAAGTCAGTATACTCAACGATCTTAAGCTGATCTGACCTCAGATATGTGAGCATGTAGTCTTTTGTTCTCTGTAAGTACTGCAAGACCCATTTGACTGCTTTCCAATGTCTACTCCTCGATTACTTAAATATCTACCTAATATCCCAAAAATGTACGCAATATCCGGTCACGTAGAAACTCGAGCATACATCAGATGTACTTTTACTGACACATAAGGAATCTTTGGCATTTTCTTTTCCTTCAAATCATTTTTAGGGCACTGATTGAGATTAAATTTGTCTCCTTTAGCCACAAGGGTATTATTCTGCCAAATTTATTGAATTCAAAAGCGCACGAATCTATTGTAGTATAGATTAAGGGTAATGAGTATCAATCCCACGAAGGGGTAGATTTCAATTGCGTAGAGTTACTATTATTTTTATTATTTTTTTTATGGGTTTGTGGTAAACATTTTCATATACTTTATCCTAAAATTTAAATTAAGATGATGAGAATAAATTAGAGATTAAATAATGCAATAAAGTGCTGGAGTCTGTGGATTCACATTAAATATTTCACTATAGGCTTAATATTTCTTTTTAGGTCCAATTAATTTATGAGGGGGTATTTCCACCCTTTATAAGTCTAACTCTAATAAATATGATATCAGGTACTCATTATGCCAGGAAAAATAATCTTATGCTAAATGCGATATGAAGAACATGTTGTGCCTTGTAATATTAATCGAACTATCGACAAAGTGGTAAGACCATCCATTAAGAAAATGTTGTCCATTTTGCTTTCCGACTACTTGTTTATTAAGAAATGACTAAAATACCCCTTAAATACATAAACCACTAAAAACTACACACAAACATTTATAATCAAAATTCAAGGGACTTTAAATACATAAAACTAGAGATGTTAGTGAGACTTGGAGTCTGAAATGATGATTTTACCCTTTATAAATATACACTCTCTAGCACTCAATAGGTATCATCTGGTTTGTAATCGTGCATGCCAAAACTCTTAAGAACCTTTTTAATATAGTTTTTTTTGTGATAATCCAAGAATACATAATCACTTGTTTCTTCATCGCTGTCATCCTACTTTGATAGCATTGCCTTCTTTTTGAATTTGTTGAGAAGAGAACACTCTAATCGTATGTGTCCATGTTTCTTACACTCATAACAAGTGATTGGCCCTTTTTTCTTCTTTTAGTTCTTATAATTTCTAAACCTTCTTCGCTTATTGGTTTTCTTACAAAATTTTCTTAATCTCTTGGCCATTATAGCCATGTCTTCATCCTCAAAATTGCTATCTATCACTCTCTTATTTTGAGACTTTAAGTGTAATATTTTTCTTCTTCTTTTCCTCATTTTCTTTTTTCTACTGCCAAGTCTTATTCATAAGAAGGTTGACGGTCGGGTTACAAGCTTCCGTTTGACACCTTGCTCGGCCGGTGAAGTGGCCGGAAAAGGGAGTTACCACCGGGTCAAAATTCAGGTTCCAAATCGGGTCAGGTCAGCTCTTTCCCTTTCTCTCGGTTTTGCTCTATGTTTTCCCACCATTTTCATCTCCTTAAACACACAAAATATCAAATATACCCTCTTTTGTTTTAATTATTAACATATATAATAAAAAAAATGCATATGTTACATGAATATTCTTAAATTTGGAGTGTTAAGCTTGTACTTATCCAACATTTTACAACTTCTGAAAAATAAATTCTTAAGACCGCCACTTGAAATCTTAATACTCCTTAAATTCATACATTGATCTATATGTATGTACTCCGGAATGGAAGTTCGAAATTAAGTTCGAAAGCAACTCACCCATTATAAAAAGCCGACATAATTTTAATAGATTTAGACGGTTGCAAGGAGCTACATTGAGGTCAAACAATGTGGGGACATAGTCGATATCTCATCGAATGCACATTCGCTCCATAAATATACACCGTTGAAGTCGCTTATTTTCATACAACTTGAATTGCATAAGGGCACGCTCGGTAGCCGCATAATATGGGATAAAAATGCTATTCACATTAACCGAATACTTAACACATATTTAACTTACAAAATTAATGCGGTCAAATCCGATAAACCAAACCCTGTGGAGAGTCGAGTTTATGCCGCGATCGCATTAGAGCAAATCGAAAAAAATATAATCGAGTAATTTTGCTGGCATGCTCCCGATGACTTTCACCCAATCCAGCGACCATTAATTGACCGACAATCATCGATCGACGCCATCACCGACGCAAACAAGAACCTCAGTGCTCCGCCACCAACTCGCTCTTTGCCACCTCAATCATCATGCAACCGGTTAGAGTTATGGTTTGATTTCTGAATCTTAAGTTAATTTACAAATCTTCTTAGGTTTTGATTTGAATTGTTGATAATGATGCCGTTTGAAGTTGATTTTTAATCTTAAATTGATTTGATTTTTATTTATATGTTATTGATTTCGAATCTTCAAATGATTTATCATAGCTACTTCTGTCGCTGGTGATCGCTCTATGATGTGTGTGTTGGAGAATTTGAAGGATGAAACACAAAGTTTATTAAGAAAAGTTCAAGAACATTATAAGAACAATTCACACACTCTCACAAATCACTCTCAAGGACTTTGTTATACTACCTATGCTCTCTTACTCTTAGACTTGTATCTCACAACACAATAGCATAGGTATTTATAGTGAATACAACACAAACATAATCATAACAATACACATCACCTAGCACATTCCACTAACCTTTCATCATAACACCAAACATATTCCACTCACCTAACATGCTCTAAAAGAATCCTTTAATGGCATCAAATGTGTAAAGCTAGCCTCCACTCAACATTGTAGACCCATGATGATGAAGCATGATGATGGAGCATGATAATGGAGGGCCATGTACAACTCAACACCTTATTATTTTGTAAACAAGTTTATTATATTTTTTCAACACTCCCTTAAACTTGTTTCGTGACCTGTCTTCTTGCTCGAGGAGTTTAGTGAAATTATCACCAACTTTTTCTTTGGCTTTATTCTTCTTATTTTGATTGAACAATGCCCTGTAAGAATATGCATTTAATCTTCTTTTTCGTACTTGTACTTGTTCTCCTTCACTTCGCTAGTTAATTTCTTTGATTTCCACAACCAATTGTTTCATAACACCCAATGAATTTCTCAATCTGATAAAATCTTCTTGTTTCAATGGCTTAGTAAATATATCACCTGCTTGATCTTGAGATTTGACATACTTTATTTGTACATCCTTCCTTTCAATACACTCCTTATGAAATGGTAGCGAGTGTCAATATGCTTACTCGATCATGGAAGACCTGGATTCTTCGATAAGGCAATTGCGGACTTATTGTCAACAAAGATCTCGGCTGGATCTATTTGGAGCAAACCCAACTCCTTCAAGAAATTTCTTAGCCAAATTGCATGGAAAATACCCGAAGTAGCAGCTACATACTCGACTTCACAAGTGGAAAGTGTGACAATTGGTCGCTTCTTTGACATCCACGTGAAAGCAGTGTTTCCCATGAAGAATACAAATCCGGAGATACTTTTTCGATCATCTAAATCTCCACTCCAATCGCTATTGCTATATCCAACAAGCTTGTAATCATCGGAGAATGAGTATAATAAGCCAAAATCAATTGTACCTTTTATATAGCGAATGATTCTTTTGCGAGCTTTAAAATGGGTGATTGTTGGATTCTCCATATAATGACTAATGAGCCCAACCAAGCATAGAGAATGTCCGGCCTCGTACATGTCAAGTAACGCAAACTTCCAACAAGGCTCTTGAAAAAGTTGGATCAACTCTTTCTTCTTCGTCATGTTTGGACAATTTGACTCGCATTCTATCAGGCGTACTTACGGCTTGCAATCATGCATCTTGAACTTCTTGAGTATTTCCTTTGCATAGCATTCTTGGGAAATGAATATGCCTTCTTTCTTTTGCTTGACTTCAATGCCCGTGTAGTATGCCATTAGTCCAATGTCGATCATCTCGAACTCTTTCACCATCACTTTCATAAACTCTTCAAATAACTTTGGATTGCTTCCAAGTGAAAATGAGATCATCCACATACAGCATACAATCAAGATGTCTCCATCTTTGACTTTGACGTAGAGAGCATGTTCATGTGGGCATTTGGTGAAGCCATTCTCTTTGAAATATTTGTCAATTCCGCTATTCCATGCCCTCGGTGCTTGCTTTAACCCATAAAGTGCCTTCTTCAATCTCGTAACTTTGTCTTCATATCCTTTCACCACATAGCTCAATGGTTGTTTGATGTAGACTTCTTCTTTGAGAAATCCATTTAAGAAAGCGGACTTTACATCCATTTGATGAATCTTCCACTTTTTTGGGCTGCTAAAGAAATGATTAGTCTTATAGTTTCCATTCAGCCACAGGAGCAAATACCTCATCATAGTCGATGCCAGCTTTTTGATTATAGCCTTTTACAACAAACCTCGCCTTGTGCCTTTCAATCTCACCCTTGACATTTCTCTTCGTCTTGTAAACCCATTTGACACCAATGGCTTTGTGACCTTTGGGAAGTATAGTAAGTTCCCAAGTGTCATTCTTCACTATGGCTTTGATTTCTTCATCCATCACGATTCTCCATTTTTCATCTTGTACAGACTTCTTCAAGTAAACCGGCTTACAATCAGCGAAAGAGGCAAAATAGAGTAAGATTATCATGTCTCTCGCCACTCTCATAGAGATCTTGAAGACTCCTCGTATGTTCTTCAGTTCTTTCATTTAAGAAAGATGGTGGTGAATCTCCATGTGTGGTTGATGCTGGTGAGATAGGTGGACTAACCGACACTTGTTGTTCTTCTACTACTTGCTCCTTCATTGTTTGTTCATTTTCTTCAAAAGGAAAAAAATTGAAGTCATCCACATGAGAGCCAAAATCCCATTCTCCTTCTTCCTCAAAAATTACATCTCGGTTAATCATGATCTTTCCGTTGTCTGGATTGTACAACTTGTATCCTTTAGAATTGATGTCATAGCCGATGAAGATGAACTTCTCACTTTTATCATCCAGCTTGGCTATTCTCTCGTCTGGTACATGTACATGGGCAATGCTTCCAAAAACTCTCAGATGGGTTATGCCAGGCTTTCTTCCACTCCATGCTTCTTGCGGTGTCTTGCCCCACACACTTCTTGTTGGAGATCGGTTGGATAAATAGATTGCACAAGCAACAGCTTCAGCCCAAAATTCTTTGGGTAGTCTTTTGCTCTTGAGCATACTTCTCGCCATGTCGAGGATAGTTCTGTTCTTTCTTTCTGCAACACCATTTTGTTGGGGGGATCTTGGAACTGTCAAAGGGCGTCGTATTCCATTTTCATCACAAAACTTCATAAATTCTTTGGAAGTGAACTCTCCACCTCGATCAGATCTCATGGCCTTGATTTGGTGTCCACTTTCTTTCTCCACTCGCAGCTTTGAACTTCTTGAAAACTTTAAAACTTCTGATTTCGCTTTAAAAAATACACCCAAGTTTTTCTTGAAAAATCATCTATGAAAAGAAGGAAGTAGTTACTTTTACCAAGAGAGGTTGGCTTGAATGGACCGCACACATCAGTATGAATAAGCTCGAGTGGCTTCCGAGCTCTTGAGTTTGACTCCTTTGGAAAACTCTTTCTAAATTGCTTGCCAAGTAAACATCCTTCACAAACTTGATTGGGATGATTGATTGAAGGTAGACCTTTCACCATGTTCTTTCTTGATAGTAGCTCTAGTCCACCAAAGTTGAGATGTCCATATCGAAGATGCCAAATCCAAGTTGGATCTTTATGACAAGCCTTGAGACACTTTGCAACATCATTCTGAATATTTAAAGGAAACATTCTATTCTTCAACATTTTCACTTTTGTAATTAGGTTTCCTTTTTCATCTCTTAAAAAAAGACTATAATCTTTAAAATGAATATCATAACCTTTTTCTAAACGTTGACCTAAACTTAGAATGTTGCTTTTCATATTGGGTACATAGTAAACATTTGAAATTAGTTGGTGGCTACCATCTTTTATGCGAAAAAGGATGTTACCTTTTCCCTTCATCGGTACTTTTGAATCATCTCCAAAAGCGACGCTACCATTTCATCGATTCATTCATCTCCACAAACATGCTTCGCTTCCGCTCATGTGATTGCTAGCACCTGTGTCAAGATACCAAGTATTTTCTTGACCTCCATTGTTGTCATTACGTGCTAGTAAAAGTGTGTCATCTCCATCATTCTTCTCTTCAACATAATTCACTTTCTCATCTACTATGTTGCTTGGAATTCTGCATTCTGAAGCATAATGCCCAAATTTTGACAATTATAGCACTCGCACTTGAGATTTTTCATACCTCGATCGTGGATTGTTTCTTCCTCACCCTCTGCTTGAGCTTTCTCCTCTTTCATTATTGAAGGAGTTTTTGTTGTTGAAATTCCAGCCTCGTCCATGACCACGACCTCTACCTCGTCCTCGGCCTCTTCCTCGGACATAATGCCTTCTATCGTTCTTGAAGCTTTCTTCTCTTTCTTTGGATTGATTTCCATCTTGAAGAGTTGTTCTTCGATCCCTTGCTTCTTCTTCGCTTTTTCTTCATAAGCTTGCAACCTTCCTTGAAGTTGCTCGATCGTCATAGTCTCCAAATCTTTAGTCTCCTCTATTGTTACTACAATGAGGTCAAACTTGGAATCTACTGATCGAAGTATTTTCTCAATAATCCTTAGCTCTCTCAACTCTTCACCATTTCTTTTTAATTCATTAGCAACAGTTACAACTCTAGTAAAGTAATCAAAAATTGATTCTGATACTTTCATGTGTAAAGACTCAAATTCACCTCTTAGTGTTTGAAGACGGACTTTCTTAACTTGTTCCGCTCCTTTGTAAGAGGTTTCTAACTTCTCCCACGCTTCCTTCGAGGATGTTGCGCCAGCGATCTTTTCAAAAGCATCTTCATCTAATGATTGAAAGATGAGATACTTTGCTTTGTTCTCTTTCTTCTTTAAGTCTTTCAAATTCTCCTTTTGTACCGCAGTTAAAGTACCTTCATTTTTTGGTACTATAAAGCCCTTTTCCACGACATCCCACACATCGTGTGCACCCAATAGAGCCTTCATTTTGATGCTTCAATTGTCAAATTTGCTCCCTTTCAATTGTGGAACTTGAAATGACATCATACCACCATTTTCCATATCTCACAAATCGAGTGAGAATTTGGAGATTTTGAATGCACGAATGAATCCGGAACGTCGAACAACATTTGGGAGGTCTCGGGTCAACTTTGGTCAACTCGGTGAGTCAACTTAGTTTCTGGACAGCAAACTTTCGATGGCGATTTCGGGCTCGTCTCGAACTCCGATTAGGCTGATTCTTGCGGCGTTGCGTTCGTCTCGTCGAGAGCTTCGATTTGATATGCTACAAGACTATTTTATCCTCCAAACCTTGCTCTGACACCACTTTGTTGGAGAATTTGAAGGATGAAACACAAAGTTTATTAAGAAAAGTTCAAGAACATTACAAGAACAATTCACACACTCTCACAAATCACTCTCAAGGGCTTTGTTATACTACCTATGCTCTCTTACTCTTAGACTTGTATCTCACAACACAATAGCATAGGTATTTATAGTGAATACAACACAAACATAATCATAACAATACACGTCACCTAGCACATTCCACTAACCTTTCATCATAACACCAAATATATTCCACTCACCTAACATGCTCTAAAGGAATCCTTTAATGGCATCAAATGTGTAAAGCTAGCCTCCACTCAACATTGTAGACCCATGATGATGAAGCATGATGATGGAGCATGATAATGGAGGGCCATGTACAACTCAACACCTTATTATTTTGTAAACAAGTTTATTATTTTTTTTTCAACAGTGTGGTGTTGAATTTGTTTAGTTGAACTTTAAACATTCAGCAGTTAATTTTTTTGTACGAAAGCAACATAATCACTAGATTTCTCCTGAGTGAATCTGTTATGCTCTGCTTATGCATGACGCAATCAACAATCAACACTTATTTCTTCTTTAGTTCTGACTCGAATTGCTTCTAGTTTTATTTTTTATTTTTTTTTTTGTTTTTGTTCATATTTATTATTTGCTTCTAGTTTTATTTTTTTTTTTTTTTTTGTTTTTGTTCATATTTATTATTTACATTTTTCTAATTATATTATTTGCCATTTTGAATCCATTCACTTGCTTGAGAATTTTAATCTTCTAGATTTTTACTGGTATTTCAGTTAAGTAATTGGATGCAAGGATTAGTAAAATTATTGCATTTCTTCAACTTCTTTTTATAGCCTTCACAGAGAAGTTGAAGCCTTTGTAGAGAAGCAGAAATGGATATAAGAAGAAGCAAAGTTCAAAGCAGGTGTTTGAAGAAATCAAAGTAATTCTTCACTGTGGAGCTACAACTTTGATGGCTTTAAAGTTTTATATGTTATCGGCATTACAACTTTCTATTTTGCCTATCAACAGTTTTTTTTTTTTTTTGTTGGGGAAAAATTTTTTCTTTCCAAATAAATTTAATGCTGACAGTTTATGTATTTTTATTGTTCTAGATTTTAATTTTGTTGCAGGTTTCTGTCAATTTTAATAATTCTTTTTATTTCCTTTTTTTTTTTATGATTTACAGTATTTGACTGTTGCTTCTGGACTGATGTACTTGAAGAACATGATTATAAGTGTGCATGGGATGAATTGTGGCACAGCTACAAGACCACTTCCCTGATGCTTCTTTCATGGTGTTTAACTTCAGAGAAGGGGAGAAGTGGAGCCAAATTTCAGACTTATTGTCTCAGTATGACATGCTCTCTTTGGCTTCATTTGCTCCACTTACCGAGCCCTTTCTTTGCCTTTGCACGTCTTTTTATTGTGTCATGTTACGCTTGATTTGCTAGGCTTATTCAAGACAAGGCCTTAGTACGTAGTTGCCTAACAGCCTAAAGATGGGAAGTGTGAAGTGTCGTTTTTGTTCTATAAAGATGGCTTGACTAAAGATTAACTATCTACTCTAACATTTACATGCCAATTACTTCTGTGACCCATATTTGGTCATTATGCGTCGGTAGACTAAATTTTTAATTTTGATAGCTTTTTGAAGTTCCATGTCCAATCCATACACAAATACAAGTTATAAATCACCACTTTGTCTTGAAATGTAGGTTTAAGAATAAAAAATAGTAATTCCCTTTAACTTGGTTCATTAGAAGCTATAAACATTGGACTAATGAAACACTACAAGAGAATCTGATTAGGCCACCACAATCCCAAGAGACCAAACTACCAAATATAAGCTCAAATACAATTTATAAAATTTGGCAATTTGTAATATTATAGGAACTTGTAGCTATGATCAGAATCATCACTACAGTGGGATTCGTCACTATCATCAGGCTCACGCAAAGATCTCCAATGATCATCAATCTTCTGCAAGATCTGTCCTTCCTTGGAAAAATAAGGCTGTGTCTTAATACATGTTCTTGGACATTCACTGGAGTGCTCAATCTCAATTTCCTTTATGCAATGCTGCCAACAAGAAAGAGGAAGACATTGGCAACAATTAATCTCCTTCATATGTAAGTTGTTTATTGTACGAGAACTGAAACAAAAATAAAAAGGCAGTAAACAACATCTCTTGTCAACGCCGGGGGAAAAAAACGCACATGCCATCCAGGGATACGACTGCCAAAGAAAAAGGAATTTGAGACACAAAAAGTTGATATAGCTTATCTTCAATTAGATTATTTTCCATCACAAATGAATGCACGCATAACTTCATCAACAAAAAGCTTGGGAATCTTTTTCTTTAGTGGAATCCGTCAAAGGACAAACTACGCTACTGTACTGCAGCAATTCTATGCTCACTTTTATTCACGACATAAACCTTCTACGTTTGTATTCAACTTTTTGTCAACAGCACAAATTCTAAAAGAAGTCTTCTGGTATTCATAAAACAAATCCGTTCAAGGATATATTCATTTATGTTTTACCTTTTCTCTACAATACAAATCTTCCCAAAAATTCCTCATTTATACACAATAAATTACAACCAATTCATAAAAGTTGGATGCAGAGCATTCTTAAATTGATTGGTTATGGTTGTATTGAGAAACTCAATGGCTACTCGATGCATGTCAAATAATGAAATAACGGCTAAAATGAAGAGTATATTAAAAATTAAAGCACGCAATTACAAAAGTGGATCAGGTGTCTACAAATCAAATAAGTTGATTTAAACCCCCTTAAAAAAAAAAAAAGGCATTATACACCATCTAATTCTAGGCGACTCCTGATTACAATATTTTTATTCCAGTGCAACAATTGATTTCGCACAGAAAACTAATTGAGGCTAATGTTAATTCCTATAAGTACAATTAACTATAGGTTTTAACTCTTTGACATTACTTCGAATTGCATAGCTAAGGCATCTCTGTATGTTCAATGCAAGGCTTCTGCTTAAGTTCTACGCAAATTCTAGATCGTATGATAATCACACGGTAAGAATGAACTTCTCTAAACTAATGGCATTCATATGACGATCGAGCAAAGTTTGTTCCAATAATTTCAAGGCCTTCTTTTGTCTCCTAAAACTAAACAAATACGAGTCAAATTCTATATTGGGAGTGTAAACCAGAGTTCATTCCGTTTTTAAGAATACCAATCAAATTCTATGTCATGTATGCATTTGTTTTAAAAATGTCATATAATTAATAGTTATATTTAATTAAACTACATATATGATACATATATTAATTGAATATAATACTTCTAATATACTCTTAAATTTCTCTTTACCTGTTGACTCAGGCTGCTTGGTGGGCATCAGAAGCAGTTAGAGTTTGGATGATCCACAATTATATTTACAATTTTCAATTTAAAGAATGTTGTTAATTCGCTTCCACCCTTTTTTTCCTAAAGAATATTATTTTTAATCATAATTTTATCCATGACAATCTAAAACATACTCACATGAGCATCACCACCATCAGGGATTTCGAACATCATTCTACGTAATTTTAAAAACGAAAAGAAATGGTAAATTAAACTAAAAAAACCTTGAGAAAACCCCCTCGTCTTCGAGTCGCTAGAAGAGGAGCATTGGGCACAACGAATAAGATCACAATAATATCCGAGCCGGCTCCAGCCTTTGATCTCAAAAGCTAGAACTCGATGTCAATCCTTTTCCCGTCAAGACGCGGCATTAGGCGTGAGCAGGGGCACTGTTTCCGGCCGGTGGCATTGGCGTTGGTTGAGTTATTTTCTTACCGGCGACAAGGACAAATCATATTCTTTTTTCTTTAACGATAGTTCATGGTAGCCATCACTTCACACTTCACAGTATACTTCTAGCGATAATTGATTAAGGATGATCCGTTTGGTTGGTTATAAGTTTCGTAAATAGTTAAATATTAACGCTAATAATTTAATTTATTTTTCATAATTTGATTGGTTTAATCACGATTTATCATACGTTCTTAAAAGTCAATTTTTTTACGTTTAAAACATACAATTCATGAAATAACTCAATGAATATGTTATTGAAAAAAAAAGCTCAATAGTTATAACATACTTAATTTTGTTATCACTATTTTTTAGTCCTTTGTTCTTAAAATTACATTTGTACATGTTCGTTTGAAAATTAAAATATATTTTATTCAATAATATTTTAAGTAAATTATATAAAAATAATAATTATAAAATATTCGAGGAAACTAAAATTATTTATGGAAGTGTAAGGATATGATTCTTGATAAACAATGGCTACTTTCTCTTTTATATTTATATCTTTAATCTTATTTGGGAAGAAAATCAGTTAAATGTTTGGTAAAATTTATTTTTTAAAGTTTTATGAATTTTAAAAATAATCGTAAATGTTTGACAAGACTTACTATTAAACTGTTGTAATAATATAAATAAATGAATTTGATATAATATTTAACAAAATTTATTTTCATATTTATAACCAAGTATATAAGATATTTTTTACTGTTTATATTTGATAATTGGTAACTAAAATAAATATTTTATATTATTAATTTATTTTATTATTTTATTTTCTCAATATAATTGGTAATAATGATAATCTCTTTAAATTTAATGATTTTATTTTCTGATTAATAAGGATAATTTTAAATTTTTTACTGTTTATATGATAATTGATAACTAAAATAAATATTTTATATTATTAATTTATTTTATTATTTTATTTTCTCAATATAATTGGTAATAATGATAATCTCTTTAAATTTAATGATTTTATTTCTTGATTGATAAGGATAATTTTAAATTTTTATAATATATATGAGGATATATAGAAAATTATATTAATTATAAAGTAATTCTCAAAATCAAATTTTTAAATGCCACTCTTTCTCTATTTTTTAAAATCAATTGTAAGATATGATGATTTTACCAAATTGATTTTTTTTAAAATGTATCAAATACCACAATTAACTTTTATTTTTTCAAAATTACTTTTAAATTTTCCAAAAATAATCACAAGCGGACCTTTCATGTAAAACATGATTTCTCTCACTAGTTAAACACATTTTATTTGCTCCTATTTATCTTTAATGTTTTTTCATTCTTTCTATTATTCAATCAAAAATAAAATTTATTAAGTAAACTAATCACTTAGTACTTGAATCACTTGTTATCTTTTATTTAATTTATTTATTACGCACACTATTTCTTTAAAATCTAATAGAATTTCAGCAAGTACCAAAATTTCAAGCAATTTTAAAAAATATATTTGATCATACCTAAAAATTTTAAAAATAAAAAGGTTAAATTTCAACATTAGCTTTAAACTAATTCATTAATACTTTAAGACCACTTGTTCTCTTGTACAGCTGAGCCGAATCTCAACATGCAAGGTAATCAAGTGGAATCTCAATACTTTAAGATCAGTTTTTTGGCCAATCATATTCTTAGATAAGTTTCTCAAATCAAGGAAACTTTCATAATTTTAATCCAAAAGAAAATTTAAGTTAAAAAAAAAAACAAGCGAACTATCATAGCCTCAATCCGAAGCTGCGAAAATTTTTTTAGGAAAGAAGCAAGTCAATTATTGTAGTCTCAATACAAAGCGAGTTATCAGAATAAAAAGCCGGTAAATTATTGAATTAAAAAGCAAGCAAATCATTGATCATATTTCTCGTTTCAAACCAAAACGTTCATAAAAATAAGTAGCAATACAAAGAAAAGTCTCTTTTCAATAAAAAAAGATTCATCAAAATAAGAAGTAGTATATATAAAGAAAAGTCTCGTTACAGGTAAAGAAATACGATTCGTTGTACTCATTTAAGACATATTGGTCCTCATGTTCGCTAAGAGCGTTAGCATGATGTCACAGGCCACTCAATTTTTTCTATCGAAGGATAATTTCGTGCTAGAGTTGTTATTGCATAAATTTATGCGTAACATATTGATCGCATGACAGTAGGCTCATATTAACATATACAAGTCGATAATGTAAATAGTTATATGCCAATTATAGGCAGATAAATGCATTATAAATAAATAAAATAAAAATTGTATAGGATTTAATAAAAATATCATTGTAATATTAATAATTTTTATATTTTATATCATCTTTCCCACCAAACTGCAAACTTATAATCTCGAGAAAACAATAAGGAACCTTAATATTTGGACAAGTATATAAAAAATATTTTTTATTTATTAGGTGAGGTTATTATTTAATTTTTAGATATTAATTATACAAAAGTTCAGCCATTCACATCATGTTATTCTATAATAAATATTTAAATGTAAAAAGTAAAATTTAACCTAAAGGCTTGATTTACTAGGTAAAAGCTAAACCAAAATGAGAATCATGCACAATAAATAAATAAATTATGAAGAATAAAAACACAAAACGGAAAGACGAAAGGAACGTTGTTAGAAAGCTCTGTACTCCAAAAAGCTATCACGGCCTACAAAATAAGATTTGATTTACAACAGTGCGAATTATTACCAGCACCACAAGCTTTAAGATTAAGAACAATTATCTTAATGGGCTGCGGATCCCACGCGCGAATGATCGTCTCCGCGTGTTCTTCATCTGCATAGCCACCTCAATGCATGAACAACACACAATAAAAACTCATAAAACTATTAACTCTTTACTAAAAGGAAATTATTTTCTTTCAGTCCCACGTCCCGTGAATATCGGCTCTTTCCACCGCTTTCCTGTACAAACACACAAACTTAGAAACCAACAATCTATCGCCACGCTGTCCAAATCGAAAAGACCCTACATACGTGTCAATAAGCCGTAGAAACTAATATTATACAAGTATATGACTGGCCACACACTAGTCAAATCCCCCAAAAAGGTACAAACCGGATCGAAGTTTTCCCTTCGTAGTGTCCGAACCGGAGAGACACGTCACACGTTTTCAACTCCATGCTAAAGTCGTGATGTCGATAAAGGATTTCGGAGGAGTTGGAGACGGGGCGACGTCGAATACAGAAGCGTTCCGGAAAGCTGTTCGGTACATGCAAGGCTTCGGCGACGAAGGTGGGGCCCAGCTGAACGTTCCGGAAGGTTTGTGGCTCTCCGGAAGCTTCAATCTCACCAGTAACTTCACGCTGTTTCTTGAACGAGGCGCTGTTATTTTACGCTCTCAGGTATTAAAATAATCTCTCTCTCTCACTCTTTTTATTTTTATGTTTTTTAATTTTTTGAGTGATTAGATAATGACATAGAAATTTGAATTAAATGAAACGTCAAAATGATGATGTGAATGAATGACAAATAGAGCTTATCAGCTTTATTTTTTTGTACCATATTTTAGTCTAATGTATAGTTGAAATTTGAGAGATGAAAAGGGTTTGAAAATGTGAAATGAAGAATTTAATTTGATGGGGCATCAAATATTATAATATATATTGGTTTGGTCGCGGTTCTTTTGCTCGTTTTGTCCTTTTCGTAACCTTTTTCTTTAAATTTAAAGACAAAGAAGGTTGGTATGTGCTTATTTTATTTGTGTTCAGATTTAAGGTCGAATTAGAGGGATCCACCATAATAAAGTATGAAATAATGTCAAGTGACCAAGTTGATGGTTTCATGGCTTAGTTATAAATAATTCTGTTTTCATGACCAAGTTGATGGTTTCTTTTGCTCGTTTTGTCCTTTTCGTAACCTTTTTTTTGTTTCACTATTATTAATAGGACATCGATGAATGGCCTATCATAGATCTATTGCCTTCTTATGGAAGAGGGAGAGAGAGATTAGGAGGGAGACATATTAGCCTAATTCATGGTGACCGTTTGACCAAGGTTGTTATAACAGGTATATCAAACACATGATGTGTAATTATTATATTTGAATGCACAAGCAATGTCTGGCAATGCTTTCACAATGAAAAAGTACACAAAAGAAGCAAAAAAGAAGATGTGGGTTGCTTTTGATAATATCTAACTTTGAATATTAGCAAATTAATTGGACTTTTTTTGCTAACTGAGGAGAATAAAATAGGCTTATCTTGAATGTTGTCGGATGACTAAATGGAATATTTTATTTTATTGATAATGGAACTAACGGATTGTTTACATCAATAAATGGTCCTTTGCTTCTGCCTTATTTCCAGGTTTAGTAGATGGAAAAATTCTTCCCACACTGTATATTTTTGAAACGGTAAAACAATGATATCATTTGTTGTTTTACACTTATCCCCTTAAAATATTGTTGCCAATATACTTGACATTTTCCCTTTTTATGACTAGTATTATTTTTTGAATTTGTAAAAGTTTATTTGTTTTGGGCTGGGGAGGGGGAAGACTTTGGGAACTCAAATACATTGGAGAGAAAGGCATGGACAAAGGAAAACATATAAAAAGAGATGAAAATAAAAGGAACAGAGGAGAGTTGTTACTTTTGATTGTTTGGTATTATTTACAAAGGGAATGGAAAAGAAAATGCTAATTACATATTAATTGGATCGTTATATCAAGTGTGCTTCTTTTATTATTAATTATTATTTTATTCCCTGAGAATCAACACTATGGTTAATTTGGATCCACGAAATTATTAAGTATACAAGATAGTTATTGGGGTTTACAGTATATAATAGAACAATTGATGGTCAAGGACAGACGTGGTGGGATTTATGGTGGAACAGAACACTGAAGCACACACGAGGCCATCTTGTAGAACTGATGAACTCTAACAATATCCTAATCTCTAATCTCACCTTCCGTAATTCTCCCTTTTGGACTATCCACTTTGTTTACTGCAGGTTCGTCAGTTTTGGTTTTCAATCTTATTTTCTTTTAATCTGTTTATGTCTTCAATAGTGCCTGTTGTATTCAAGTTTATTGTTTAATATTTGAAATTAAGCAGAATACCTTTTGTTCTTTCTAATTTATAAATCCATCCAAACAACCTTTTTTTCCCGTTTAAGAAAAAATTAGTAGGAAAAGTGTACAACTCCTTCTCCCACTTGGTGTCTTTAAAGATAGAACTTAGCATTTTTATCCTTGTGCAGAGGCCATAGCAATTAGCAACTTAGCATTAATGTGAAACAGAAAAATAACACTAATGAATCATCTACTTGTGCGCTAATAGTAAGCAATGCATTTGTTTCGGGAATGTTATCAAAGGGATGACAATCCTGGCTCCTCTCTATGCGCCAAATGCTGATGGTATAGACACAAATATTCTCTTTTCATTATTAATTTCTTTATTTTCTCTTTTTTTCTTCTCGGTCAGTATTGTATTTATAAACCTATACAAAACATTATACAGACTCGAGCACCAATGTATGTATTGAAGACTGTTACATCGAAAGTGGGGATGATCTGGTGGCAGTGAAGAGCGGATGGCGATGGCTCGTCCAAGTTCAAACATCATAGTGAGAAGAGTTTCCGGTACTACCCCAACTTGCTCAGGAGTTGGAATTGGATTGGTAGTGAGATGTCTGGAGGGATTTTTAATGGAACTGTAGATCATTTGCATGTTTGGAATGCAGCTGCCGGTGCTTGTATTAAGATAAAAAAAGGTAGGGGGATATGTTGAAAATGTCACCATAAGGAATATAAAAATGGAGAGAGTCAAGATGCCTATAAGGAGGATCAGTTGAGGTTCTAATGATCATCTTGACAAGGATGGGATCACGAAGCTATTCCTTCTTTTGTTAATGTGGTCAGTGTAAAATCAACAAAAACCCCGTGCTAGCAATGTCAATTTTAGAGTACTGAATACCTTAGGTAAAATTTTTTTATAAGGCCTCCATACGTTCAATAGTTTCAATATTTAAAGAAACATAACAAAGTTAATAATTCAATTAATTTTTAATTATATCTTAAATATCAACAATCAACAAAATACTTTGAAATTTCTGAAAAGAAAAGTGGTTAATAAAATATATTTTTATTTTTTTAGAACTGTTATTTCAAGAAAATATATTCGTTTTCACTTCAAAAATAAGCTAATAAATGTAATAATTTTTTTATAGAGAAGAGGGCAAGAAATTGTATGATGTCAAATAATTAAGTTTTTTTGTTTATAAAGAAAGGGATAGATAAAGAATTTAATATTTTATTGAATTAATTAACGATAATATTATTAGTTATAACTTTATAACATTAAAGTTATCAAATATAGAATTCTTAATTGTATGGTAATTATTAATTAATGAGAGCCTTAAAAATAGACTTTGCTAATATAAGTAACATAAAAAGTCTATTAATTGGAGAATATCAAGGAAATACCAGAAAAAAAAAATTCTTCATAATATATAGAGTCTAGACAATCACAATGGAACCTTCTTAATATACAGGGCCTTAAGCGATTACTTAATTCGTCTATGCTCAAAGTTGCCCTATATTATAGGTACAAAATTTGATGAGATCTGCGTGAAAAATGTTTGTTTGTTAAGTCTAGCGCCATCGGCTAGATGTAAATGTCTATTTGTTTCAGGTTTTACCAGTCAGGTAGTCCCTTTGCCATGTCCCGAGTTACAAAACAAAAGTTCATCATGGTGTTTTCTTGAGTTTTCTGGGGAAGCTTTGAACTTTGGGGTTCAAATGAATTGCATTATCAGCCTCAAATCTCAATCCAAGGATCCCAAAAATTTTTAGGAATGAAGCAAGTGAATTACCGTAGTCTCAATATAAAGCGAGTTATCAGAATAAAAAGCAGTCGAATTATTGAACCAAAAAGCAAGCCAATCATTGAGCGATATAAAAAAGGTTCTTTTCAAACTACAAGGGCTCACCAAAATAAGAAGTAGCATATATAAAAATAGTCACGACGCTACAAGTAAAGATATACAATGTATTTTACTCATTTAAGACATGTTCGAGCATTAGCTTCTGCACATGTTACACATGCAAGAAGATAATGCAAATAGTTATATACCAATTATGGGTAGATAAATACAAATCATATATATATATATATAAACGTGTATAGTTTAATAAAAAATCATTGTAATATTAACAATTTTTATATTTTATATGAGTAATGGTACATATCCTAAATGGCCATCTCAAATGATGTGAATGCCATATTATTTGAGATGGTCATTTAAGATAAAAAATTTGAGATGTATAGTATTATTGATTTTATATTGTCTTTCTTAAGAATAAAAACCTTAGAGTCTCAAGAAAACAACGAGGAACTTCAATATTTGGATAAATATGTATAAAATATTAATTATACAAAAGTTCAACCATTCATACCATGCTATCCCATAATAAATATTTAAATTCAAAATGAAAAATTTAATCTAAAGTGTTGATTTACTAGGTAAAAGCTAAAATAAAATGAGAATTCTACACTGATAATGATAAATAAATAAATAATAAATTATGAAGAATAAAAAACACAAAAGAAAGATAAAAGGAACCTTGTTTGAATTGACTTACAATATGAAGAGTTTAAAACAATAATGTAAAGAATATAAATTTTACTCTTAATTATTCATGAGTAAAAAGATTTAATTTATACAAATATTTGAAATATAGAAAATGAAATGATGAAATTACCATTATTTGAGAATAATGATTGATTAGCAAATATTGAGTCAATCAATCTTTATGTTTATTAACAATTAATATCTCTTAAACACTAATTAAGATGGAGACAATCAATCATATGATTGATTATTATGTTTCCATCACTGTTGCTTGATTCATGTCATCTTCCCTTAAGTTGGTGAAGAAAATTTTTTGGACTCTCAACAAAAAAGAGTATATCCAAGTATCATGCAATAATACAAGAAGCATTCCTTTGGAGTTTGTCTAAGAAATCTTCCAATTGTTTCTATGTACACTTTTTGTTTTTTTTACCATGAAAAACATGAGTAAATTCCTTTGATCAAGGAATTATTTTATTATAAAAGTCATTCATTTGCATTTTTCAAAGAAATCTTCACTCAAAGAATTTATTTTCACTCCTTTGATCTTGATATAGAATCCTTTTATTTAAAAAATCATTCTATAAATCTTGTCAAGAAAAATATTAATTTTAACGATTCATTTTCATTCCTTTTTCTTTTTGACGTCATTTTCTTTATATTGGTGGAAGTTATGGTGGATGGTACAGTTGAACAATTTTTTTTTTTTTTTGTGAAGAAATTGAATAACAATTAAAAAGAAGCTCATATCTCTTTCTTTTAGACCACCATATTTCGAAAAGACATCATCGACATGGTCGTTAAATCTAAACTCACAAATTTAAAAATTCTCAAACCCATTCTGATACAATGAAGAATTTTAAAAAATAATATAAAGAATATAAATTTTATTAATATTGATTGATGATCATGATGTTACGGGCCGCGAGATTCCAGCCCAAAAGAATGAGCTAAGATGTGCTAGCTTGGCCCGATTCTAGAATGTTCCACAAAATTCTAGCAACTAGCACACTCTTGTACATAACACTAGAACTCTCTAGATTTTTGCACATGTATATAGAATTCTCTAGGCCTTAGAATGCTCTAGAGTTAGCCAAGCTTCCCTATAAATATGGTTGAGCTCTAGGCATTTGTATCAATCAATCCACACAAACTTAAGCAAAGCATCAAGCATCTCTTGTAAGCTCTCTTGTAAGCTTTCTTTCGATTAATACAATTTCTGCATTTGGCTACATTGCTCGCTAGCTCTTCCTTCTCTTTAGCTTTTCGGGAACCTCTTGGCTTAGCTATTGAGAAGCGCAAAAGCTTACTTAGCAACATCCCGACTAAGGTTGTCGAAGTGCCGCACGGGTTAGCTGCGCAAAACACTCATCCCGTGACAAGTGGTATCAAAGCTATGGTTTGCACTCACGCATTCCAGCAGCAATGGCCAACCTTCCAACCTCAAGCGTGACACAAGAGGGCGCTCATGGTGTGGAGATCATCCCGGAACCAAGCCGGGGCCGCGATGAAACTCGCGGGCAGGCCAAGACTCGTGGCAAGTCTAAGGTTGCTTAGATAGATGCTTTGGAGTCTCGCATGGCTACGCTTGAAACATCTATGTCCACCGCTCAGGATTCCCTCGGAGGAAAGGGTTGACGATCTCGAGGGCGAATATGCTGACTTCACCATGGCAACGAAGGCCCTCATCCAAGACCAAGCCAACACCCTTCGAGGGAGTTTCAAGCATTTCACGAGAAGTTGATGAAACTCCGCGACCGTGCAAGGCGAGCTGCGCGCTATCCGCCAGCAAGTGGAGGAATGCGCTTCGGATGGACATGGCACAAGCGCACACTTTCCTCTGGCCAGCTTCCACGAGCACAAGTGATGCTGCGACGATAGATGTGCCGAAGCCCGACACATACGATGGCACACGTAATGCAACCATCGTAAACCACTTATTGTTTGGGCTAGATCAATACTTCGATGCCATGGGTGTTCGAGACGAGGCATCGAAAGTGGGCACTGCACCCACGTTCCTACAAGGCGCTGCACAATTATGGTGGCGTCGCAAGCATGGCGAAATGGGCAAAGGCATCTGCGCCATCAACACATGGGCAGATTTTAAGCAAGAACTCCGAAAGCAATTTGCCCCAAGCAACGCCGAGAAAGAGGTGAGAGCACGCCTACGTCGCCTCAAGCAAACGGGTAGCGTTCGCGACTACATCAACGAGTTCACTACCCTCATGCTTGAGATCAGCGACATGTCCGACAAGGACTCCCTCTTCTACTTCCAAGACGGCCTCAAGGATTGGGCCAAGACGGAGCTCGACCAGCTTGGCAACGCAAGGTATTTCACCAAACTCGACTTGCGCTCCGGGTATTACCAAGTGCGCATTTCCGAAGGAGATGAGCCCAAGACAGCATGCGTAACAAGGTACGGATCTTTCGAGTTCTTAGTTATGCCTTTTGGACTAACAAATGCACCGGCTACATTCTGCACTCTCATGAATAAAGTGCTGCAACCGTTCCTCGACCGCTTTGTGGTCGTGTACTTCGACGACATAGTGGTGTACAGCACCACGCTCGAGGAGCATGCTAAACATTTATGGCAAGTGTTCCAAGTACTTTGGGAGAACGAGCTCTACCTCAAGATGGAGAAATGTTCGTTCGCTCAAAAAGAGGTAGAGTTCCTCGGGCACAAAATAGCAGCCGGGAAGCTCATGATGGAGAACTCGAAAGTAAAGGCCATCCTCGATTGGGAGCCTCCCACAAGAGTACCCGAGCTTCGATCATTCCTTGGCTTGGTGAATTACTATCACCGATTCATACAAGGCTACTCAGCCAAGGCGGCACCCTTGACGGATTTGCTTAAGAAGAATCAGACATGGCATTGGTCCGAGGATTGCCAACATGCATTCGAATGTTTAAAGAAAGCAATTTCGGAGGAACCCGTCCTAGTTCTTCCAGACCACACCAAGCCCTTCGAAGTGCAAACGGATGCCTCCGACTTTGCCATTGGCGGAGTCCTTATGCAAGAAAGCCACCCAATAGCGTTCGAGAGCAGAAAGCTAAATGACACGGAACGCCGCTACACGGTGCAAGAGAAAGAGATGACAGCCATCATCCATTGTCTAAGAGTGTGGCGACATTACTTGCTTGGCTCACACTTCACAATTATGACGGATAACGTAGCAACAAGCTACTTTCAAACACAAAAGAAATTAAGCCCCAAGCAAGAACGGTGGCAAGATTTTCTCTCGGAATTCAACTATCGGCTCAAGTACAAACTGGGCAAAGCCAACGTCGTTGCGGATGCACTAAGCCGCAAAGCAGAATTGGCCACACTTAGCGCGAGCCAATCGAAGTTTGACCTTGTTTCACGCATTAAGGAAGGCCTCCAACAAGACCCATTGGCGAAGGATTTGCTGGAAAAAGTCTTCGAAGGAAAGACAAGGCAGTTTTGGCAAGAAGAGGGCATCCTCCTCACCAAGGGAGATCGGTTGTTCGTGCCAAGGTGGGGAAACTTACGCAAAGAAGTCATCAAGGAGTGTCACGACTTCAAGTGGGCTGGTCACCCCGGAATTGAGCGCACCACCGCACTAGTCCAAGCCTCGTATTTTTGGCCAAGTATGCGGGATGACATCGAGGCATATGTGCGGACATATCTTGTGTGCCAACAAGACAAAATTGATCATCAATTGCCAGCAGGATTATTAGAGCCCCTGCCCTTAGCATCAAGGCCGTGGGAAAGCGTCTCCATGGATTTTATTACGGCCTTACCCAAGTTCAAAGGTTGCGGCAGCATCATGGTCGTGGTAGACCGTTACAGCAAGTATACAACGTTTATTGCCGCACCCGCAGATTGCAAGGTGGATGAAGCAGCCCGTCTCTTCATCAAAAATATTGTGAAGCTTTGGGGTGTTCCAAGGAGCATCGTGAGTGATCGAGACCCTCGCTTCACGGGAAAGTTCTAGACGGAGCTCTTCAATATGTTGGGGACGGACCTCAAGTTCTCAACAAGCTTTCATCCACAAACGGATGGACAGACCGAGCGCATTAACGGCCTCCTTAAGATGTATTTGAGGCATTATGTGAGCGCTCATCAGCGAGATTAGGCGAGGTTGCTTGATGTCGCCCAATTTTCTTACAATCTCTAGAGGAGTGAGGCTACCGGCAAGAGTCCCTTCGAGATCATCATGGGATTCTAGCACATAACCCCAACACCATAGCCTCAACGTATGGAGGAAAAAGCCCCGCGGCACACAGGCTCACTCTTGAATGGCATGAGGAAGCGGACATCACGCGAGCTTATCTCGACAAGGCCGCGAGGAAAATGAAAAAGTGGGCCGATACTAGGAGACGGCACGTTGAGTACAAGGAAGGCGATCTAGTTATGATCAAGCTCCTGCCCCAACAATTCAAGACATTGCGAAAAGTCCACAAGGGGTTAGTGAGACACTACGAAGGACCCTTCCGCATTGTGCGACGTGTGGGTAACGTCTCGTATCAACTAGAGCTTCCACCAAGGCTCAAGATTCATCCGGTCTTACATGTAAGTCTTCTCAAGCCATATCACGAAGACGTGGAAGGGTCAACACGCGGAGAATCTAGGCGAGCCCCAACAGCCGTTGTTACCGCGTTCGACAAAGATGTGGAGTACATCCTTGTTGATCGCATCATTCGAAGAAGGGGCGTGCCAGCGTACTACGAGTACTTGGTGAAGTGGAAGAACCTCCCCGAGAGCGAAGCCACTTGGGAACATGAAGATGAATTGTGGCAGTTCACGGAGCACATCCAAAGATACAAGCACGAGAGCGCGACGAGGACGCCGCGAGCTTAGGTGGGGAGGATGTTACGAGCCGCGAGATTCCAGCCCAAAAATGGCCGAAAAGAATGAGCCAAGATGTGCTAGCTTGGCCCGATTCTAGAATGTTCCGCAAAATTCCAGCAACTAGCACACTCTTATACATAACACTAGAACTCTCTAGATTTTTTCACATGTATATAGAATTCTCTAGGCCTTAGAATGCTCTAGAGTTAGCGAAGCCTCCCTATAAATATGGGTGAGCTCTAGCCATTTGTATCAATCAATCCACACAAACTCAAGCGAAGCATCAAGCATCTCTTGTAAGCTTTCTTTCGATTAATACAATTTCCGCATTTGGCTACATTGCTCGCTAGCTCTTCCTTCTCTTTAGCATTTCGGGAACCTCTTGCCTTAGCTATTGAGAAGCGCAAAGGCTTACTTAACAACATCCCGACTAAGGTTGTCTAAATGCCGCACGGGTTAGCTACGCAAAACACTCATCCCGCAACAATAAAAACTCAATTTATATAAATATTTGAAACACAAAAAAAATAATAATGCAATTAAAATTATTTTAGAATAATGATTGATTAACAAAGTTCGAGTTAATAAATCTATATTTTAATTGATAATCAATCTTTCATAATTATCAATTAAGATAGAGACAATGATTGTTATTATATCTTCATCAATATTACTTATTCTTGTCACAACACTGCAAATCACATTATATCAGCACCACAAGCTTTAAGATTAAGAAAAATTGTCTTAATCGACCGCGGATCCCATCCGGAAATCATCATCCCACCTGTTCTTCATCTGCATAGCAACACTGCGAATCACATTATATCACCACTACAAGTTTTAAGATTAAGAACAATTACCTCAATGCATGCTCAACACACAATAAAAAATCATAAAACTATTAACTTTTTACAAAAAAGAAATTATTTTCAACCGCGTCCCGCGAATATGGGGCTCTTTCCATCGCTTTACTGTATAAAACACAAACTCAGAAACCAACAATCTAGCGCCATGCAGTCCAATTCAACAAGACCCTTCTACGTGTCAGAAACCGTGGGAACTAATGTTAGACAAGAGTACGACCGGTCACAGACTGGCCCCTCTACTTTCTTTCTTCTCCATTCTTTCTTTCCTCTCACGACTGGCCCCTCTACTTTCTTTCTTCATTCGTTTTACACTCACCAAACGTACTCCAAAGCTTATTTAATTTCTTTTGGAAAAGGTCTATACTGTTCCTATCGCATTGTCAACTGGCCGTCCAATCATATTCATGGCTTGTAATTAAGATGAAGCTTCCAAAGTCTAGTTGTGCTTCTGCATTAAGAGCTCCACTGCTTTAATCTGTGACGTGTGAGTATACAAACTAATTAAATTAGCTTATAAAAAGCCTTCACATGAAGTAGAGACGATCACCCACACATTCCATTGCATTATACTTTTCTAACTTAAGAAAAAGAATGCCTAATATTTCCATTTTCAGTAGCTGCCTTGCCATTTTGATATGGTGCTTCAGCTTGTTGCTTATTAATTCTCCTAGCTTTTCTGCTGGCCAAACTAACGAGACAGATCGAATCGCATTGCTTGCCATAAAGTCACAGCTTCATGATCCATCAGCAGTCACAAGTTCATGGAACAATACTATGAAGTTCTGTCAATGGATGGGAGTGACTTGTGGCCAACGGCATCAAAGGGTAACTGAGTTAGATTTGAGTAACCATATGATAGGGGGCATCTTGTCTCCTTATGTTGGAAATCTCAGTTTCCTCAGGAACATCAACCTTGCGAACAACAGTTTCCATGGTAAAATTCCTGAAGAAATCGGTAATCTTTTTAGGCTTGGGAAACTAGCACTGTCGAACAATTCATTTTCGGGTACATTACCCACCAACTTGTCCCGTTGCTCTAACCTCATCTACCTTCGTGTCAGCAAGAACAAGCTCGAGGGAAAAATTCCAAAAGAGATAGGCAGCTTGTTGAAGCTTCAAACATTCGCCATCGACTTCAATTATTTAACAGGAACACTCCCAGATTTCGTTGGGAATCTTTCAGCTCTTGAGGTATTTGATATTACAGCGAATTCATTGGGCGGGAAAATTCCGACTACCCTTGACCTGCTCAGAAACTTAGTTATTCTCAAAGTATCTGGAAATCAATTCTCTGGTATGTTTCCTCGTTCAATTTGTAATATCTCTTCCCTCGAGTTTATTTATCTTACATTAAACAGATTCAGTGGAAGATTACCATTTGACATTGCTGTCAATCTTCCAAACCTTAAAAGGCTAGCTATTGGTGCAAACAAATTTTTCGGCTCTCTTCCTGATTCATTGTCCAATGCTTCAAATCTTGAGCTCCTTGACCTTGGCACCAATCAGTTCAAAGGGAAAGTGTCAATTGAATTTAGCGGCCTTAAGAATCTGTGGTTGTTAAATTTGGAGCAGAACAATTTGGGGACCGGGAAAGCCAGTGATCTTGATTTTGTAACCTCTCTAACAAACTGTAGTAGTTTCGAAGTGCTTAGTTTATCAGATAATCAATTCGGAGGAGAGCTGCCTCATTCTATAGTCAATCTCTCGTCAACAATGATTGAGTTCAGCATAGGAAGAAACCAAATATCTGGAACCATTCCTCCTGGAATAAGAAATCTTGTCAATTTAATTGTTCTCACTATGGAAGTAAACCAATTACATGGCACTATTCCTAATGTAATTGGTGAGCTTAAAAACTTACAACAATTATCCGTGTTTAATAACTTTTTACAAGGGGGCATTCCCTCTGGTCTTGGTAATCTTACTAAACTGGGCAGTCTTGATTTGGGCTCCAATAGCTTGCTGGGCAATATACCGTCATCCCTTGGTAATTGTCAGAATTTGATACTGTTCTTCGCTTCCGATAACAAGCTCACCGGTGCCTTACCCCAACAACTTCTCAGCATAACAACACTTTCACTTATCCTAGATCTGTCTCATAATCTTCTAAATGGCTCTCTTCCTGTACAAGTAGGCAACCTGAAGAATCTCGTACAATTAGACATATCTAGCAACCGATTTTCTGGTATGATTCCTGTTACTCTAAGTACTTGTGTAAGCTTAGAATATCTCGATATTTCGATCAATTCTTTCCATGGCGTCATTCCCCTTACTTTGGGTGTCTTGAAAAGCATTAACGTGTTAAATGTCTCAAGTAATAATTTGTCCGGCCAGATTCCTGAATTTCTTGAAAATCTAGCTTTCTTAGAATTCTTAAATCTTTCATACAATCATTTTGAGGGTGAGGTTCCAACAAAAGGAGTTTTTAGTAATAAAACCAAAATTTCACTCCAGGGGAAAATGAAGCTCTGTGGGGGTATAGATGAATTGCATTTACCATCCTGTCCATCTAAAATATCAACAAAACCAAAAATCACTCTTCTTAAAGTCTTGGTTCCCGTGGTAGTGTCATGTTTGATTTTATCCGCATGCCTTACTATTGCTTATGTTCGAAGAAGGAGATCTGCACGTAAATCTGCTGATACCTCGCCCATGGAAAAACAATTTCCTAAGGTTTCTTATGCAGAGCTGAGTAAGGCAACAGGTGAATTTTCATCATCAAACATGATCGGTCAAGGAAGCTTTGGATCTGTGTACAAGGGGATTTTGTGTGAAGATGAAATGATAGTTGCAGTGAAGGTGATAAATCTTAAACAGAAAGGAGCTTTAAAGAGTTTTGTGGCTGAATGTGAAGCATTAAGAAATGTTCGCCATCGAAATCTTATCAAAATTTTCACTATTTGCTCTAGTACAGATTTTAAGGGGGTTGATTTCAAGGCTCTTGTTTTGGAATATATGGAAAATGGAAGCTTAGAGGATTGGTTGCACCAGAGCAATGATCAACTTGAAGTTTGCAAATTAAGTCTCATTCAAAGAGTGAACATAGCCATTGATGTGGCTTCTGCAATTGAATATCTTCACCACCATTGTCAACCACCTATGGTTCACGGAGATCTAAAACCAAGCAATGTTCTGCTAGATCATGACATGGTTGCCCATGTGGGTGACTTCGGACTAGCAAAATTTCTTTCCAGTCACCAACTTGATACTACTAGTAAAACTCCATCAAGCTCAATTGGGATTAAAGGAACGGTTGGCTATGTTGCTCCAGGTAAGTTTTCCATGTTATACACAACATCCCATCATTTTCTTATACAAATGTCCATATTTTTTAATCATACATTAGAGTTCGTGTTTTTACGTTTTGTCTTTTAACTCTGTTCACATTTTTTAATTTGTACACATCTGGATATATTTATGTATTTAAAAATTTTTATGCATTTGCTAGATCTTAGCATTCGTTTGGCAACTAACACAATTAATCAACATGTTTAAGAGTATGGCATGGGTAGCGAGGCGTCCGTGAGAGGAGATGTATACAGCTTTGGAATTCTGTTGCTGGAGATGTTTACCAGAAGGCGACCAACTAGTGCAGTGTTTAATGAAGCATTTACTCTCCATGAATTTACCAAGATGGCTTTACCAGAAAAAGTGATGGAGATTGTTGATCCTTCATTTTTTATGGTGGCAATGGCGAACAACTCTATGATTCAGGAAGACAGAAGAAGAGCCAAAACGGAGGAATGTTTGAATGCTATAATTAGAACTGGTGTTCTCTGCTCAACGGAATCTCCATTTGAGCGGATGGAGATGAGAGATGTTGTGACTAAATTATGCCACACAAGGGAGAATTTTCTTGGCAAGAGGGTTTGATATAACAGTGATGTTAAGTGCCTAAAGAGGAAATAATTATATGCATTGCAAAACGCTAAGTACAAAAACTATAATCTAAGCAATCAACTTTAGATTTCCAATCTTTCAATGTAATTCAATAAAATCGGATTCAACTGATTGGATTGGATTATGTGTACCTCTAGAAAGAATGCAAATAATAAATTCGGCTATAATTAGTCAAATATTGTTATAAATAATTAAAACCTTTTGGTGAAATCCATCATATAATACCTCATGAACATTCACGTTGTTTTACCAAGAATCAATAACAAAATATGTGGAAGCATGTATATACCTGAATCCATAACGATTGAATGTTTCATAATATGCTATGAACTCTATTGTTATCATGGAAGATGCTATAAGAGACCTCTTTTCTAGGAAACAGATACTCCAACTAGCATATAGATATAGCCCGTCGTGGACTTCATACTTTCTTATTACTCAACAAAATCGAAGTCAGTATACTCAACGATCTTAAGCTGATCTGACCTCAGATATGTGAGCATGTAGTCTTTTGTTCTCTGTAAGTACTCTGCAAGACCCATTTGGCTGCTTTCCAATGTCTACTCCTGGATTACTTAAATATCTACCTAATATCCCAAAAATGTACGCAATATCCGGTCACGTAGAAACTCGAGCATACATCATATGTACTTTTACTGACGCATAAGGAATCTTCGGCATTTTCTTTTCCTTAAAATCATTTTTAGGGCACTGATTGAGATTAAATTTGTCTCCTTTAGCCACAAGGGTATTATTATGCCAAATTTATTGAATTCAAAAGCGCACGAATCTATTGTAGTATAGATTAAGGGTAATGAGTATCGATCCCACGAGGGGGTGGATTTCAATTGCGTAGAGTTATTATTATTTTTATTATTTTTTTTATGGGCTTGTGGTAAAGATTTTCATATACTTTATCCTAAAATTTAAATTAAGATGATGAGAATAAATTAGAGATTAAATAATGCAATAAAGTGCTGGAGTCTGTGGATTCACACTAAACATTTAACTATAGGCTTAATATTTCTTTTTAGGTCCAATTAATTTATGAGGGGGTATTTCCACCCTAAGTCTAACTCTAATAAATATAATATCAGGTACTCATTATGCCAGGAAAAATAATCTTATGTTAAATGTGATATCAAGAACATGTTGTGCCTAGTAATATTAATCGAACTATCGACAAAGTGGTAAGACCATCCATTAAGAAAATGTTGTCCGTTTTGCTTTCCGACTACTTGTTTATTATGAAATGACTAAAATACCCCTTAAATACATAAACCATTAAAAACTACACACAAACATTTATAATCAAAATTCAAGGGACTTTAAATACATAAAACTAGAGATGTTAGTGAGACTTGGAGTGTGAAATGATGATTTTACCCTTTATAAATATACACTCTCTAGCACTCAATAGGTATCATCTGGTTTGTAATCGTGCATGCCAAAACTCTTAAGAAGCGTTTTAATATAGTTTTTTTTGTGATAATCCAAGAATACATAATCACTTGTTTCTTCATTGCTGTCATCCCACTTTGATAGCATTGCCTTCTTTTTGAATTTGTTGAGAAGAGAACACTCTGATCGTATGTGTCCATGTTTCTTACACTCATAACAAGTGATTGGCTCTTTTTCTTCTTTTAGTTCTTATAATTTCTAAACCTTCTTCGCTCATTGGTTTTCTTACAAAATTTTCTTAATCTCTTGGCCATTATAGCCATGTCTTCATCCTCAAAATTGCTATCTTCATCACTCTCTTATTTTAAGACTTTAAGTGTAATATTTTTCTTCTTCTTTTCCTCATTTTCTTTTTTCTACTGCCAAGTCTTATTCATAAGAAGGTTGACGGTCGGCTTACAATCTTCCGTTTGACACCTTGCTCGGCCGGTGAAGTGGCCGGAAAAGGGAGTTACAAAATTCAGGTTCCAAATCGGGTCAGGTCAGCTCTTTCCCTTTCTCTCGGTTTTGCTCTATGTTTTCCCACCATTTTCATCTCCTTAAACACACAAAATATCAAATATACCCTCTTTTGTTTTAATTATTAACATATATAATAAAAAAAATGTATATGTTACATGAATATTCTTAAATTTGGAGTGTTAAGCTTGTACTTATCCAACATTTTACAACTTCTGAAAAATAAATTCTTAAGACTGCCACTTGAAATCTTAATACTCCTTAAATTCATACATTGATCTATATGTATGTACTCCAGGAATGGAAGTTCAGAAATTAAGTTCGAAAGCAACTCACCCATTATAAAAAGCCGACATAATTTTAATAGATTTAGACTGTTGCAAGGAGCTACATTGAGGTCAAACAATGTGGGGACATAGTCGATATCTACTGAATGCACATTCGCTCCATAAATATACACCCGTTGAAGTCGCTTATTTTCATACAACTTGAATTGCTTAAGGGCACGTTCGGTAGCCGCATAATATGGGATAAAAATGCTATTCACATTAACTGAATACTTAACACATATTTAACTTACAAAATTAATGCGGTCAAATCCGCATAAACCAAACCCCAGGGAGAGTCGAGTTTATGCCGCATCGCATTAGAGCAAATCGAAAAAAAATATAATCGAGTAATTTTTGCTGGCATGTTCCCGATGACTTTCACCCAATCCAGCACCATCAATTGACCTGACAATCATCGATCGACGCCATCACCGACGCAAACAAGAACCTGTGCTCCACCACCAACCTGCTCTTTGCCACCTCAATCATCATGCAACTGGTTAGAGTTATGGTTTGATTTCTGAATCTTAAATTAATTTATAAATCTTCTTAGGGTTTGATTTGAATTGTTGATAATGATGCCAATTTGAAGTTGATTTTTAATCTTAAATTGATTTGATTTTTATTTATATGTTATTGATTTCTGAATCTTCAAATGATTTATCATAGCTACTTCTTGCTGCTGGTGATCGTCTATGATGTGTGGTGTTGTATTTGTTTAGTTGAACTTTAAACATTCAACAGTTAATTTTTTTGTACGAAAGCAACATAATCACTAGATTTCTCCTGAGTGAATCTGTTATGCTCTGCTTATGCATGACGCAATCAACAATCAGCACTTATTTCTTCTTCAGTTCTGACTCTGAATTGCTTCTAGTTTTATTTTTTTATTTTTTTTTTGTTTTTTGTTCTTATTTATTATTTAAATTTTTCTAATTATATTATTTGCCATTTTGAATCCATTCACTTGCTTGAGAATTTTAATCTTCTAGATTTTTACTGGTATTTCAGTTAAGTAATTGCATGCAAGGATTAGTAAAATTATTGCATTTCTTCAACTTCTTTTTTATAGCCTTCACAGAGAAGTTGAAGCCTTTGTAGAGAAGCAGAAATGGATATAAGAAGAAGCAAAGTTCAAAGCAGGTGTTTGAAGAAATCAAAGTAATTCTTCACTGTGGAGCTACAACTTTGATGGCTTTAAAGTTTTATATGTTATCTGCATTACAACTTTCTATTTTGCCTATCAACAGTTTTTTTTTTTTTTTTGTTGGGGAAAAAGTTTTTCTTTCCAAATAAATTTAATGCTGACAGTTTATGTATTTTTATTGTTCTACATTTTAATTTTGTGGCAGGTTTCTGTCAATTTTAGTAATTCTTTTTATTTCCTTTTTTTTTTATGATTTACAGTATTTGACTGTTGCTTCTGGACTGATGTACTTGAAGAAGATGATTATAAGTGTGCATGGGATGAATTGTGGCACAGCTACAAGACCACTTCCCTGATGCTTCTTTCATGGTGTTTAACTTCAGAGAAGGGGAGAAGTGGAGCCAAATTTCAGACTTATTGTCTCAGTATGACATGCTCTCTTTTGCTTCATTTGCTCCACTTACCGTGCCCTTTCTTTGCCTTTGCACCTCTTTTTATTGTGTCATGTTAAGCTTGATTTGCTAGGCTTATTCAAGACAAGGCCTTAGTAGTTGCCTAACAGCCTAAACCGTTAGTAGATGTTTGCTTTATAAGACCAGAACGCATAGCTCTTACTTGCTCAGTCATTCAAATGTGCCTAACCTTGGTATTTGCTTAACTCATTTAGCTATTTGCTTTATTAAGGCACTAGCATCTCTTCAAGTCCAAGCATCTGCCAACTAACAAAGCTTTAAGCAAGCCTGTTAGCACCTTACTCAAGCCTCTTTTATTTATTTAATAAAGCTTGCATGTATAATATTTATTTATTACAGTTTAGTTACCTTGACTAATTTTTTACTATTATATATGCATGTATATAAATGGTACCATCTTGCACTCAAGTTAAGATTTTAGTAGAGTGAGATGAATTTTGAAGTTATCAAGAGATTAAGGGGAAAACGAGGGATCCTTTGCTTATTGTAAATATATTTATAAAGAAGAGATTCTTCTTTTCTTTAAATGTAAATATGTGTCCTATAAGCAAATTGAAATATTTGTTACAGAACATTTTATTTTATTTGGTGTGAGCTTTATTTTAGATGATACATATTGAGAAATGTAGAAAAAGAAGACATTATTTTGTCCAAAATTATAGAAGTATTTCTTTGTAAAAGAAGATTGTTATATTTTACATATTATACTAAAAAAATTGGGATAATTTAGTAATTTTCACATCATGTACTTTTCTAAGTTATCATGTAGTAAATATATATGTTTTTATAAGATCTCATTTTAATTATTTAAGAATATTAATACAGTAGAGTATAGCACCAAAAATATTATAACTAAAAATTAATATAGTATAGTATAGCACCAAACACTGTAAGGTAATGTAATATAATATAATACAATACACATGAATTAAAATAATGCAATATAATATAATAAGATGCAGTACGTCAAACGAACCCTAAATTTACTAAGATTAAGAAACACTAGATTTCCTCGGGATGCAGTGATATTTATAGGCTCAATCAAAGGGCACCCAGCAATTAGATCCTTGATAACTTGATCATCTGCAAAAACATATCTTAGGCACAATTTTCTCAAAGAAGATAAGTAACATTCCTTGTAGCTGACTGCAGCTCACAAGAATCTAACACCAACAAAACTATTGATTTCGCATAGAAAACTAATTGAGCTAAAAAACATTAAACTCCTAAGTCTCAACTCTTTGACATTACTCCCAACTGCATAACTAAGGCATCTGTTTATATCGCATTTAAATTTTTGATAGTTGCCTGATAATTTTACATCAACCATGAACTTCTCTAAACTAATACCATTCAGATGACGATTTTGCAAATTTGTTGTCAAATTCTTCTGGCAATGCAGATGTCTTGTCCACATTAACATTCACATTGGAACTTGTCGTGCTCTCCATAATTCGCTCCCCCACCGTTTATTAATAACAAACAAAACAAGATAAAATAAAATAGTATGTCATCATAGTAAAGGCAAAAAGAAAAATAATTAAAGAAGTTTGATAAGAAAAATTACCGGCGGTGAAGTGGCCCGTGGAGTCTGGCAGTGTTCAATTGCTAGACACAGGTGATATTCCAACAAGGCTGTGATTGTGAAGGTTAGGGGAACCACTTATTTACAGAAGCTTAACACAAATCTTAATTTTTATTTTACTATAATCTTAAATCCTAACTGCAATAAGTAAAGCTAATTTTAAGAAATTGAAATAAATTACTTGGATTCTAGCAGGACTAATAATTTCTTATAAATCCCTTTCAATTTCCAAAAATAACCATAAATTAATTCATTCATTGCTAAATTATAATTATCCAAATCTGCCCATTAATTTATTGGATTGGATAAAAAAACTCAATAAAAACTCATTTGTTAGTCTAATCATATTCATTTCATACTAGTAAATTATGCTGTATTTAAAGGTTCTGCTCCAGTAACTCCTTAACTGAAACTACATTATTATTATTATTATTATTTTGCACACCCATTAAAATCTACATATGTTAACCCACCACCCCGTAATGATGGAAAATATGATGTTACCATACATCCAAATCATTAGATTTTATCATCAAAATTAACAAATTTCCCACATGGATAACGATAGATTTTACCCATGTTTAACAATAGGTTTGATCGGTTTTGTTTGGTTTGTTAATTTGGTTTTAATTTTTCATTTTATGAAATTAGAGGTTATTTGGGGTTTTTCATTAAAAATTTGGCCATTGATGCATTTCCCCTTCTGAAGTTAACTATGATGGTAAAAGCCAACGGATTGGGTGTTCAAAACCAATTCTTCATCATTATGGGGTAGAGTAAAATATGTCAATTTTAATGGTTGTGTAATTAAACCAAAACTATTGATTGCTTCATATTAATCAATCATGTGGTTATATCCACATCTACCTTAACAATTAAATCATGATCGTCTACCCAAGTCAAAAAATAAAACTTATGAAATTATCCAAATTAAATTTTTAACCTCCTACCTTATCTTTGATTGGGAAAAAAAAAATATCTATCTCCTTCAAAAGGCCAACGACATAAAACTATTTGAAAAATCATTTGATCATACTCTTATATACCTTCTGTCGATATATACACTCCTCCGTAACAACTCTGTCCTTCAACAAACAAGAAGATATTTGAATTAAAGAAATTATTGCATATGGCTTTTGATGTTTGCTTTGTTGTTAGGGTTACTTTTGAGTTCTCTAAATGAAACCCCAGCAATACTAGCAACTAGTCAAAGGCCCTAAACAAAATTGAAGCTGGCATTGGATGTTCATCGCAACTTGATTGAAGTCCAGGTCGATTGGTTTAAAATTCAGGCTCTTAAAAGATGTCATTCAGTCATTCGCAAGCAGGGAATTACGTGTGAAGTGTCGTTTTTGTTCTATAAAGATGGCTTGACTAAAGATTAACTATCTACTCTTAACATTTACATGCCAATTACTTCTGTGACCCATATTTGGTCATTATGCGTCGGTAGACTAAATTTTTAATTTTGATAGCTTTTTGAAGTTCCATGTCCAATCCATACACAAATACAAGTTATAAATCACCACTTTGTCTTGAAATGTAGGTTTAAGAATAAAAAATAGTAATTCCCTTTAACTTGGTTCATTAGAAGCTATAAAAATTGGACTAATGAAACACTACAAGAGAATCTGATTAGGCCACCACAATCCCAAGAGACCAAACTACCAAATATAAGCTCAAATACAATTTATAAAATTTGGCAATTTGTAATATTATAGGAACTTGTAGCTATGATCAGAATCATCACTACAGTGGGATTCGTCACTATCATCAGGCTCACGCAAAGATCTCCAATGATCATCAATCTTCTGCAAGATCTGTCCTTCCTTGGAAAAATAAGGCTGTGTCTTAATACATGTTCTTGGACATTCACTGGAGTGCTCAATCTCAATTTCCTTTATGCAATGCTGCCAACAAGAAAGAGGAAGACATTGGCAACAATTAATCTCCTTCATATGTAAGTTGTTTATTGTACGAGAACTGAAACAAAAATAAAAAGGCAGTAAACAACATCTCTTGTCAACGCCGGGGGAAAAAAACGCACATGCCATCCAGGGATACGACTGCCAAAGAAAAAGGAATTTGAGACACAAAAAGTTGATATAGCTTATCTTCAATTAGATTATTTTCCATCACAAATGAATGCACGCATAACTTCATCAACAAAAAGCTTGGGAATCTTTTTCTTTAGTGGAATCCGTCAAAGGACAAACTACGCTACGTACTGCAGCAATTCTATGCTCACTTTTATTCACGACATAAACCTTCTACGTTTGTATTCAACTTTTTGTCAACAGCACAAATTCTAAAAGAAGTCTTCTGGTATTCATAAAACAAATCCGTTCAAGGATATATTCATTTATGTTTTACCTTTTCTCTACAATACAAATCTTCCCAAAAATTCCTCATTTATACACAATAAATTACAACCAATTCATAAAAGTTGGATGCAGAGCATTCTTAAATTGATTGGTTATGGTTGTATTGAGAAACTCAATGGCTACTCGATGCATGTCAAATAATGAAATAACGGCTAAAATGAAGAGTATATTAAAAATTAAAGCACGCAATTACAAAAGTGGATCAGGTGTCTACAAATCAAATAAGTTGATTTAAACCCCTTAAAAAAAAAAAAGGCATTATACACCATCTAATTCTAGGCGACTCCTGATTACAATATTTTTATTCCAGTGCAACAATTGATTTCGCACAGAAAACTAATTGAGGCTAATGTTAATTCCTATAAGTACAATTAACTATAGGTTTTAACTCTTTGACATTACTTCGAATTGCATAGCTAAGGCATCTCTGTATGTTCAATGCAAGGCTTCTGCTTAAGTTCTACGCAAATTCTAGATCGTATGATAATCACACGGTAAGAATGAACTTCTCTAAACTAATGGCATTCATATGACGATCGAGCAAAGTTTGTTCCAAGAATTTCAAGGCCTTCTTTTGTCTCCTAAAACTAAACAAATACGAGTCAAATTCTATATTGGGAGTGTAAACCAGAGTTCATTCCGTTTTTAAGAATACCAATCAAATTCTATGTCATGTATGCAATTGTTTTAAATAGTTATATTTAATTAAACTACATATATGATACATATATTAATTGAATATAATACTTCTAGCGATAAACTGATCTAGGATGATCCGTTCGGTTGGTTATAAGTTTCGTAAATAGTTAAATATTAACGCTAATAATTTAATTTATTTTTCATAAGTTGTTGGTTTAATCACGATTTATCATACATTCTTAAAAGTCAATTTTTTTACATTTAACACATACAATTCATGAAATAACTCAATGAATATGTTATTGAAAAAAAAAAAAGCTCAATACTTAATTTTGTTATCACTGTTTTTTTAGTCCTTTTGTTCTTAAAGTTACATTTGTACATGTTCGTTTGAAAATTAAAATATATTTTATTCAATAATATTTTAAGTGAATTATATAAAAAAATAATTATAAAATATTCGGGGAAACCAAAATTATTTATGGAAGTGTAAGGATATGATTCTTGATAAACAATGGCTACTTTTATATTTATATTATTAATCTTAATGTCATGATCTATTAGTGGTAGAAATTGTTATTTGTGAAGAAAATCAGTTAAATGTTTAGCAAAATTTATTTTTAAAAGTATTATGAATTTTAAAAATAATCGCATATGTTTGGTAAGACTTACTATTAAACAGTTTTAATAATATAAATAAATGAATTGGATATAATATTAAATAAAATTTATTTTCATATTTATAACCAAGTATATAAAATATTTTTTACTGTTTATATATGATAATTGATAACTAAAATAAATATTTTATATTATTAATTTATTTTATTATTTTATTTTCTCAATATAATTGATAATAATGATAATCTCTTTAAATTGAATGATGTTAATTCCTTATTAATAAGGATAATTTAAAATTTTTATAATATCTATGAGGATATATATGAAATTATATTAATTATAAAGTGATTCTGAAAATGCCCCTCTTTCTCTGCTTTTTAAAATCAATTGTAAGATATGATGATTTTACCAAACTAATTTTTAATAAAATGTATCAAATACCACAATTAACTTTTATTTTTCAAAATTACTTTTAAATTTTCCAAAAATATTTTTTCAAAATCACTTTTAAATTTTCCTAAAGTAATCCCAAGCGGGCCTTTCATGTGAAACATGATTTCTCTCACTAGTTAATGTTTTTTTTCTTTTTTCTATTATTCAATCAAAAATAAAATTTATTTAGTAAACTAATTACTCAGTACTTTAATCACTTGTTATCTTTTATTTAATTTATTTATTACGCACACTATTTCCTTAAAATCTAATGGAATTTCAGCAAGTACCAAAATTTCAAGCAATTTTAAAAAATATGTTGGGTCATACCTAAAAATTAAAAAAAAAAAGGTTTAATTTCAACATTAGCTTTAAAAAAAAAATTGTATAGGATTTAATAAAAATATCATTGTAATATTAACAATTTTTATATTTTATATCATCTTTCCCACCAAACTGCAAACTTAGAGTCTCAGAAAAACAATAAGAAGCCTTAATATTTGGATAAATATATAAAAAATTGTTGAAGATGAATCTCAATCTGAGATTTTTGGCTAAAAACGACAAGTCGGTTCATCTCAGGAATGCTGTGTGACATGTCGTTTTCAGTGTTTAAGAAGAGCTGTATTATGCAAATGACATGTCGGTTGAAGCCACAGCAAGTCATGTGTTCTTCACGTGATTTACTTAATCAAAACGGCAACTAAAGGCTGCGTTTTGGCTAACTGAATAAACCGTATGTTGACACGCGTTTTACAGTCATTGGAGAATGCTGTTATTGTCTGTTGATAATAGCGGGAAATTTCTGGGTTTGTTTCCAACAAATTCCAGAAATACAGCTGGTCTGTGACGCTCCTTTGGGGGCTGATTTCTTCGTGTATAAAAGGCCATGTAATCTGAGATTGAGAGAGATCGATTGAGTGACATTCCCTTGTGAGTTTTGTATCTGTTTTAGATTGGTTTAGTGAAAGCTTGCTCTCTTTTTCACAGTAGATGTAGGTTACCTGGTAACCAAACCACTATAAGTTGCTCTGTTTTCTGTGTGCTTGATCTTGCTGGTTTTAGTTTTATTCTTGATACTTTGATTATGTTAAATTGCCATTAATTTGCTTCACACATCTAGTTCGGATTACACTTAAAGCCTAGGCATTGATCTTGGTTAATTGGTGGTAATCTTGGGTAACAAAGACAGCTCTGTTTCTCGTCTCAGTTTTTCAACAAAAATATTTTTTATTTATTGGGTGAGGTTATTATTTAATTTTTACATATTAATTATACAAAAGTGCAGCCATTCACATCAGGCTATTCCATAATAAATATTTAAATTTAAAAAGTAAAATTTAACCTAAAGGCTTGATTTACTAGGTAAAAGCTAAACCAAAATGAGAATCATGCACAATAAATAAATAAATTATGAAGAATAAAAACACAAAACGGAAAGACGAAAGGAACGTTGTTAGAAAGCTCTGTACTCCAAAAAGCCGTCACGGCCTATACAAAATAAGATTTGACTTACAACAGTGCGAATTATTACCAGCACCACAAGCTTTAAGATTAAGAACAATTATCTTAATGGGCTGCGGATCCCACGCGCGAATGATCGTCTCCGCGTGTTCTTCATCAGCATAGCCACCTCAATGCATGAACAATACACAATAAAAACTCATAAAACTATTAACTCTTTACTAAAAGGAAATTATTTTCGATCAGTCCCACGTCCCGTGAATATCGGCTCTTTCCACCGCTTTCCTGTACAAACACACAAACTTAGAAACCAACAATCTATCGCGACGCAGTCCAATTGGAAAAGACCCTACATACGTGTCAATAAGCAGTAGAAACTAATATTATACAAGTGTATGACTGGCCACACACTAGTCAAATCCCCCAAAAACGTACAAACCGGATCGAAGTTTTCCCTTCGTAGTGTCCGAGCCGGAGAGACACGTCACACGTTTTCAACTCCATGCTAAAGTCGTGATGTCGATAAAGGATTTCGGAGGAGTTGGAGACGGGGCGACGTCGAATACAGAAGCGTTCCGGAAAGCTGTTCGGTACATGCAAGGCTTCGGCGACGAAGGTGGGGCCCAGCTGAACGTTCCGGAAGGTTTGTGGCTCTCCGGAAGCTTCAATCTCACCAGTAACTTCACGCTGTTTCTTGAACGAGGCGCTGTTATTTTACGCTCTCAGGTATTAAAATAATCTCTCTCTCTCACTCTTTTTATTTTTATGTTTTTTAATTTTTTGAGTGATTAGATAATGACAGAGAAATTTGAATTAAATGAAACGTCAAAATGATGATGTGAATGAATGACAAATAGAGCTTATCAGCTTTATTTTTTTGTAGCATATTTTAGTCTAATGTATAGTTGAACTTTGAGAGATGAAAAGGGTTTGAAAATGTGAAATGAAGAATTTAATTTGATGGGGAATCAAATATTATAATGTATATTGGTTTGGTCGCGGTTCTTTTGCTCGTTTTGTCCTTTTCGTAACCTTTTTCTTTAAATTTAAAGACAAAGAAGGTTGGTATGGGCTGATTTTATTTGTGTTCAGATTTAAGGTCGAATTAGAGGGACCCACCATAATAATGTATGAAATAATGTTAAGTGACCAAGTTGCTGGTTTCATGGCTTACTTATAAATAATTCTGTTTTGTTTTGTTTCTCATTTGTCTTTTTTTGTTTCACTATTATTAATAGGACATGGATGAATGGCCTATCGTAGATCCATTGCCTTCTTATGGAAGAGGGAGAGAGAGATTAGGAGGGAGACATATTAGCCTAATTCATGGTGACCGTTTGACCAAGGTTGTTATAACAGGTATATCAAACACATGATGTGTAATTATTATATTTGAATGCACAAGCAATGTCTGGCAATGCATTCACAATGAAAAAGGAGTTACACAAAAGAAGCAAAAAAGAAGATGTGAGTTGCTTTTGATAATATCTAACTTTGAATATTAGCAAATTAATTGGACTTTTTTTGCTAATTGAGGAGAATAAAATAGGCTTATCTTGAATGTTGTCGGATGACTAAATGGAATATTTTATTTTATTGATAATGGAACTAACGGATTGTTTACATCAATAAATGGTCCTTTGCTGCTGCCTTATTTCCAGGTTTAGTAGATGGAAAAATTCTTCCCACACTGTATATTTTTGAAACGGTAAAACAATGATATCATTTGTTGTTTTACAGTTATCCCCAAAAAATATTGTTGCCAATATACTTGACATTTTCCCTTTTTATGACGAGTATTATTTTTTGAATTTGTAAAAGTTTATTTGTTTTGGGCTGGGGAGGGGGAAGTCTTTGGGAACTCAAATACATTGGAGAGAAAGGCATGGACAAAGGAAAACATATAAAAAGAGATGAAAATAAAAGGAACAGAGGAGAGTTGTTACTTTTGATTGTTTGGTATTATTTACAAAGGGAATGGAAAAGAAAATGCTAATTACATATTAATTGGATCGTTATATCAAGTGTGCTTCTTTTATTATTAATTATTATTTTATTCCCTGAGAATCAACACTATGGTTAATTTGGATCCACGAAATTATTAAGTATACAAGATAGTTATTGGGGTTTACAGGATATAATAGAACAATTGATGGTCAAGGACAGACGTGGTGGGATTTATGGTGGAACAGAACACTGAAGCACACAAGAGGCCATCTTGTAGAACTGATGAACTCTTAACAATATCCTAATCTCTAATCTCACCTTCCGTAATTGTCCCTTTTGGACTATGCACCCTGTTTACTGCAGGTTCGTCATTTTTGGTTTTCAATCTTATTTTCTTTTAATCTGTTTATGTCTTCAATAGTGCCTGTTGTATTCAAATTTATTGTTTAATATTTGAAATTAAGCAGAATACCTTGTGTTCTTTCTAATTTATAAATCCATCCAAACAACCTTTTTTTTTTTTTCCTTTTAAGAAAAAATTAGTAGGAAAAGTGTACAACTCCTTCTCCCACTTGGTGTCTTTGAAGATAGAACTTAGCATTTTTATCCTTGTGCAGAGGCCATAGCAATTAGCAACTTAGCATTAATGTGAAACAGAAAAATAACACTAATGAATCATCTACTTGTGCGCTAATAGGAAGCAATGCATTTGTTTCGGGAATGTTATCAAAGGGATGACAATCCTGGCTTCTCTTTTCATTATTAATTTCTTTATTTTCTCCTTTTTTTCTTCTCGGTCAGTATTGTATTTATAAACCTATACAAAACATTATACAGACTCGAGCACCAATGTATGTATGTATTGAAGACTGTTACATCGAAGGTGGGGATGATCTGGTGGCAGTGAAGAGCGGATGGCGATGGCTCGTCCAAGTTCAAACATCTTAGTGAGAAGAGTTTCCGGTTCTACCCCAACTTGCTCAGGAGTTGGAATTGGATTGGTAGTGAGATGTCTGGAGGGATTTTTAATGTAACTGTAGATCATTTGCATGTTTGGGATGCAGCTGCCGGTGCTTGTACTAAGATAAAAAATGTAGGGGGATATGTTGAAAATATCACTATAAGGAATATAAAAATGGAGAGAGTCAAGATGCCTATAAGGATAAGATGCCTATAAAGATCAGTTGAGGTTCTAATGATCGTCTCGACGAAGGATGGGATCCTAAACCTATTCCTAAAATACGGGGTATTCTTTTGTTAATGTGGTCAGTGTGAAATCAACAAAAGCCCCCGTACTAGCAGGCATTATAGCAATGTTAATTTTAGAGTACTAAATACCTTAGGTAAAATTTTTTTATAAGGCCTCCTTACGTTCAATAGTTTCAATATTTAAATAAACATAACAAAGTTCATAATTCAATTAATTTTCAATTATATCTTAAATATCAACAATCAACAAAATACTTTGAAATTTCTGAAAAGAAAGGTGGTCAATAAAATATATTTTTTATTTTTTTTAGAACTGTTATTTCAAGAAAATATATTCGTTTTCACTTCAAAAATAAGCTAATAAATGTAATAATTTTTTTATAGAGAAGAGGGAGGAAATTGTATAATGTCAAATAATTAGGTTTTTTTGTTTAGTATTTTATTGAATTAATTAACGATTAGATAATATTATTAGTTATAACTTTTTAACATTAAAGTTATCAAATATAGAATTCTTAATTGTATGGTAATTATTAATTAATGAGAGCCTTAAAAAATAGACTTTGCTAATATAAGTAACATAAAAAGTCTATTAATTGGAGAATATCAAGGAAATACCAGAAAAAAAAAAATCTTCATAATATATAGAACCTAGACAACCACAATGGAACCTTCTTAATATACTGGACCTTAAGCGATCACTTAATTCATCACTTAATTCGTCTATGCTTAAAGTTGCCCTTATATTATAGGTACAAAATTTGATGAGACCTGCGTGAAAAATGTTTGTTTGTTAAGTCCAGCACCACCGGCTAGATGTAAATGTCTATTTGTTTCAGGTTTTACCAGTCAGGTAGTCCCTTTGCCATGTCCTGAGTTACAAAACAAAAGTTCATCATGGTGTTCTCAATATAAAGCGAGTTATCAGCATAAAAAGCAATCGAATTATTGAACTAAAAAGCAAGCCAATCATTGAGCGATATAAAAAAAAGGTTCTTTTCAAACTAAAAAGGCTCACCAAAATAAGAAGTAGCATATATAAAAATAATCACGACGCTACAAGTAAAGATATACAATGTATTTTACTCATTTAAGACATGTTCGAGCATTAGCTTCCGCACATGTTACACATGCAAGAAGATAATGAAAATAGTTATATACCAATTATGGTAGATAAATATATATATATATATATATATATATATATATATATATAAACTGTGTATAGTTTAATAAAAAAATCATTGTAATATTAACAATTTTTATATTTTATATGAGTAATGATACATATCCTAAATTTTTTATCCTAAATGACCATCTCAATTGATGTGAATGCCATATCATTTGAGATGGTCATTTAAGATAAAAAATTTGAGATGTGTAGTATTATTAATTTTATATTGTCTTTCTTAAGAATAAATATGTATAAAATATTAATTATACAAAAGTTCAACCATTCATACCATGCTATCCCATAATAAATATTTAAATTCAAAATGAAAAATTTAATCTAAAGTGTTGATTTACTAGGTAAAAGCTAAAATAAAATGAGAATTCTACACTGATAATGATAAATAAATAAATAATAAATTATGAAGAATAAAAAACACAAAAGAAAGATAAAAGGAACCTTGTTTGAATTGACTTACAATATGAAGAGTTTAAAACAATAATGTAAAGAATATAAATTTTACTCTTAATTATTCATGAGTAAAAAGATTTAATTTATACAAATATTTGAAATATAGAAAATGAAATGATGAAATTACCATTATTTGAGAATAATGATTGATTAGCAAATATTGAGTCAATCAATCTTTATGTTTATTGACAATCAATACCTCTTAAACACTAATTAAGATGGAGACGATCAATTATATGATTGATTATTATGTTTCCATCAATGTTACTTGATTCATGTCATCTTCCCTTAAGTTGGTGAAGAAACTTTTTTGGACTCCCAATAAAAATGAGTGTATCCAAGTATCATGCAATAATACAAGAAGCATTCCTTTGGAGTTTGTCTAGGAAATCTTCCAATTATTTCTATGTACACTTTTTTTTTTTAACATGAAAAAACATGAGTAAATTCCTTTGATCAAGGAATTATTTTATTATAAAAGTCATTCATTTGCATTTTTCAAAGAAATCTTCACTCAAAGATTTTATTTTCACTCTTTTGATCTTGATATAAAATTCTTTTATTTAGAAAGTCATTCTATAGATCTTGTCAAGAAAAATATTAATTTTAAAGATTCATTTTCATTCCTTTTTCTTTTGACGTCATTTTTTATATATTGGTGGAAGTTGTGGTGAATGGTCCAGTTGAACAATTTTTTTTTTTTTTTGTGAAGAAATTGAATAATAATTAAAAAGAAGCTCATATCTCTTTCATTTTAGACCACTATATTTCAAAAAGACATCATCGACATGGTCGTTAAATCTAAACTCATAAATTTAAAAATTCTCAAACCCATTTTGATACTATGAAGAAATTTAAAAAACAATATAAAGAATATAAATTTCATTAATATTGATTGATTAGCATAAAGACTCAATTTATATAAGTATTTGAAACACAAAAAAAAAAAAATAATGCAATTAACATTATTTTAGAATAATGATTGATTAACAAAGATCGAGTTAATAAATCTGTATTTTTATTGATAATCAATCTTTCATAATTATCAATTAAGATGGAGACAATGATTGTTATTATATCTTCATCAATATTACTTATTCTTGTCACAACACTGCAAATCACATTATATCAGCACCACAAGCTTTAAGATTAAGAAAAATTGGCTTAATCGACCACGGATCCCACGCGGAAATCATCATCCCACCTGTTCTTCATCTGCATAGCAACACTGCGAATCACATTATATCACCACTACAAGTTTTAAGATTAAGAACAATTACCTCAATGCATGCTCAACACACAATAAAAAATCATAAAACTATTAACTTTTTACAAAAAAGAAATTATTTTCAACCGCGTCCCGTGAATATGGGGCTCTTTCCATCGCTTTACTGTATAAAAACACAAACTCAGAAACCAACAATCTAGCGCCATGCAGTCCAATTCAACAAGACCCTTCTACGTGTCAGAAATCGTGGGAACTAATGTTAGACAAGAGTACGACCGGTCACACACTAGTCAAAACCCCCAATACCGTACAAACAGGATCGAAATTTTCTTGGTCGTGTCCGAACCGGTGAGACACGTCACACGTTTTCAACTGGATGCAAGAACAGAGAAGCAGCCGGCAGTGTTAGCATAATCAACCGACTCCACTGCAGATTGAGATTCCCCCTTTCTCCCCCTTTTTCTCTTTCTTTTATAATGCTCCAAGCCTCCCCAACTTTCCCCAACTTTCCTTCTTCTCCATTTTTTCTTTCCTCTCACGCCTGGCCCCTCTATTTTCTTTCTTCATTCGTTTTACACTTACCAAACGTACTCCAAAGCTTATTTAATTTCTTTTGGAAAAGGTCTATACTGTTCTTATCACATTGTCAACTGGCCGTCCAATCATATTCATGGCTTGTAATTAAGATGAAGCTTCCAATGTCTAGTTGTGCTTCTGCATTGAGAGCTCCACTGCTTTAATCTGTGACGTGTGAGTATACAAACTAATTAAATTAGCTTATAAAAAGCCTTCACATGAAGTAGAGAAGATCACCCACACATTCCATTGCATTATACTTTTTTAACTTAAGAAAAAGAATGCCTAATATTTCCATTTTCAGCAGCTGCCTTGTCATTTTGATATGGTGCTTCAGCTTGTTGCTTATTAATTCTCCTAGCTTTTCTGCTGGCCAAACTAACGAGACAGATCGAATCGCATTGCTTGCCATAAAGTCACAGCTTCATGATCCGTCAGCAGTAACAAGTTCATGGAACAATACTATGAAGTTCTGTCAATGGATGGGAGTGACTTGTGACCAACGGCATCAAAGGGTAACCGAGTTAGATTTGAGTAACCAAATGATAGGGGGCATCTTGTCTCCTTATGTTGGAAATCTCAGTTTCCTCAGGAGCATCAACCTTGCGAACAACAGCTTCCATGGTGAAATTCCTGAAGAAATCGGTAATCTTTTTAGGCTTGGGAAACTAGCACTGTCGAACAATTCATTTTCGGGTACATTACCCACCAATTTGTCCCGTTGCTCTAACCTCATCTACCTTCGTGTCAGCAAGAACAAGCTCGAGGGACAAATCCCAAAAGAGATAGGCAGCTTGTTGAAGCTCCAAACATTCGCCATCGACTTCAATTATTTAACAGGAACACTCCCAGATTTCGTTGGGAATCTTTCAGCTCTTGAGGTATTTCATATTTCAGCGAATTCATTGGGCGGGAAAATTCCGACTACCCTTGACCTGCTCAGAAACTTAGTTATTCTCAAAGTATCTGGAAATCAGTTCTCTGGTATGTTTCCTCGTTCAATTTGTAATATCTCTTCCCTCGAGTTTATTTATCTTGCATCAAACAGATTCAGTGGAAGTTTACCATTTGACATTGCTGTCAATCTTCCAAACCTTAAAAGGCTTGCCATTGGTGGAAACAATTTTTTCGGCTCTCTTCCTGATTCATTGTCCAATGCTTCAAATCTTGAGCTCCTTGACCTTGGCACCAATCAGTTCAAAGGGAAAGTGTCAATTGAATTTAGCGGCCTTAAGAATCTGTGGTTGTTAAATTTGGAGCAGAACAATTTGGGGACCGGGAAAGCCAGTGATCTTGATTTTGTAACCTCTCTAACAAACTGTAGTAGTTTCGAAGTGCTTAGTTTATCAGATAATCAATTCGGAGGAGAGCTGCCTCATTCTATAGTCAATCTCTCGTCAACAATGATTGAGTTCAGCATAGGAAGAAACCAAATATCTGGAACCATTCCTCCTGGAATAAGAAATCTTGTCAATTTAATTGTTCTCACTATGGAAGTAAACCAATTACATGGCACTATTCCTAATGTAATTGGTGAGCTTAAAAACTTACAACAATTATCCGTGTTTAATAACTTTTTACAAGGGGGCATTCCCTCTGGTCTTGGTAATCTTACTAAACTGGGCAGTCTTGATTTGGGCTCCAATAGCTTGCTGGGCAATATACCGTCATCCCTTGGTAATTGTCAGAATTTGATACTGTTCTTCGCTTCCGATAACAAGCTCACCGGTGCCTTACCTCAACAGCTTCTCAGCATAACAACACTTTCACTTATCCTAGATCTGTCTCATAATCTTCTAAATGGCTCTCTTCCTGTACAAGTAGGCAACCTGAAGAATCTCGTACAATTAGACATATCTAGCAACCGATTTTCTGGTATGATTCCTGTTACTCTAAGTACTTGTGTAAGCTTAGAATATCTCGATATTTCGATCAATTCTTTTCATGGCGTCATTCCCCTTTCTTTGGGTATCTTGAAAAGCATTAAAGCGTTAAATGTCTCAAGTAATAATTTGTCCGGCCAGATTCCTGAATTTCTTGAAAATCTAGCTTTCTTAGAATTCTTAAATCTTTCATACAATCATTTTGAGGGTGAGGTTCCAACAAAAGGAGTTTTTAGTAATAAAACCAAAATTTCACTCCAGGGAAAATGAAGCTCTGTGGGGGTATAGATGAATTGCATTTACCATCCTGTCCATCTATAAGATCAACAAAACCAAAAATCACTCTTCTTAAAGTCTTGGTTCCCGTGGTAGTGTCATGTTTGATCTTATCCGCATGCCTTACTATTGCTTATGTTCGAAGAAGGAGATCTGCACGTAAATCTGTTGATACCTCGCCCATGGAAAAACAATTTCCTAAGGTTTCTTATGCAGAGCTGAGTAAGGCAACAGGTGAATTTTCATCATCAAACATGATCGGTCAAGGAAGCTTTGGATCTGTGTACAAGGGGATTTTGGGTGAAGATGAAATGATAGTTGCAGTGAAGGTGATAAATCTTAAACAGAAAGGAGCTTCAAAGAGTTTTGTGGCTGAATGTGAAGCATTAAGAAATGTTCGCCATCGAAATCTTATCAAAATTTTCACTATTTGCTCTAGTACAGATTTTAAGGGGGTTGATTTCAAGGCTCTTGTTTTCGAATATATGGAAAATGGAAGCTTAGAGGATTGGTTGCACCAGAGCAATGATCAACTTGAAGTTTGCAAATTAAGTCTCATTCAAAGAGTGAACATAGCTATTGAAGTGGCTTCTGCAATTGAATATCTTCACCACCATTGTCAACCACCTATGGTTCACGGAGATCTAAAACCAAGCAATGTTCTGCTAGATCATGACATGGTTGCCCATGTGGGTGACTTCGGACTAGCAAAATTTCTTTCCAGTCACCAACTTGATACTACTAGTAAAACTCCATCAAGCTCAATTGGGATTAAAGGAACGGTTGGCTATGTTGCTCCAGGTAAGTTTTCCATGTTATACACAACATCCCATCATTTTCTTATACAAATGTCCATATTTTTTAATCATACATTAGAGTTCGTGTTTTTACGTTTTGTCTTTTAACTCTGTTCACATTTTTTAATTTGTACACATCTGGATATATTTATGTATTTAAAAATTTTTATGCATTTGCTAGATCTTAGCATTCGTTTGGCAACTAACACAATTAATCAACATGTTTAAGAGTATGGCATGGGTAGCGAGGCGTCCGTGAGAGGAGATGTATACAGCTTTGGAATTCTGTTGCTGGAGATGTTTACCGGAAGGCGACCAACTAGTGCAGCGTTTAATGAAGCATTTACTCTCCATGAATTTACCAAGATGGCTTTACCAGAAAAAGTAATGGACATTGTTGATCCTTCATTTTTTATGGAGGTAATGGCGAACAACTCTATGATTCAGGAAGACAGAAGAAGAGACAAAACGGAGGAGTGTTCGAATGCTATAATTAGAACTGGTGTTCTCTGCTCAACGGAATCTCCATTTGAGCGGATGGAGATGAGAGATGTTGTGACTAAATTATGCCACACAAGGGAGAATTTTCTTGGCAAGAGGGTTTGAGATAACAGTGATGTTAAGTGCCTAAAGAGGAAATAATTATATGCATTGCAAAACGCTAAGCACAAAAACTATAATCTAAGCAATCAGCTTTAGATTTCCAATCTTTCAATGTAATTCAATAAAATCGGATTCAACTGATTGGATTGGATTATGTGTACCTCTAGAAAGAATGCAAATAATAAATTCGGCTATAATTAGTCAAAAAAGGGAATGATTAGAATATCAATGGTTTAATTGAAAATGGATATTGTATTATTATTCATATATTGTTCCTTGTTAAATTGCCTCACAAGGAATTAATCCTCCTAGCGTAAATCTTTTCTTCTCCTGCATATCCAATTGATACATGAGTGCCTTAACTTTTTCCCTAATTGACACCCACATCCACACGGCACAAATCACAATTTATCCAAGGGTCCATCGCTATAGTCAGACACAAGCAAAGATCTAACTAAAATACAGGATTAAATAAACTGAATTTCAAGTTCCAAGATTAAGATCAATGCTATGTTTGGTATTAAGGTATTATAGTTTTTAATTTGCAGCTAGTATAGAAATAAAATTTAACAGTATATAGTAAAAATGATTTATGAATAATAATTTTGACAAAAATAATAAAGATATTATAAATTTTTTATTATAAAAATAGTTGATCAAATCAACTTAACTTTTAAGCCACAACAGCTAGTTTCTAGTAAACACTATAGTGCTGCTACAGCCTAACTTTAATACTAAATAATGTCTAATAAGAGATAGTCAAACAAGGCCTAATACTAAATAGTAAAACATGTGGAGGATTAGTTAAGGAAAGGATTAGTAACCATTTTATAACCAAATGTTTTGTTATTCAGCACGCAAGAGAGGCATAAATCAATACAGTGTTATGAGATGTAAGTTTAAGACTCATATTAAAGAATTGATGAAAAGGTACACATGAACTAATTTATTTGAAGCTATAAGCACTTTGAGCTGATGACCATTACAATAGAATTCGATAAGGATACCATAATCCTAAGACACAAAACAACAAATATAGGCTAGCTCGAATAAAATTTTGCAAGTTGTTATGAATCAGACACATAAACATGTAAAGATTGTTATAAATAATTAAAACCTTTTGGTGAAATCCATCACCTAAAACCCCATGAACATTCACGTTGTTTTACCAAGAATCAATAACAAAATATGTAGAAGCGTACCTGAATTCATAACGCTGAATTGTTCTTTAGAGTAGTGTAGTTCGTCTTTCAGATTAACACATATATCATAGAGAGCTCTTTAGTTTTTCTGTGCACTTTTTCTGATGATGGGATGTCAGAAACAATAGAACATTACATGGGACCTTAAAATGATAACCACTTTTATAGATAACTTTTCTTGTTACCTTTAGGTACTCTTATTTCTGTCCATCAAAAAATTAGAATATCATTAATTAGCACTCTACACGTTAAAGGCTCACACCCTATTAGATACATTAAAACCTAAATTATTGAAAACCTTATTAGATAACTTTTAATTAGGCTAAATCTTATGTGACTGTTTACAACACATAATTATTCACATATAAGCCCAATGTTGGATTAAGGATCCAACAATGATGGATTAAAAATTTAATAATCTACCATTTGGGCTATATGTGTAATCTTGTAATTATGCTTTATAAAAATAACCATATGAGTTCAACCTTACTGTTATTACTAAAATATATCTATGACCAATCTGGTCTATTAATCATATCAACATAGGATCAAAGCAGCCTTCATTACACTTGTCGTAACTTGACCCATTAATGGCCAGAATGTCAATACAATTGAATGATATGGATCATGATGTAGATGCGTAGCATGAAAATTTCATGTAATGTAATCTTAACATGCCTATTTTCAACTGACTTATTGTTAGGTCCTATTGTTATTGGAATATAACTCTACTGACTTATTGTCACAAAATAATCTAAGTGGCCTATCAATACCATCTACATGCGAAGCCTCGTGACAAAATTTCGCAACCATATTCCATGATTGAATGCTTCATAATATGCTATGAACTCTACTATCATCGTGGAAGATACTATAAGAGACCTCTTTTCTAGGAAACAGTACCCCCAACTAGCCTATAGATATAGCCCGTTTTGGACTTCATAATATCTTATTACCCATCAAAATCGAAGTCAGTATAATCAACGATCTTAAGCTGATCTGATCTTAGATATGTGAGCATGTAGTCTTTTGTTCTCTGTAAGTACTGCAAGACCCATTTAGCTGCTTTCCAATATCTACTTCTGGATTACTTAAATATCTACCTAATATCCCAATAATGTACATAATATCCGGTTACGTAGATACTAGAGCATACATCAGATGTACTTTTACTAGCGCATAAGGAATCTTCAGCATTTTCTTTTCCTTAAAATCATTTTTAGGGCACTGATTGAGATTAAACTTGTCTCCTTTAGCCACAGGGGTATTATTATGCTAAATTTATTGAATTCACAAGCGCATGAATCTATTGTAGTATAGATTAAGGGTAACGAGTATCGATCCCACGAGGAGGTGGATTTCAATTGCGTAGAGTTATTGTTATTTTTATTATTTTTTATGGGCTTTTGGTAAAGATTTTCATATACTTTATCCTAAAATTTAAATTAAAATGATGTGAATAAATTAGAGATTAAATAATGCAATAAAGTGCTTGGAGTCTTTCGATTTACACTAAATATTTTACTATAGGCTTAATATTTCTTTTTAGGTCCAATTAATTTAGGAGGGGGTATTTTCACTCTTCATAAGTCTAACTCTAATAAATATGGTATCAACTACTCATTATGCCAGGAAAAATAATCTTATTTTAAATGTGATATCAAGAACACGTTGTGCCCAGTAATATTAATCGAACTATCGACAAAGTGGTAAGACCGTCTATTAATTAACCTAGAAAAATTTTATGTCAACACCTAGTCAAGACTTACCACAGAAATTAGAGCGGAGTTATTCTATAATAAATGTAATATAAAGTGCTTACTATGTCAAATAGTAATAATTTGCACTAAGGAGCTGGTATACTAATGCAAAATCTAAATAAGATTATTATTATCTGTCAACGCCACATCAGCAAGGCTTACTAAAATATTAAAATTATAATTTTTTCCTTTATGTCCTTTCTAAAGTTTTCAACTATTTTGAGTTAAAAAATATTGTCTGTTTTGCTGTCCGGCTACTTGTTTATTAAGAAATGACTAAAATGCCCCTCAAATACATAAACCACTAAAAAATACACACAAACATATATAATCAAAGTTCAAGGGACTTTAAATACATAAAACTAGAGATGTTAGTGAGACTTGGAGTGTAAAATGATGGTTTTACTCTTTATAAATATACACTATCTAGTACTCAACAGGTATTATCTGGTTTGTAATCCTGCATGCCAAATCTCTTAAGAACCTTTTTGATATATCTTTTTTGTGATAATCCAAGAATAAATAATCATTTGTTTCTTCATTGTTGTCATCCCACTTTGATAGCTTTGCCTTCTTTTTAAATTTGTTGAGATTGGAACACTCATAACAAGCGATTGGCTCTTTTTCTTCTTGTATTTCTTATAATTTCTAAACCTTCTTTGCTCATTGGTTTTCTTACAAAATTTTCTTAATCTCTTGGCCATCATAGCCATGTCTTCATCTTCAAAATTGCTATCTTCATCACTCTCTTATTTTGAGACTTTAAGTGTAATATTTTTCTTCTTATTTTCCTCATTTTGTTTTTTCTACTGCCAAGTCTTATTAATGAGAAATAAGAAAACCAGTCAAATCATCAATAGGTAAGGTTTTTAAATCCTTAACTTCCTCTATGGCAATTCTCTTAAGTCCCTATTCAGTTGATAATGACCTAATAATCTTCTTGATCTTCTCATTATTGGAAAAGGTTTTTCTTAGGGCTCCTAATGTGTTCACTATATCTATAAACCTAGTACACATGGAATAAGCACTTTCATTTTATTCTATTTGGAATAAATCATATTTTTTATTGTATACATTAATCCTAGACTGTTTGACTTAGTTCGTACTCTCATAGACAACTTCAAGTTTTTTCTAAATTTCCTAAGCACTTTCACAACTAGATACTCTACAAAACTATTTCTTATTAAGAGCACAAAACAAAGCATTCACAGCTTCGAAGTTTAAGGATAACTTTGTCTTTTCTACTTCACTCCATCAACTCAATAAGAGCACCATTAACGATTTCCTCTTTTTCATTTATGGTAATGGGCATGAATGGATCATCATTAACGATTTCCCAAATTTCTTAATCTAAAACCTGCAAATAAATTCTTATCCTAGTTTTTCAATAAGGGTAGTCATTTCCATAAAAAAAAATAGAGGTTTAGTGGTGGATTGACCTTTCTTAAACGTGGAATCATTTAACTATAGACGGTTAAGTTTAAACAAGAGCACATTGCCCTGATACTAAATGAAATTCCAAGTGTGCAACCTAAAAGGGGGGTGAATTGGCTTTATTAAAAATTAAAAAAATTAACAACTCAAATCAATTCAAACTAATTACATTGAGTACTTTGTTAAATGTTAATTCAGGTAAATAATAAATAAAGAGATAAGGAAAAGAAAAATCAAACTCGAGAGTTTTTATATGGTTCGACGACTGCCTATTTCATGCCTCCACGCACACCATTTTTTAAAATTTCACTATCCAATCCTCCTAAGGCTTTAACTTTTACAATTGACTTATAAGGTGTCAATACTTTACAATGGTATTTTACCCACACACAAATTTTTCTAAGTGTTTTGAGCACTTACAATCTCACAATCTTGATAGAGAATTCAAATATTACAGAAAAACTCTGTTATAAAGTAGATGTATGAATAATAGCATAAATATAACTCAATGTATATGTATTAGCGAATTTAAAGTTTAAAAGAAGTAGTATGCTTTGGACATAGCTAAAAAATTATCAAAAGAAATTCTTAAAAAAAGTTTGAATTGAGTTTATATAGTTTAAACGTCCAAACTAGTCGTTATGAACTTTTCTTAAAAAGAATCAGTTAGCTACTTAAAATAGCCGATTAACTGCTTATGTTACCGTTAGAGAGATTTTCCAAATCTAACATACAGTCGATTAGCCGCCAACAAGTAGTCAGCTAGCTGCTAACTTTCTAGAATTAAAAAATAAAATAAGGCAGTTAGCTACTTAGAATAGCCGATTAGCTACTATCTCTCTAAAATTATTTTTTAAAATTGTTGCACGGTTGATGGCAGCTTAATAGTAAGTGATTAGCCGCTAATTATCTGGAATTGATCTAAAGTTTTTAAAATTATAATTTAGTCCAAAAATACTTTATGAAATTATATTATAGCCCAATTTATCTAAACATTTTTCAAATAGGTGTTTTTTCAAAATTTTTAAAAATGAAATTTATGGATTTCAAAACTTAACTCTTTTCAAGGTAGTCTATGAATCTTAAAAATACTCATTTTGATTAACCATTTTCTTTATGAATATAAAACTTTAGTTAATGAAAATTGATTATTTATTTAAAGATTATCTTGAGCTTTTAAAATGCTAAAATACGCATATACCAAATTATACTATTAATTACACAAGCTAGCACCCTTTTATGGAATTTCTTTAAGTATGCTATGGTTCATGATTGAGCACGATTCCACTTGCATAAGATTTGCCTTTAAAAAATGTGTGAGATAATATAATCCAAATTGACCAAATTACCCTTTTTTCACATGTGATTTGTTATCATCAAAATCAATTAATCATATAGCCTTTTAAGCTAATAAAAACCTTGAAAAGATGGTATCTTAACTTGGTTCCTCAGTTCAAAACTTAGCAATAACTATTGAGAAGAGCAAATTCCCAAGCCAGCTAGTGTTTAATCTTAAGGGAGTATATGAAGTAAGTACTAGTTCACCTCATTAGTATGGAGAGGACAAAACAGTGATGCCCTTACGAAAAGATAAAGAAGTTTACAACAAAGTAAAGATATCGGTGATAAAAAAAATTCAAGTTGAGCTTTTAGACTCTGAAGACTTATAATCCAAAGAGAATAAAGAAAGCAATCTACTAGAGTACGTCCCTAAAGCTCCATTCTCTCGAATTTAGCTAAAGCAAAGAAAAGAAACTCCACATATGAGATTTTGGAGATATTTAAATAGGTATGTGTTAACATCCCTTTGCTTGATACTATAAAGCAAATTCCCTCTTTTGCTAAGTTTCTTAAAGATGTTTGCACTAAAAAGAGAAACATTTATGTTCAAAAGAATGTTATTTTAATAGAAAACATTAGTTCCATATTGCAACACAAAATTCCTCCAAAATACAAAGACCTAGGATCTCTAACTATCACTTATAGTATAAGGAACCACACATTTTGAAAATGCTTTGTTGGATTTAAGAGGTAGTGTAAGAAACGATCGGCTCCATCCAGGTGCTGCTCGTCGATAAGTTCATCACCTCGTCCTCCTGCTCGATGCTCGAGCATGTCTTCATTTCCAAAGGGATGAACTTTGGTAATTTGGGGTCCGATGCAGCTGCCATGCGGGCTATCATATCTGCACGAAAATTCTTCCCCCTTGGGATTTGTTCCACCTCGATAGCTCGAAAACTCCCCATTAGCTGCTTCACCTTCCGAAGGTAGGCCTCCATCTTCTCCCCCTTCGCTTGGAAGCTCTCGTCGAGGTGGTTTATTACCAGCTGCGAGTCTGTTCGAAGCTTTACCTCCTCTGCTTTGACTGCCGAGGCGAGCTTCATACTCGGCCTGATTGTTGGTAACATCAAATTCTAATTTCACAACATATTGCACCTATGTCCCTTCAGGACTTAGGAGCACAACTCCTGCCCCGCCCTTAATTTCCACAGGATCCATCTACTGTGACTATCCAAGTATTGGTCGAGCTCGGGAATCGGTGGGGCTCGCTCTCTGTCTGCTCATCCTCTGCAGTGCACTCGACCACGAAGTCGCCTAAAGATCGTGCTTTTATGGTCGCTCGGGGTTGGTAATTAATGTCGAACTCGCTTAGCTCCACCGACCATTTCACCAACCTTTCGAAGTCTCGAGCTTGTACGGAGTTTGCTCGAGGGGTCGGTTTGTCAAACCACTCACTGGATGTGCTCGAAAATAAGGCCTCGACTTTCGAGTCGCTGTGACTGAGGCAGCGTCTATTTCTCCATCGATGGATATCGAGTCTCGGCTCCAAGAAAGCTCGCTAGTGTAATAAGCAGTGCATCGTGCCCCGACTCCTCCCTTACTGGAATCGAGCTCGTTGCCCATTGGGACACGACTAAGTATAGAACAAGACCTCTCCTGCTCGAGGTGTTGACAGCAACGGAGCTTTCAACAAGTATTCTTTCAACTATTGGAACGCCGCTTGCATTCTCAAGCGTCCACTTTGTCTTCCTCGCCTATCTTCATTTCCCGAAAGAAGACTCGGCATTTATCCGTGGCTCTAAATACGAACTTGTTGAGGGATGCCGGTTCCGGTCGGACTTTGTATCTCCTCGAGGTTACTGGAGGGACCTCATTTTCACCATCGCTTTTATCTTTCTCGGATTGGCCTCGATCCCCCGTGACCGACCATGAAGCCTAAGAATTTTCCCGAACCCACTCCAAAAGCACATTTCTCTGGGTTTACTTCATCCTAGTACTTTCTTAAGAGTGCGAAGGTCTCCTCTAAATGCCTCACATGCTCCTCCGCGTCTTTAGACTTGGTGATCATGTCATCCACATATACCTCCATCGTCCGACCGATCAATGGCTTGAAGACCCTGTTCACCAGCCTCTGATACGTTGCCCCTGCATTATTCAAACCGAATGGCATGACCTTGTAGTAGTACAGCCTCTGATTAGTGATGAAGGCTGTGCACTCCTCATCTGATCGGTGCATGGGAATTTGGTTATATCCTGAGAATGCATCCATAAAATTAAGCATCCCGTGTCCCGCCGTAGAATCCACCAGTTGGTCTATCTTTGGTAGCGGAAAGCTATCTTTTGGGCAAGCCTTGTTCACATCTGTGAAGTCCACACACATTTTCCATTTCCCACTTGCCTTCTTCACCATCACCATATTTGAGATCCATTCGGGGTAGGAGACCGCCGACTGATGATTCCGGAGGTATTAGCTTTCCTCCCCCGAATCCTTTTAAGGAAGTGCTCATCTGCTCGAGGCTCGTGCCTGTTATTCCCAAATCCTCGAGTGTGGACTTGAAAAGAATATCTACCGAGCTTCCCGAGTCAACTAGTATTCAGTCAACTTCCTTGTTTGCTATGTTGGCTTTCACCACCAGGGCATCCTCGTGAGGGTACAGACACCCCTCCTCGTCCTCCTCCGTCCACATAATGGGCACCTCACCGGACCTTGGTTTTTTTGCGGCAGGCGGTGAACAAGACTTCTCGGCCGACCGCGGCATACCTGCAGTAGTTTTTCTGAGCCCTATTTGAACTTCCTGCCATCGTAGGCCCTCCTGAGATCACCCTCGTGGACAGTGGTTCCATGTCTATTTCGTAAGCTCGGTCATCTTCTTCAGGCTTCTGCTCAACCACCGGATGCCCTCCTTCAATAAACTCATCTAAGTACCAATTCCTGACCAGATCCTCCACCTGGTTCTTCAAATCACGGCACTGTGATGTGGAATGGCCGTGGTCACCATGGAAACGGCAGAACCGCCTCTTGTCCCGCTTGCCAGCTGACTTGGCCATCGATGTTCCTCAGCCACTTGAAGTATCCCTTCGAAAGATACCTTCAACCTCGTGTATCTGCTCAGTAGCGGGGCTTTGTTCTACCACCTGTATCGCCCGATCCCGTGGGAAACTTCTTGGTGGGGGAGGCAATGGACGATCTGCTTTGTTGTGGTTCATCTCAGGTCTGCTTGGTGGCTGGTTGCGGGATGTGTGGTCGTTGTGACGCCTGTACTCCCTGTGATCCCGACCTGGAGACCTGCGAGGTGGCAGGGAAACCATCCGCGTTGGGGGAGCTCTCTGGTAAGGGTTGTATGGGGCAACCCGGTCCCTTGCTGTTTTTGAAGCTTGTGTTCCTCGGGCAGGACCCCTTTCTCCTTCCTCTTTGCTCCATTGCCCTGCTCACTCCTCAGTTTTGCAGCTTTTTCCTCTTCAATTACCATATCCATTTTTACCTGCTCATACGCGTTCGAAGATGAACGGATCGAAGGACTCCGCAGATTATACCATGGTCTCCCCATCTGAATCCCATCCTTCAATCCTCTTAGAGCCTGGGGATGGTTAAACGCGCTAAGATTTAGGACCGATCTATGGTATCTTTTGACAAACTCCCGGAGAGATTCTCCCTCCCACTGTCTTACTTCTGACAGCTCCATCATATCATCCTCGGGGGTCACTGGGCCCCGAAATTGCACCACAAACTCCCTACACATTTGTTAGAAGCTCAGGATGCTCCCCCGTGGCAACCTGTGGTACCATTCTCTCGCTCTTCCCTCCAGAGTGAGCGAGAAGGCCCGGCACCTCTGAGCTGCCGACAAACCTTGCACCCCTGTCATGTTGTTGAATCGTTCTATATGCACCAATGGATCACTTTTCCCTGAGAACTTCAGATCCGAGAAGCGGAAGTCACGTGGAATCGTGACACCCATGATCTTCGCGGAGAGTGGAGATTCGTTATCCAGCATTATTCTCTAACTTGGGCTCTTTCCGTTTCCCCGGAGGTCCTCCACAACTTGTGCCAATCTGCGCACCTCTCCCTCTAACTCTTCCGCGCGAGAGGTCGGGGCTGTATCCTGTAAGTGCTGACGAGACCCTCTTTCCTCTATGTTTATTTCCTCCCTCACTGCAGCATTTGGTGCCCTAGGTCTCTGGGCTTCATCTCCCATGTTTTCCCGAACGGGAGCGTTCCCACGGCTGGGCTCTGGAACATCATTACACGCTTTTCTCTGTCCCTCCCTGAGTTCTTGTAATAGAGAGGTCAGAGTCTCCATCTGTTTCTCCATCCGATCCATTCTTTCCTGGATCTCCCTATTCTGGGCCTCATTGGCCACCTCTCTCAAAGTTACCAATTCTTCTGGACTCACTCCTCTTCGGCTGTTTCCTCTCATCGTTGCGTTGTGTATCTTGAACGTATTAGGAAATCAGGCTTTTTTTGCCGATCCCCACAGACGGCGCCAAAAGATGTTAATGCAGTTTTTCCCGCGTTCCTTCAAACAGTGCTTGAACCATCTGCTCGCGGCTAGCTCGAGCTCGAGCAGGACTGTCTCCTTCTTTCTATTCCTGTCTTTTCTGAAATATAAGTCTCTCGGACTGTACTCACAGAAAACAATGTCGTGGTCGTCGGGTGTTGTTCCGTGAAAACCCTCCAACCCTCAAGTCGATGATCGGGTTGATCTTTTTGGTATCCCTCTTAGTTAGAGAGACCGGAAGAATGGAAAAGACGTATTTTTTTGCTTTTCTTTCTGGATAATGGGAATTCCGAAAAAATCTGAAATCAAAGTAAAAAGCCAAAAATGAGAGTTAGAAGAACCTGTGTGAAATCTCGGAACTCTTGCAACTTGCCCATCTGTTTCCTTTTATTCTCTGTTTTTCCCGCCTTTTCTCTCCGAGAGCATCCGTTCCCGCGTCAGTGGTATCTGGGTCCCTCTGACAGCCGAGATTGGCGTAATATTCCCTGGGGATGCGCGGCTATCTCCTTAACCCGGTTCATGTGGCCAGATCACCATATCGGGCATGTGCGCAAGGAATGATGACACCGTGGGGGCATGTGCCGGCCATCGGCAACAGTACCGCCACCCTCCTTTGTGGGGCCCTGTTCAGGTATCGAAAGGTGTGCGGGATTCTGAGGGAACGGGTCGGACCGTCCTGAGTCGGGTCTTGTGTTTCATTTGGTCGATGACTAAGATGGCCCAGTTGTGCTCAGGGACTTAACCTCTGCGAGCAAGAAAGGAGAGCTCAGTTCTCGACCTTGACCAGCTTTGACTGGGTCGGACGACCTCGAGCAGACAAAAGAGCTCGAAGCTCGAGCGGCTCTGAATTCCTCGACCTTGACCGGCTTTGACGTCTGATGAGATCGTCTTCGTGCCAGTGGTCGGGACTTCTGCTCAAGCTAGACTGTTTTCGGGGTATTTTATTCGAGTTGAAAGGACCTCGAGAAGACTTGCCCGATATTACCCAAACACGTTGGATTCAAATTTTGGATCATCTGATAATCGAACAATAAGGGTGAACTTTTCTAAACTAATATCATCTCGATACCGAATTAGCAAAGTTTTTAACAAACACTTCAATATGTTCTCGGTTAAGTATGCCAGACCTGTTTCCATGTTTTAGAGAGTACACAAGTTTGAACAACTTGTCTAATTGCGAGAAATGACAGGATATGATGCAATATCGGTGCTGAAAATGCAAATATCCTATCAACATTGGCCGCATTGGGATTTTTCTTCCTCTCCATGATTGATGATGACTAACCTTCCCTCATTGTTAATTAGGTAGGCATTTAATAATATTAATAAACAGAAATAAATAAATAATATGTCACGGTAAATGCAGAAAAATATTAAAGAGGTTTGATACGAAAAATTACCGGGCGGTGGCTTGTGGATTCTGGTAGTGTTCAAATTTTGACATCGGCAATATTCTGGCGAGGGCGAAGAGAGATAAGAAATTTATTCCTAGTTGTTTGTAAAGCAAATAATAACTTAATCAACGGCAGATAGTGTGGGTTTCTATCTATTAATAAAGGAAGTCAATTCCTGTCAGTACCCACAAAAATAAATACTGACGAATCAAACTTTTTAATATAAAAAATGGATCTCCATCGAGCGATGGTGTTGCTTAGGTAATGTTGAGCGTCCCTGAGCCACAACGATATGTGATCGCTACTGTATAAAAAATAATTTACGGATTCTACCTAATCGAACTCATGTTGTCTGTCAAATGATTGACTCGGAAGTTGTTTGTTAAAACGTATGAAATCTCAAATTTTATTAATTTCTTTTTCTTTTTAAAATTTACTTGTTTTATTCTCATGTAATTTATATATGATTTCAGAAATTTATATTTGAATATAAAAAAATAAATTTTTACAACTTTTATTTTAATGAAAAAATGTCTGCATGAGAAATAATATTATATTATAAAAATATTTCTATAAAATATGTTTATTCCTTAAACTATAAAATTTAATTTTTTTTATTTTGACATTCAAATATATGAATGTCATATAATCATATTTAAGATATTTTTAATTTATAAAAATAAATAAAATGTCGCTTATATTTAGATATTAAAAAAAATATTAAAACATAAAAAAATTTAGACATTCAAATTTTAAATGAAAAAAAGTCTTTTTTATTTTTAGAATTTGATACAATATCTCATTTTATTTATGTTTTTTAAACAATATCCCAAAAACTTCCATTTGCTTATAGTTTATTGAAGGTAAAATTAGACTTTCCATTAAAAGAGAAATAATTAAAAATAAAAACTAACATGTAAGTACAAAAGAATTTTATCTAATCCCACTAAGGGCCCGTTTGAGATTGTTTTTGAAAGACTTAAAAGTAAATTTAAAAATCTAAAAGCCCATTTTAGTTTTTGGTAAAAGAAATCAAAATAATTTTTGTCAAAATTAAATCCTCTTACAACTGATTTTAAAAAGTAGAGAATGAGTAGTTTTTAAATTTTGATTTTGAGAATCTATTTTATCCTTTAATATAATTTCATAAATATCTTTATAATTATTACCTAAACCTAAAACTATCCTTATTCAAATTAGAAACAAAATCAATATTTCAAATAATTTTTATTATATAAAAATAAAAAAATAAAATCAATATAGAATAAATTTTATTTTTAATTAAATTATTATAATACAAAATTAAAAAATGTTGTATACACATGTGTTTATATGTTTAAGTAAATTTCATCTTTCATTATATCTATTTTAGTTATTTATTTTTTTACAGCAGTTTAATAGTAAGATTTTCCAAACAACCACAACTGCTTTCAAAATTTACAGTACTTCTGAAAATAAATTTTATTAAATATTTATCTAATTCTCTTCACAATTAATTGTTTCTATAGTACAGATAACAATAATTATTTTAAAAATTACCGCATTACAAACTAGCCCTAAACATGCAATCCCAAAAAAGATGAAAATTTTTTTTATCTCAATTAAGCAATCATCTTACAGTTACCTCTGTTCTGGCACCCTGGACTTTTTGTTTTGGCGCCATAAGGTAGCGCATCTCAAGCTCTGTAAACCCTAGATTTAAGTACCAAAAATACTCTACAATTTTCATATTCGTACAATTACACAGTCTAATGCAGTAAATTGCTAGTGCAGATTAGACAACGTCAATCCAACTTCTTAGGTTAGTTTTTTGTGTTTCTATGTTATATTGGAACTTTTGATGTCGACTATTGTCCTATTCATGGGAGGTGCATTCAGTACTTCAACACTCAAATCTGGTGTTTATGGTTTGAAGTTAGGAAGGTATTCGATAGTGCATGCAAATGAAAATTGGTGGTGTTTTTGAATTTTTCTTTGGGTGATGTAAAGATGTTTTGGTAATTATAGTTTGCTGCTAAAGATAATTATTCCATAGCTGTAGATATGTCATTGTTGACTTCATTCAAAAAATTTAAGGAATATGTATATTTTCTTTTCATATTCTTTAGTGTTTATTATTATTTCATTAAATTATCTTTAAATTTTAAATTATTTAATAATAATGGAGAGATTTAGTTTAAATGATTTGTTCCCCTTAAATTAAAAAACTAATTTTACCGTCAAAAAAATATAATTAAATAGTAGTAAACTAAGTATAAATTAATGGAAGAGTGTTTCGGACTAAATATCTTTGAATTTATTTTGCTCAATGATCGGTCAAAACTCGATCACCATTGCAACGACTTTAAATAATGTTATAGAGTAAGAGATCGGCTAATGAATTTAACCTAGTCTTTTTTCTTTTTTGGTTTTTAGCAGTTCCATACAGACAACTTCCTAATAGGCAGCACCCACAAGGCATAAATAAACACTTTTTCCTTGAGCATAAAGTTGACGACTATTAAAATAATGATTAAAAGTTGCCCTACTGCTTCATTAGAAGCTGCAAACATCAGGCTAATGAACATTACAAGAGAATCCGATAAGGATACCTGAATCTGGAGATACCAAAATAATAAAATTAGACTCAAAACAAAAGTTTGCTGGTGATTATCATTAGACTGGTCGCTATAATTAGACTCATCACAGTCATCGGACTCGAGCAAAAATCTCCACAAATCATCAATCTTCTCCAAGATCTCTCCATCCTCCGAAGAGTAGCTTTGCCTATCAATACATGCCTTGCCATATATTATACATAATTAATATAATATAATATATTAATTATGCAGGGTCTAGCGTTCAATTTATCTAACGATAATTTAATCTCTAGAGTGTTCAATCTTAACTTCCCTTATGCAATGCTGCCAACATGGTAGAGGAAGAGATCGGCAGCAACGATGAGTCTCTCCTTCATATGGATGTGACTTCTTATAAGAAAACTGAAACAAATGTACGTGGCAGTAAGAAGCTCTCTTATCAACAAATAGACACAAAAGGCCTATATAGGGATCCAACCGTCAAGGAAAAGGAAAATGGAAGTCTGAAGTGTTAGGAAATTTATAGGTGAAGCAGAACCACAGCTAAATGAGATTGGAAGAAAATAAAGAGTAAGCACAAATTTGGACACCAGAAATTACGTGGTTCGGCTTATAGCCTACATCCACTGGCAAAGACAGAAAGAAATAATTTTATTATATTAGAATAATAATAACTTCTCTCTAATAATAGAAAAGAATAATTATACTCTCTCTATAACTAGGAGAAAACTATTCTCACTTCCCAATACCCCAATTACACCCAATACTAAGAGCACTTATTTAACTCTTAAAATTCTCTCTAATACAAGAGGAAATAAATTTTCTGGGATAATTGAAATGAGGGAAGAGACTCTCAATTTATAGCGACATTTTGGCTACTATTCATTATTTATTTATTATTATTTTTTTCTTTTTCTTTTTCAACACGGCCTGCTGTGTCGTGTTGAACAAATTTGGCACCGCCCATCTAGAAGGGCGGTGCCAACTTTGACATTCTCCAACTTGGAGATTTGATTGAAAACTAATTAATCTCCACACCATCCTTTCTGCTTTGCCATTGACATGTTGTTTACGTTTCTGCTAGGCCACAAGAGGATCTAATCCATATAAACTTGCCAGTAATGATTGGCTTAGTCATAACATCCGCTAGATTCTCCTTGGTATGGATTTTCTGTAAATTTACACTTCCATCTTCCACTACTTCTCGAACGAAGTGATATTGAACCCTATATGTTTTGTCCCGGAATGAAAGGCTGGATTTTTGCAATGTGCAAAGCACTCGACTTTCACAAAACACAAGAATTTTTTCTTGTTTGTGCTCGAGCTCCTCAAGTAACCTTTGTATCTAAATAGCTTCCTTGCATGCTTGTGTAGCTGACATGTATTCTGCCTCTGTCGTAGATAAAGCCACAACAGTCTGCAGTTTTGAAACTCAGCTTACAACTCCTCCCGCAAGTATAAACACATAGCCAGTAGTGGATTTTCTTTTATCAAGGTCACCTGCGAAATCTGAATCCACGTAGCCTTTGAAAGTAAATTCTGACCCTCCACAACATAATACAACATCTGAGGTTCATCCGATGTATCTTAGAATCCTCTTCACTATTTGCCAATGTTCTCCACCAGGATTCGCCATGTGTCGACTAACTACTCCCACTGCTTGTGCAATGTCTGGTCTTGTACAAATCATAGCGAACATCAAAATTCTCACTGCTGATGCATATGGTACTCGAGACATCTCCTTCCTCTATGCTTCATTGCTAGGACACATACTTGAAGATAACTTGAAATTAACAAGAAGTGGGGTAAAATTGGCTTACAATCTTACATGTTGAAGCGTCGCAAGATTTTCTTCAAGTAATTCTTCTGTGAAAGCCAAATCTTCCTGTTATTTCTGTCTCGATGAATCTGCATCCCTAGAATCTTGTTTGCTGGTTCCAAGTCCTTCATTTCAAACTCCCTAGACAACTATGCCTTTAATTCTTTGACTTAATCTTTGTTGGGGTCTGAGGCTAACATGTTATCCACCTGCAACAGCAAAATGAGAAAATCATTATCTTCAAATCTCTTATAATAAGCACAATGGTCTGAACTGAGTTTGTTGTATCCAAGGCTCATGATGAAGGAATCAAATCTCTTATACCAACAACTCGGTGCCTGTTTGAGACCACATAGAGATTTGTTCAATCTGCAAACCAAGTTCTCATCACCTATTTTAGCAAAACCTTCTGGTTGGAGCATATAAATCTCTTCTTCAAGTTCTCTATGAAGAAATGCAGCTTTCACATCTAACTCGTTCTAGATGTAGGTCGAATGTAGCACATATTGCTAAGATTACTCTGACTGTTGTGAGTCGAACTACTAGAGAAAATATCTCATTGAAGTTAATACCTTCTTTCTGAGCATATCCCTTTACCACCAATCTTGCACGATACCGCTCCACTTGATTATTGCCATCATGTTTGATCTTGTAGACCCATTTGTTTTCAATGGCCTTTCTTCTTTTATTTCCAATGGCACAAGTTCCCATGTCTTGTTTTTGTATAGAGCTTCAATTTCTTCTCAGTATTGCTGTCGTCCACAAAGTAACATCCGAAATTGCTTAAAGCTTTATGGAATGTTCATGGCTCTCCATCCTCTGTTAAAAGACAATATGCAACATTGATCTCTATAACATACTCTGAGTGCCAAGTTGGTGGCCGTCTCCCTTGAGTTGACCGACGAATTTCTAGAGCCTCAGACTCGACTTGTTCTTGTTCCTCGTGCCCTGGTGCTGCTTCAGAAGACTCTGAATCTTCCTGATTATTTTCTACATATACCGGTGTAGTCTCTAACTTTTCTTTCACAGTATTATCATCCTCATCTTCTTTTACAGTTGATCTTCAACAAAGACAACATCTCTACTGATGACAATTTTGTGGGCAGTGGGATCCCACAGACGATACCCCTTTACACCATCAGCATACCCCAAAAAGATACACCTCCTAGATTTTGGATCTAGCTTTGTTCTTTCTTGGGCATTATACATTACATATACAGGACATCCAAATATATGTAAATGAGAGTAATCAGCTGGCTTACCTGTCCACATCTTCATCGGTGTCTTTAACTCAATAGTTGTTGATAGAGACCGATTTACCATAAAATAAGCGCTTTGGTCGCTTCAATTCAAAATGAGTTAGGTAGACCAGCAGTCCTCAACATAGCTCTTATCCTCTCTATAATAGTTCTGTTCATTCACTCCGCCACTCCATTTTGTTGAGGAGTGTAGGCCGCTGTAAACTGCCTCTGAATACCTTATTGCTTACAGTATGCAAGAAATGCATCATCTGTATACTCTCCACCATTATCTGTTCTTAAGCACTTGATCTTTTTCCCAGATTCAAGTTCAAGCCGCGCTTTAAATTCCTTGAATACTGGAAACACATCTGACTTTTTCTTGATTGGATACACCCAACATCTCCTGGAGTAATCATCAATAAAAGTAACGAAGTACTTTGCACCTCCTTGGGATAAATCCGGTGATTACCAAACATCAGAATGATCTAAGTCGAGAATGCATTTACTTCTAGCATGCGATCTGCTAAATTTCAATCTATGCTGCTTACTTGTAACACAATGCTCGCAAAATGGTAAACTTACCGATTTGAGTCCTGGAAGCAGCTTTCGCTGAGAGAGAATCTTCAAACCTTGTTCTGAAATGTGGCTAAGTCTGAGATGCCACATCATCGCTGACTCTTCTCTATTTGACGCGGCACAAGCATCAGCTTCCTGTAGTGTTTCTCCTTGAAGAATGAATAGATTCGCACTGATCTTTTCTGCCTTCATTAGCACAAGCGCTACTCTGACAATTTTTATCATCCCATTTTTAATATGGACTTTGCACCCAAGACTATCTATTTGTCCCAAAAACAATAGATTTTTCTTCAGGCCTTTGACATATCGTACCTCCTGAATTGTGCGAACTGTACTATCATACATTTTTATTTTGATAGTACCAATACCAGCGATCTCTAAGGCATGGTCATCGCCCATGTACACAGATCCTCCTGAGATTGGTTCATATGTGTGGAACTATTCTCTCCGAGAGTTCATGTGCCATGTTGCCCTTGAGTCTATAAGCCAGACGTCAGCTAACCGCTTTCTGCCTTCTGTAACAACTGCTGCCTCGCTATAGAGAATTTCGTCATCATCCGAAGTACTAGCCACACAACCCAGAGCATTTGATGACTCAGGAGCTTTATTCTCTCTACTCTTCTGATTACTCCAACACTCTTTCTTCACATGCCCTTTTTTGCCGCAATTGTAGCATTTCACATTCTTCTTACTTCTGGATTTTGATCTACCATGATTGTAACACCCACTGGAGACACGTTCTGTTGATCTCCCTCTCGTCACCAATACCGCTTCTGCTTGCTGCGAACTTGCATGTCTATCTTCCTTGGTCGTCAGATTGATGTTAAGTTGATCATACGAATCTGGTAAACTTTGAAGTAGAAGTTCCGCACGTTCATTTTCCTCTATTTTGTGACCCATCGTTGTGAGTTGTGACAATAGAGTCTTCAAGATGTTGATATGGTTGGTCACTAATGTAGATTCCGCCATGCGAAGAGTATAGAGTCTCCTCTTTAAAAAGATCTTGTTGTGCAGCGACTTAGACTCGTACAATTTTGTGAGAGTATCCCATATTTTCTTCGCTGTCTTTTTTCTCTGCCACACTGGATAATACCTCATCTGCAAGTGCTAAGTGTAGATCAGCAATTGTATTACCATCTCCTTCCACTTGGCATCATCAGTTATTTCCATGGGTATTTCTCCAATTGCTGCCAAACAATTATTTTTTCTCAGAATAGCTTTCATCTTCATTTTCCATAATGAGAAATTATTCTCGTTGAACTTCTCAATCTTGTATTTTGCCACCATTATTTTCACCACGAACTGCCTTTGTTAGGATTGACTCTCACTGTTTCATGTGAATAGTAACTATATACGTGAACAATAACCCCGATTCCAAAAAATGCAACCAATGCTCCGATACCATCGTTAGGAAATTTATGGGTGAAAGCAGAACCACAGCTAAATGAGATTTGAAGAAAATAAAGAGCAAGCACAAATTTGGACACTAGAAATTACGTGGTTCGACTTTATAAACTACATCCACGAGCAAAGACGAAGGAAATAATTTTATTATACTTGGAAAAATAATAACTTCTCTCTAATAATAGAGAGAATAATTATACTCTCTCATAACTAGGAGAAAACTATTCTCACTTCCCAATACCCCAATTACACCCAATACTAAAAGCACTTATTTAACTCTCAAAATTCTTTCTAATACAAGAGGAAATAAATTTTCTGGGAAGAGGGAAGAGGCTTTTAATTTATAGCCACATTTTGGCTACTATTCATTATTTATTTATTATTATTTATTTATTATATTTTTTTTTCTTTTTCTTTTTCAACACGGCCTGCTGTGCCGTGTTGAACAAATTTGGCACCGCCCCTCCAACTTTGACATGAAGATGATGTTGACTATAATATTATAAGACATCACTCTTGTATGCTATTTAGAGCAACATGCTAAAAATGCCAAAAATAAGTTCAGTTAAAATTTTACCTCCATTCCATGGACTCTCAAATGAAATCCATGGACCATAAATGGCTAATGAACAACGAAGAAATTGAAGTACTAACTTAATATAAGGTCCCATCAAGGAAAAACTTGCATGACATAAAAAATTTGATACATAAGAAGTTGATATAGCATCTCCAAAATTGAAACCAGTTCATGTATATGATTTCTGTCATGAATGAATGCATATCTTATCAAACACAAACCTGTGGCTCATTTTTGTTCATAACATAAACTTTTTAAAGATGCATCCCATAAACCTTTTAAAGATGCATCCCTATACGTTTGTGTTTTATTTAGTCTCCGCACAAATTTCCACAACGTTTTCAGTGATCATTCAAAATTAGAAAAAATTCAGCTCGAATCACGAAATGAAACATAAAATTCAAATTCCAAAATATTGGTAATTTAATTATCTATCAGACTAATCAAAACGGTTTCCATTGGAAGTATTAGGCATATCGATGTTTATCGATGAAGGTAAGGGCTCATTAATCTTTAATAAAAGCAGAAGGCAAAAGAACGTTATCACTTAAATAGAAGGATAACAATCAATGCATATAAGCATTTTCTGAAATTATGAAAATAAAATAAAACTAATCGGCTATATGAAGCCCCCAAGGGGGTCACCAAGTAATTTTCAAGCAGCTTTTGGGTCAAACAAGTCGGGTTTTGGGGACTAAAAATAAGTCAACAGGTTAACTACTTCTCCCTCTTTCTCTCGTTACTCCTTTTCTCTAATATTCTCTATCCCTCTGCTTATATACCCTCTGCTTATATAGTAACAAGCTTTATTCACCCATCATTTTATTTTTAGTCAAAGTGGAAAAATAAAATAGGAAAAAAAAATAGAACATTTTATTGAATACAAAGTGCAGTTGTTACATTAGGTATGTTGAGAATGAGGGAAATAACTTTAGAGTTGCAGAAAATTTGCTTCATGCATCGGAACCTAAAGTAAATACGAGCAGCAACTATACACATTAATAATGAAAACACATGCAATTTGGTTCCTAAAATTGTATACATGCATAAACAAGGCAGAGTGACTTGCCTTTTTTTTGGGGATAGTGCCTCTGATTTGAGACATATGTTAAGAGGAGAGGTGCAGATAGTGAGACCCGCAAAGGGCTTTTCCTGCACTTTAGAGCATGATGGCGTACACCAACACGACAAGCTTCCATCGTCAAGTCATCAGCCCCGGATACGTCCTGACGCCTGGTACTTCGAGCCATAAACTGATGCACCCATTCCTTTTTCAGGAATAAGTTCCAGCCCATTTCGATTTTTTTTAATGATGAGGAAGCGCTTGCACTTGATCTGGGCCTTATAAAGACATCGAGATCAAGGAGATTGTGGGATTTTCTGTAAAAGTAGAAGGAGAAGGAGGATTAGCAGAAGGATGAATACTCATAGCAAAAATATTAATACTCATAATGGTAAAGAAAGCTTTCTTTAGTTCCGCTTCTTGCTCTAAAAATCAACAAAGACTTGTCGGAAATAGCCTTGGTCCAACCAAGAAAGGCATAAGAGTTTTTGGGCATTGCTTGGGCCGAGTTAAGTAAAGACTACCTACCTAGAAAGAGAATAGTAAAGACTATCTTAGCTAATAGAATCTAAGAAATCCACTGCATTGACCATTGTAGCTCGTATCCAAGCCCCACAGATAACCATTAATACAAAAGACCTTTTACAATGACAGTGACGAAAAAGCTTAGAAAAAGATTGAGCACGACCACGGAAAGCATGGTAGTAAAGGAAACTGTCCTCATATATTGAGAAAGTTGCTTGCATACTTAACCTGTAGTTTTGAAACTGATCTATCTCAAGCCACCTGAGTCAAAGCTGCCGTTCTTGTAATCGTGGACCACCCTTCAGACTCATCCCACTACTAAAGTAAGATCACCACCGGAGAGAGGGAGAATTTAAGTGAGACTGCTAAAAGGCGGATTTTTCCTTTTCTAAAGTATTTTATTGACCGATCAAAGCCTCAAACTCGTGATCATATCTCTTTCTTTGCCCACGAGAAATAGTTATATTTGAAATGGAGTGGTGATGATTGTACCGTTGACTTGGATGAGAACTTGTTACTGAACCAGCTGGATTCGTTGTAGACTTATTTCAAGCCCCACTTAACTAAGAAAGAGTCTCGTATCGACCTAGTATTGACTTAGAATAGATCCATATTGGGAATAACTTAGAATAGATCTATTTTGATAAATTCGGTTTGGCTTTCCTATTCCATGGATCTTCCCTGAACAATGGAATGGATTGATCTGACCCACAATCTTTCTCTTTGAGTAGACCATAGGTGGGACTCTCTTTCGCCTAGGCGGAGAGGGGGGAATGTAAGACGAGACTGATTCAAGATTCTTGGACAGAAGAGAAGGGATGGAGAGGAAGGCGGTGCAAAGGAGGCTCGAGGGCGTGTTAAAGAAGGCGGCAAGGGCCGACGAAGGAGGGAAAACGAAAGGCATTTTCTAGTTCCACCTGAGCTGAGGGGTGCTTGTGGGGGGGGTGTGCCACGATGAAACAAAGGAATGAAAGGCCACTTTGCGTTGGATGCTCTTTACCCTCACCACACTGATGAATCTGTTGTCTTGGGGAGCGTTGAAGCTTGCTTCTTCTCCAGATTTTTCTTTTTCTTGGTCATCAATATGACCTGTCCTTAATAGAACTGATCTTATTCTCAGAACAATCGGAATTTGTACTTCTGTTGGATCCTCCCTATCTTCTGATCGAGCTTATGTAGGTAGATGTTGCCTGGTAGGGTCGATACTAGTACACTGTGTGGGACAGAGTAAGGGCCCTTCTCACCTCCTACGAGTCGTCCGGCGAAAATGACTTTCTAAATGAGGTAAAAGAACTTGCGATCGTCGATCTCAGCCACTGCTACATCTATTTAATTAGGCATTAATAATCTTTTAACGATACCTTCTAAGCGATGGCTAGTCCAAGATGCTGAACAACAAAGTTTGATTTTGGAAAAACACTATCATTATGGGAATTTATACGTGATAGAAAAACTGCGGCAATCCATTGAGATATGGTATGCTATAAGTGAATATTTACGACAAGAAATGAATCATAATTTTAGAATGACTGAGCCTAGTCATATACTCTAGCCTCGCTAATGAGAAAAGGGAATGTATCACAGTTAATTAACTCCTACTCCTATTTTTTTCTTTGTTTTTACTACGGCGGCGAAGAATCAAATTCTCACTATATTTATTCCTTTTTCTACTTCAAGTGCAGGATAACTGAGTTTCAACCGAACTGCTGGCACCCATTTTCCAAGCTCTTTTAGGGCAGATAGATGGTCAGCTTCCCAAGGGGTTGCGGGTCTTTTTCTACCAATTGGAACCCTTTCTTCACCCCCCATAGGGGGGTCTACAGGGTTCATAACTACTCATCTTACTACAGGACGCTTACCTTGGCAATATTTAGATCTGGCTTCACCCAAAATTTTCTGGTTTACCTCAGCATTCCCTACTTATCCAACTGTTGCTGAGCAATTTTTAGATATCAAACAGACCCACCCATAAGTTTAATGTGGTCGATTTCCACGTTTTTTCACTCTTTTTATTTATACTTTAAGTTCGATTGCTATAATATATACTTCCTTGACCACTTTAAGACGGATCGATCTTAAGAAGGTCATTACTTACTCCACAAGATGGCTACTGCCTCTGTCTGAATTCGAAATCACGTATGTAACTGTAACCTAAAAATCCATTAAGGGAAGGACGATCGCAGAACACTTTGCTAAACACCCTATCAAGGAGGAACATGAGTTTAAGGATTACTTTCCAGGCGAGGAAATAGTTGTCACTGAAGAGGAGGCGGGCGTGGAAATGAAAATGAAATTGTACTTTTATGGGGCGGCCAATCAAAATGGGTACAAAGTAGGGACATTCTTGATTGTACACGATAAATCGCACAACCTCATTGCCATTAAGCTCAACTTTACGAGAACTAACAATGCCACGACACGGAATATGCGGTATGTATCCATGGACTAGAGGTCGCCTTGAGCTCGACTTGCTACATCACTTACGGAATCGGCTGAACTTACTTCCTTATGATTCAAAGAAGAGACTTTATGCCTACTCAGCTATCTTGTCCGACTTGATGAAAGGTGTTTGCGGGTTCGAACAAGAGTGCGTTGAGAAGTTATTCTTGATAGAGACCTTCCTTTTACCCTTTGACTTTACTTTACTTTCATCAAGATTAGGCTGGCGTTCAGTGTCCTGGGTACAAGATCGAAAAGAATGCATTGGATGGATGCCCAGGCATTGAGAAGGAAAGACGCTTTCAGAGGCAAAAGGCCATGGGGAGATACCGTTTGTGATCCATGGATCTCCGATCGAGAAACTGTATCCAAGCTCCGTGGCTAGTCTGCTCTCTTTAGACTTTTCAAACTTAGCGAACTGAAACATCTGAGTAGCTAAAGGAAGGGAAATCAACGGGGAGCCCGTTAGTAGCGGCGAGCGAGAGCGAATTGGGGGTTTGAAGAAAAACAAAGACTTCTTGTCAGAGCCTCAACAAAGTGTTCACTTATTTTTCGCCAGGTTTCATTCGATTTGTTGTGGATTAGATGATGGAGAAGATTAGATTCCTATGAAAACAATCAGCTAGCTAAATTTAGAAAGTTCAGAAGTAGCAGCTCTACTAGCTACACATTCATTGAATAGAATAGTAGGAAGGCTAAATTCTAACCCAATAATGGAAATTTCACCAGTCTTTGTAGTACTTGATATCATCGACCTTTGTTTACTAGATCTTTCTGGAAAAATGGGCTCAGGTACGAAATGAAATGCAGGTTTTAAGGGGTCTTTTCAATCATTTCTTTTAAGACTAGTGTAATAAGATATTTGAGAAAGTGAATTGACACAGTTGATTGCTTTTCTGATTGGCCCTTAAGCCGTTGAATACCTTTCTTTAGGGGAATATGTGCTAGATTATTTACGTGTGGGGGAATAGGCTTAGTCTTGCCTTGTACCTCGACTAAGACGGAGAGGGCCTATTTGACTAATAAGTAAGCCCATACTAGGAAGCAAAGCTAAGCCATTTCTTCAATAAAGCTCAGATCTACAACCACCCCTTCTTCTTCTTACTAAACTGAAATTAAAGAATTCCTTGTAGGGTCATACCAATCGCCCTATTTTCTCTTTTCTTTCAGGGGTTCATTGATTAGTACACCTCCGGTGCTAGTAAGGTCCGGACTAGTGAGTCGTCAGTCTCTCGGTTTCTGTCGCCAATAAGATCTACGAGATTGACCCGACCAGTTGGGTTGGTTTGGCTATTCCTTTCTATTGAAAAGGAGTCATCTGTCTCGCGAGTCACATTCTTTTAGGCTCACTTGGACGACAAGACATTCTCGTTCAAATATAGGTCGGTCGTACTTGTGATGGTTCCCAACGATCCAATATAACCACTTAGGTCTAAGTTGCCGCGATAAACTATATAAAGGCTATTTGAATACCTTTTTAAGAATTTTAAACATTAAAATAAAAGAAAAAATTTTTAACGCCCTTACGAGGTAGTGATAAGTTAAACTACTCGTGTTCGCATAAAAGTCAGCACGGTATACTAATTCCATTCTGCTACTAGGGGCTATAGCCACTTCCCCTTAGCTCTAGAGATGCTAAAGCTATTTCTAGTATGTATTTCTAAGTCGTATTGAGGGTTTTAGGCAAAGAGCAACTCGAAAGTACTTTACTTAAATCCCAGTACTGAAAGACGTGACTCTCAATGAAAAGCGAGTGCCCTCTAATTTGACTTCATCCGACGTGGATTATTCTGTCTTATAGGTGTTATAAAGGAAAGAGAATGACTCCCCATTGTCTACATTCATCTACACCCATTCGCATTAGTTCATCCAAAGTTCCTTACCCTTATGCACGAATTATTGAATAAGCCATCTTTCGTTAGTTCTCACCCTGTCCCCGACACTATTCTCCGACAATGCCCCCCGGGTGAAAGGGGCCACCATTCTCTTTCTTTCTTCAATCATTCCAATCAGGACAAATGAAATGGGTTGGTTCGTTTCGTCCTCCTATCTACGCAATTCTCTATCTTCGCTCATGATCATGTTAGGCGAGAGGTAGTTATAGAGGAACAGTCTGTCAAGCAGTGATTCTCCCTTTCCATTGAAGTAGGGAGGGCCGGGGCCCCTTCCACACCATTCGCGCCTATTATTGATAGGTATTTGCTCGATGCTGAAGGTAGTTTGCTTACCAAGCCACTCGTTTGAGAAGCAAGTCACCCCTTACTGGAATCAAACCCGTGTCTCCAACATGAAAAGACAATGTCTTAACCACTGGACGAAAGGGACCAAACAGCCATTCTTCTTATACCTCAGCTTCAAGAATATAAGTGGTTCGTTTTGTTTCTATACGAAATTCAAGATTTCATTTGGTCAAGCACCACCCCCTTTAAGTTAAGGTCGGGCTCTTTTAGATCCTTCCTTCCGAACTCTGATCGAAGTGCCTTACTCTCTATTTGAAACAAGTTACATCTTCCCGAGTCTTTCGGTAGCATCTGGCCTAGTCATAAACCCTCTCCTTGCCGACCGAGTAACTCTATACTTGACCTGATTTTCTATTGAATTCACTCTATTCCCCGGTCACAGCCTTGCTAGCTGCTAATCTTCTTCCAAATCTATCTCCCCGTCTTTCAAACCTGTTCACTTCGTTGTTACTTACAATGATTATTGATGCACTTTCCTTTATCTGTTCGGTCGAGTAGATCCTGGTGAAAGAAGTTCGCAAGTGTTTTTGACCCAAATTGCCCACCCTTGTGGCTAGATTTCCACCATACGGTCCCTGATCCAACAGTCATCTACAATATAAACCTAAGGTCACCCAACAAGCTTGACGATTTCATGAACATGGCTGTCCCGTGTTAAAAAACACAACTCCCTCAAGTCCCGTCTTAATCAAGCCCTCGCTTGTACGGCTTTCGTCGCTTCCTTGTGCAACCGTATCACTCGCCCAACAAAGGGTTTTCCCGGATGCTAGTATATGTCGCTTACCTCCATCATCTTGATGCTCATGCTCACATTATCTCATAAACTCCACCATTTGGCATAACCATAATCCCTCCTTATATGTGTAACCATCTTACCAGAATCGCGGGCTTTCCCATTTTCTCAAAACAAAAGACTTTTTCTTGGTAGGCCGTTGAACATAGATTCATTTTTCCATTTTTTTTACTCCTCAATACTCAATCAAGTCCTCTTTTTTAACGATTGAATGCGCCCCGAGTCCCCATTTAGTAATTCTGGAACTCTTTCTTCTATATCGAGGATCATCGAAATAAGTAATTAGAATACTATTTCTACGGAAAATACCCCTTATGGGTATTTCAATCGAGATACCTGAATGGGGCATTAGCTCTTTCTCTTGTTCTTGAATCGAGTAAAATGGAATAAGAAATCCATTTCTTTGCCTTTTTCCCGAATTCGCGTGGAGAATTACAAGATGGATGAGATTTCCAGAGAATAATACAAATGTCACTACTTGTCAGGTCCCCAAAATTTTTCCGCCAATTCAAGAATCGATGATTCTCTTCCTTCGTCTATGCACTAATAGAGTATATTGTTCTGTTGATAGAACAAAAATCATATAGAACAATAGTGAAGTAAAGCAACTGTTCATAACAAAAACAATTATTATGTCATATTTTTTTCATAGCAATATGTCACTATTTGGCAAACTAATTATGACATTTAAAATTTGTTAAACGTACCTCTGAAAACACAATACAACCACTAATCGACTTCACTTGATGCTCTTTATACTTCGCTATACCCTTCCACAGAAAGTTGAAGTACCATGTAGCCAAATTCTTTTTCTCAATTAACTGTACATCTTTCAAAGCATGGAGATAGATCAGATTGATATAAATGGCACTTGTAGAACACAATACAATTCCTAGGAGAAACAAACAAAACTTGATATTAAAGTCATCATCTTACTCTCACTAGCTATCAGTCTATCATTAACTGTGGCTATTTCGATTCTTTTTCGACTCGTTCTATACTTGGTACGTAGTTCGAGTAATATCACCCACTTCTTCTCGTATGTCTATGGGTTCAACTCTATCTTTGATCCACGTTAAGATGTTGAAGGTAGTTGGTTTTAAACAAAACTCTCTCCCATGCAAAACTATACAAAGCCTATTTGTGTCACAGTGTTGGACAAGTGTTTCACAAAACTCTTTTCTCAACCGAATTTATCATAAGTCTAGCATGCTTCCGAAGCTAATTTCTTTAATTGCAGCTTGTTGGTTAGGTGACAACGTGGAAATAACCTTAGTGAATACGATTATCCTACAACGAGCTAAAATAGATTGGTCATGCTTATCCTTATCTTTTAGTTCTTCATCGGTCCTCAGACATCGTCCCAAATTAACGTTTCTCCTCATTTGTTAATTTTTTCCATTTCTCAACAATTGCGGCCCTACAAACCTTTTCGACCCCTTGTTGCCTGACCATATTTGCTTCATGTTTACTGTACGCAACATTCACTATTAAGTCAATAATACAATCATAACTCATTGTTAACATTACACACAAATATGAAGTTAAATAGTTTTTATTTACAAAAGGTGTTGATGCTGTTTTTCTGCGTGCCCTTCAATAGTGTCGAAACCTTCTGCTCGCGGCGAGCTCGAGCTCGAGCAGATCTATTTTTCAATTTCGATTTCCTTCGTCTTCACTGAGACGGAAGTCTCTCGGACCTGTACTCACGTGAAAGCAGGTCGTGGGTCACTGAGTATTGTTCGAGCGAAAACCCTCCGACGCTCAAGTCGATGTCGAGTTGTTCTTTTTGTATCCCTCTTAGTTAGAGAGACCGTAAGAATGGGAGGGGTATTTTTGCCCTCCTTTTGTAATAATAAATCTCCCGAAAAAATCAGAGTGGAGAAGGGGAAGAAGAAGAAGAACCTGTGCAAAATTTCGGAACCCCTGCCACTTACACGTCTGTTTTCTTTTATTCCCCATTTTTCCCACCCTTTTTCTCCAAGACCATCCGTCCCCGCGTTTGTGGTGTCTGGGCCCCTCTGACAGCCGAGATTAGCGTGATATTCCCTGGGGATGCGCGACTGTCTGGTGGGCATGATTCACATGGCCAGATCATAATGTCGGGTGTGTGCGCAAGGAATGATGACACTGTGGGGGCGTGTGTCGGCCATCGGTAACAGTCGCGGCACCATACCGCGTGGGGCATGCGTCAGGCATCGATCGTTGTGTTGAGTTACTAGAAATATGGGTCAGACTGCGTTAAACCGACTGTATCGAGGTCTTGCCTTTCCTCCGTGTCGTGACTGGTATGATCGAGTTGTGCTCGGAGGATTTGAAGACCTCGAACAGAAAAGTGAGCTCGGGTCCCGACCAGCCTTTGAGCTCCTCGACCTTGACCATCTTTGACGGGTCGAGCCTTGAAGACCTCGAGCAAGCAAAAAGGGCTCGGGGCTCGATCCGTCCTGGACTTCCCGACCTTGACCAACTTTTACGCCTAGTAAAGCCGTCTTCGTGCCAGCGGTCGGGTCTTCTGCTCGAGCTAGAGTGGCTTCGAGGGATCTACCCGATATTACCCAAACAAAAGGTTTATCCATGCTCTTTAACCGTGTCTTGCACTTGTATTGTCTGCATCTATCCACATTTTAACTTAATTATTTTATTCAAATCCTCTAATGGACAAGACATAAATTCGTGTCAATTTAATCAATAACAATAGAAAAAGTAATATACAACAATAATCACCACCAGAGAAGATAAAAGGATGAGCAAAGTCAGAGGAACCAGTTAACCGAATTATATGTAGCAGCTAACTGCTTGGATTCTGCCCTTCAAGTGGTTAGCCGCTTGAAATAACCGGCTAGAGACTTCCAATGCAGAAACCAATCGGCTAGCCACTTAATTAATCCGGCTAGCCGGTTCCCCTCTCTTTTCTCAGCTTCTTCCTTCGTTTCTTCATCCTCTCTCTAAAACCCCAAACCCACACCTCTCTTTCACTACAACCCACCATTTTCTTATGCTTCTCTTCCCAGTTAATTTCATGCTTCCAAACCATTAACTATCTCTTAAACATTAATTTTTCATCATCTAAACACCTTTTTTCCACTGAAAATTCATAAACCCCGCATTGTTTCATATAACATTTTCAGCAATCATTAAAAAAACCAAAGATACAAATCCAACAAAGAAGATGCTTCATTATCTTGTCCTTAACTCAAAAAATGAAAGAGAACGAGAGGAAGATGTGTTCATCTTCAGTGGCTCAGGAGTGTCAGCAACCGGTTGATGGATTCGGCTGTTGTTTGCTGTGAGCGAGATGGTGGCTTTGATTTTATGTGATGAGTAATCAAATCCAAGTGAGAAATTACAGAGAAACTGGTTATTCGGGAGAGAGAAATTTGAGCGGGTGAGCCAAAATAGGAATTTGAAGGTTAGAATTTAGAAACCGGTTAAACAAGTTTTCCTTCTTTTTTTTTTAATTTACATTCAATCCCAACCGTTGGATTCATTTTAATTGAACCCGACGGCTGCATTTACAAGCCGGTACAATGCTGGGAATTGAGGCCCGGCAGCCTATGTTGAAGCTCTTGATTTTGACTAGTGTACTAGTCATGGGAGGTACTCAAATCCAATTGAATAGTTTGAATTGAGTTGAAGACTAGGCAGATGTTCGACAATGCATGCACTTGAAAATTGGTAGTGTTTTTTTCTTCCAAAGACGTAAAGATGTTATGTTAGTTATAATTTGTTGCTAATGACAATTATTCCATATCTTTATGCAAAAAGTCAATGTTGTCCTCAATAAAATATAATTAAACTGGTAAACTAATACCAAGTTAATAGAAAGGTATTTTGAACTATTTCTACAAAAGTAATAAAATAAATTATTGAATCAAACTCTAAGGATAAAAAAGACTTTTTTCTATAATACAAATACTAATCGATGCATGTGTTTTAAATATCTTTGAATCTATTTTGCTCAATGGTCCGTCAAAACTGGATCACCAATGCAACATTTTCCGTTAAGCCTCGAATAATGTTATAGAAAGAGGCGAGGTCGGCTAATGAAATTAACCTAGTCATTTTTTTTTTTTTTCAATAAGAACCAACTAGTAAACAACTAGCCATTTAAATAATGCATTGTGTGGCTTTAGAATGAATTTCCTTTTTTTGGTAGCTTTTTGAAGTTCCATGCTCAAATCGATAAACAAGTTCCTAATTGGCAGCACCCACAAGGAATAAATCAACTCTGTCCTTAAATGTAAGTTTCTGACTCGATAAAACAATGATTAAAAGGTCCCTACCGTTTCATTAGAGGACGTAAACATCAGGCAAATAAACATTACAAGAAAACCCGAAATGGATACCAGAATCCGGAGATCCCAAAATAACAAACTTAGACTCAAACAATGCCAATGGTTATCATTAGACTCGTCGCTATAACTAGACTCATCATTGTCATCAGACTCAAGCAACAATCTCCAAAGATCATCAATCTTCTCCATGATCTCTCCATCCTCCGAACAAAAACTTTGCCTATCAATACATGCTTTGCTTGGATATTCTCTAGTGTGTTCAATCTTAACTTCCCTTATGCAATATTGCCAACATGAGAGAGGAAGGGATAAGCAGCAATGACAGGTATCTCCATATATATGTGACTTCTTATATGAAAACTGATACAAATGTAAATGGCAGTAAGCAGCTCTCTTATTAACAAACACACACAAAAGGCCTATATAGGGATCCAACTGTCAGAGGAAAAAGAAAATGAAAGTCTGAAGATGCCGTTGAGTATAATATTATAGTGACATTACTCTTTTATGCTGTTTAGAGCAAAATGCTTAAAAATGCTAAAACTAAGTTTAGTTAAAATTTTAGCTCTATGTCATGGAGTCTCAGATGAAATCTGTTGACCATAAATGGCTAATGAAAAACAACGGAACTGAAGTACTAACTTATATAAGATCCAATCAAGGAAAAACTTACATAACATAAAAAATTTGAGACAAAAGAAATTAATATAGCATCTCTAAAATTGAAATGCCAGTTCTCGTATATGATTTCTGTCATTAATGAATGCATATCTTATCGAAGACAAACCTGCGGCTCACTTTTGTTCATAACATAAACCTTTTAAAGATGCATCCCCGTACGTTTGTGTTTTACTTATTCTAACACAAAATTTCCACAACATTTTCAGTAGTTATTCAAAATAACAAAAAATTTAGCCTCAGTCCTCCAATGAAAGATAAAATTCAAATTCCAAAATATTGGTAATTTCATTATCTATCAAACTAAACTGAACAGCTTACATTCGAAGTAGTTGGCATGTCAATATTAATCAGTAAGGTAAGAGCTCAATAATGTTTAATAAAAATAAAAGGAAAAAGAATTTTACCACTTAAACAGAGGAATAGCAATCCATGCATATAAGCATTCTCTAAAATTATGCATAGTGTCTTTGGCTGGGACTTGATTTTCATTAATCTTTAACAAAATTGAAATTATAAAAATAAAATAAAGCAAATAGGCTATATGAAGCCCCCAAGGGGTGGCGTGGCCGAATGGATTTCAAGTAGCTTTATTTTGTTGGCCACCCGGGTTCGAATTTTAGGGGAGGTTAGGTGCTAAAAAATGAATTTGGGTTTTGCCCACCCCCTTACCTTTTAAAACAAAGGAAAAACAAAAATAGGCTATCTGAATCATCCAATCTCGATTGTTATTCAATGTCCACTCCACGCTTGTCAAAGAAAAAGTAAGCCATATTTAGTGTTACAAATAGGCAAAATATTTTTCATGATAATTGTTGAATCATAAATATTCCCGGATAAAGAGAAATTATTATAACTTTTGAAGATAAATGATCATTGATGAATTTGTTTATTACTCCCCTACAACGAAGATCCTAAATCTGATGCAAAATTAGAGTAAGTTAATTTCTTTTTTCATTTTTCCTCTTCACTAAAAGGAAACAAAAAGATTATATAATTAACAAGATAGAACCATCACAACAGCGGATAATGCACTACAAAAGAAGAGCATAAACACAATGAAAACAATGATTTATAACAGAAATATCTTATTACATCTTCACAAAATAAAACAAGCCTTGAATTCTCAGAAACGAAAAATATAGCGTACCTGAAATGAGAACTCGTGGTCACAATCATATTCATACTTTATTGATAAGGTCTCTGCATGAGGTGAAATCTAGAGCAAGCTATCCTCAAGTCTTGCAAGTGAATATGTGTTACATTCAAAGTTTACGGAAAAACACACATGGTTTTCATAAGTTAAGGAGGGGCATAAGATTTCCCGCAATTCTCTTGGTATAATCGCAGCCTTCAAGAAATCTTTTTAAAAAAATAAAAGAAAGAGGTTAGAACTTCGCAATGTTTTATAATAAATTATTGCAATAAGATAGAAGAATTTGGAAGGATAGAAGAGTTTGGAAGCAATAAACATACCTCATAACATTCCAAGTTTAAAACATTGGAACAATGATTTAACTTTGCAGGAAGTTCAATGAATTTCACAAACTATTGATTGTCAATATTAACATAGTCCAAACACAGTCTACTTTCTGACAAAGCCAAAGCATTTGAAGAGAAGGATACCATGTCACCTTCATATTCTAATAGACTTCAATTTGGAGTGTCTTAAATTTGGAGCAGCAATCTTGAACTCATCTAATGTATTACAAATCCTGACCAATAACTTCTTAAGATAGCAACTTGAAATCTTTATACTCCTTATCTTCATACAACCAGATATGTTTAGGTACTCGAGCAATGGAAGTTCCGAAATTTGGTTGCAAACATTCATCCGTAATAGAAAGCTGGCATAATTTCAATTTTGTCAGATTCTTGCAAAGGGATACACTGATGTCAGCCGGTTTATGCAAACTGCTAACACACTGAATGAACATTCACTCCATTGATAGACACCCATTCAAGTCCATTCTCATTCCGTAGCACAAATTTCTTGAGTTTACCAAGATTGAGAAACTCTAGACTTTTTAATCCTTGACAATCAATAATTTTCATACACTCAATCAAAGGACACCTAGCAACGATATCTCTAATAACTTCATCATTTGCAGTACAATTGAATAGGCCCAATTCTCTCAAAGAAAATAAAGTCAAATTACTTGCAGGTGAATCCAGTTTACAATATTCTAACTCCAACACAACTATTGATTTTGCATAGTAAACTATTCGAGGCAGACAATATTTCATATGACAATAACTATAATCAAAACACAGACTTAACCGTTTATGACAATAACTATAATCAAAATAATTTCACTTGACATTACTAGCAATTGCGTAGATAACGCACCTATTTATGTTTGATGTGAATTTTGAATCATCTGATAAGTGTAGGCTAAGCATGAGCTTATCTAAACTAATGGCATCCTTATGACAATTTAGCAGAGTTTGTTCTAAGTTTTTCAAAACCGTCTTTTGTCTACTCAAAGAAGAGGAATATAGACTAAAGGATACAGTTGGGTATGTGTGCCAGACACGTTTCCATGTTTTGGACGGTACACTAGTTTGAAGGACATGCTCGAGTCGGAGAAATGACAGGATATGATGCAATATGGGTTCCGGCAATGCCGAAATCCTGTCCACATGCACATTGCGACTTGTCTTCTTCCTCTCCATGTAAGTGAGTTACTGTTAATTATGTAGCCTTCCTTTAGAAATAGAATAAACAACCAAGAATTGATGTGACATCGCAAAATGCTAAGCACAAGAAATAACTAAAGAGGTTTGATCGAGAAAATTTTACCGTCTATAACTAGGCTATGTCGTAGACATATGGCCCATCGCATCCCGAGTGCTCGATTTACAGTAGCCAGCAAGATTCCGGTGTGGCCAAGGGAGCCAGTGAGAGACTCGGAGGGTTTACTGTGCAGATGGAAAAGAGAGAGAATGGAGTAGAACCGTAGAAGAGTAGCGTAGGTGGCGTGGCATTTTATGCTTTCTATTTGTGATGTCTTTTCTCGTATTCATCAATATTATTTTCTTGGGCTATTGGGCTTGGGAGCTAATTAAGAGTTAAACAATTAGCACCCCTTGAAAGCTTTTGAGAAACCCCTTTTGTATATTTACTATTTTAGACTTAACTGAAATTACATAAATAAATGGCCATTCGCAAGATTAGGGAACAAAGAGCGTTATTATTTGAACAGCAATAAGACAATAGAAAGATAAAAATATAAGTACTGTTTATACTATAATTATTCTTTAACATATCAAATTGATAATACTATTTACAGTACAATACTGTCATTTCTATCTTCTTGTTGTTTAAATAATATTTTCTTAAAACAAAACAAGTTTTGTTAAGTAAATTAAGTGTTTGGGTAATATCGGACAGGCCCCTCGAAGCCCTTCCAGCTCGAGCAAGACACCCCGAGGACAGCCTAGCCCGAGCAGCCCTTCTGGTCAAAGCTAGTCAACGACGAAGAATTCAAAGTTGCTCGAACCTCGAGCACTTCCTCGTCCCTCAGGTCAAAGCTGGTCAAGGTCGAGAGATAAGCACTCATTCGCCTGCTCGAGGTCGTCCTCCAGGTCAAAGCTGGTCAAGGTCGAGAGCTAAGCACTCCTTCGCCTGCTCGAGGTCGCCTAAGGTCAAAGCTGGTCAAGGTCGAGAACCGAGCACTCCCTACCTGCTTGCAAAGAACGGGTCCCCGAGCACACCTCTCCCGCTCGTAGAGATCCACGAGCACAGCTGGGCAAGACCCGACCCAGGGCAACCCGACCCGTTTTCTCAGAATCCTGGCACACCTTTTAATGTCTGACTAGGATCCCACATGGTGTGGTGGTGATACTGTTGCTGGTGGCCGACACATGCCTCCAAGGTGTCATAATTCCTAGCGCACTTGCCCGACATGGTGATTTGGCCACGTGAATCGGGTTAAGGGGACAGCCGCTCATCCCTAGGGAATATTCCGCCAAACCCTACTGTCGAGGGACTCGGATACTACTAGCGTGGGAGTGGACGACTGGAAAGGAAAAGAGCGGGAAAATGGAGTATAAAAGGAAACGAAGGGAACGTTACAAGGGTTGGACTTTGTAATTCACAGAAAGGTTGGCAATTTTCATTCACAAATGATCTGTAAGCTCAAACAGGTTCTTCCTATTCTAATCTCTCTCATTTGATTCTCTAAAAACATCATACTTATCCAAAAGGGGGCGAAATAATACCCTTTCATCTTTCCTGGCCTCCTCACTAGGGAGATACCAAAAGACAAACCCGACATCGACTTAAGCTGTCGAGGGTTTCGCGGACACGCCCGCGACCCCGACCCGGCTTCAGTGAGTACAGTCCGGAGATCTCCGCTCAAGAAGACAAGTGGAATAGGACGAGGGGTAACCTCGCCGAGATCGAGCTTATCGCGAGCGTAAGGATCGAGGCATCGCTTGAAGCCGCGAGCGTAATGTTCGGACAGCCCCGCCGAGCTGCTTGGAGGCACCGCTGGAAGGTTCAAGCACCGCTGAGGCACGCGGAAAAATCGCATCAACATTTTGGCACCGTCTGCGGGATCGGCACAAAAGCCCGATTTCCTAATACATTCAAGACACACAACACAATGATGAGGGAAACAATCAAGAGGAGTAAGTCCGAAGAATCAGTAACTTTGAGAGAAGTGGCCAACGAGGCCCGTAATGTGGAGATCCAGGAAAGAATGGATCTGGATGGAAAAACAGATTGATACTCCGACCTCCCTGCTACAAGAATTCAAGGAGGACAGAAAAAACATGTAATGATGTCCCGAGTCCAACTCGAGGAATGCTCATGTTCGGAAAATGCGGAGATGAAGCCCAAAGACCTCGGGCACCGAATGTTGCAGATGAGAGAAGAAACAAACATGGAGGAAAGGGGTCCCGCCAACATTTGCAGGATACGACCTCAACCTCTCGTGCGGAGGAGTTGGAAGGAGAGGTGCGAGGTTGGCACGAGTTGTGGAGGATCTTCGGGGGAACGGAAAGAGTCCAAGCTGGCGAATAATGCTGGACAACGAATCTCCACTCTCCGCAGAGATCATGGGTGTCACGATCCCACGTGACTTTCGCTTCCCGGATCTGAAATTTTCGGGAAAGAGTAATCCATTAGCACATATAGAGCGGTTTAACGACATGACGGGGGTGCAAGGTCTGTCAGCAGCACAAAGGTGCAGGGCCTTCCCGCTCACTCTTGAGGGAAGGGCGAGAGAATGGTACCGCAGACTCCCACGGGGAAGCATCTTGAGCTTTGAACAGATATGCAGGGAGTTCGCAGAACAATTCCAGGGCGTAGTGACCCCTGAGGATGACATGATGGAGCTGTCAGAAGTGAGGCAGAAAGAAGGAGAGTCCCTCCGGGAGTTTATCAAAAGATACCATAGATCGGTCCTAGATCTTGGTGCGTTCAACCACCCCCAAGCTCTGAGAGGATTAAAAGATGGGATCCGGATGGGGAGACCATGGTATAACCTGCGGAGTCCTTCAATCCGTTCATATTCGGATGCGTATGAGCAGGTGAAACTGGATATGGAAATCGAAGAGGAAAAGGCTGCAAAACTGAGGAATCAGCAGGACCAGGAGCGTACCGGTTGGCTCATCCAGACGGACGAGAAGTCAAGAGGCCGTGGAACGCACAACTCCTGAGGGAGTATTTCCAGTAAGTCCCCTTGTATTACAAAATACTAATGTAAGATTTCGTCCTAGGACGGGATATGTAAAAGTACAAATCTATGTAAAAATAAGAATAGCATTCATAATGTAAGTTCAAAATGAAGACCAGAAGCAAGAAGAACTCCTTGGCATGAAGTCCCAAAGCCTAACTCATTAGGCGGGACGGTGCCAAGCTCGGGTCAATTGAAGACTAGAGCAGGAGTGTTATCAGAAGACCTCGGGTCAATTAAAAGGCTCGAGCAGAAGAAGAACTCCTTGGCATGAAGTCCCAAAGCCTAACTCATTAGGCAGGACGGTGCCAAGCTCGGGTCAATTGAAGACCAGAGTAGGAGTATCATCAGAAGACCTCGGGTCAATTAAAAGGCTCGAGCAGAAGAAGAACTCCTCGGCATGAAGTCCCAAAGCCTAACTCATTAGGCGGGACGGTGCAAAGCTCGGGTCAATTGAAAACCAGAGCAGGAGTATCATCAGAAGACCTCGGGTCAATTAAAAGTCTCGAGCAGAAGAAGAACTCCTCAGCATGAAGTCCCAAAGCCTAACTCATTAGGCGGGATCGTGCCAAGCTCCGAGTCAATCAAGACCGCAGGCGAGAGTATCATCAGAAGACCTCGGGTCAATTAAAAGGCTCGAGCAGAAGAAGTTTCAGAAGAACTCCTTGGCCAGAAGTCCCAACGGGACGGTGCCACGCTTGGGTCAATTGCAGGCCCGAGCAGGAGTAACACCAGAAGACGCTTGGGTCAATTGCAGGCCCGAGCAGGAGTAAAATCAGAAAGCGCTTGGGTCAATTGCAGGCCCGAGCAGGAGATCAAGAAGAACTCCCTGGCCAGAAGTCCCAATGGGACGGTGCCACGCTTGGGTCAATTGCAGGCCCGAGCAGGAGTATCAGCAACCCTGTGTCAATTGCAAGCCCGGGCAGAAGTTCAAGAAGAACTCCTTGGCCAGAAGTCCCAAAGCCTAAGTCTTAGGCGGGGCGGTGCCATGCTTGGGTCAATTGCAGGCCCGAGCAGGAGTGTCATCAGAAGACGCTTGGGTCAATTGCAGGCCCGAGCAGGAATATCAGCAAGCCTGGGTCAATTGCAGGCCCGGGCAGAAGATCAAGAAGAACTCCTTGGCCAGAAGTCCCAACGGGACGGTGCCACGCTTGGGTCAATTGCATGCCCGAGCAGGAGTAACAGCAGATGACGCCTCGACCAATTGTAGGTCCGAGCAGGAGTAACAGCAGAAGACACCTCGGTCAATTGCAGGCCCGAGCAGGGGTAACGGCAGAACACGCCTCGACCAATTGCAGGTCCGAGCAGGAGTAACAGCAGAAGACACCTCGGTCAATTGCAGGCCCGAGCAGGGGTAACGGCAGAACACGCCTCGACCAATTGCAGGTCCGAGCAGGAGTGACGGCAGAAGAAGCCTGGGTCAATTGATTGGCCCGAGAAGAAGTTCAAGAAGGGCTCGAGCAGTAGTAACAGTAGAAGACACCTCAGCCAACTACAGGCCCGAGCAAGAAGAACGTGGGAAGCATAAAAGGCCATGAGTTCGCCCATCTCTATCGAAGTTTCCGGCCTTATCTCGCTTCACTCAAAAGACTAGAACCTGGGGACCGGTGTTTGGTAATATCGGACAGGCCCCTCGAAGCCCTTCCAGCTCGAGCAAGACACCCCGAGGACAGCCTAGCCCGAGCAGCCCTTCTGGTCAAAGCTAGTCAATGACGAAGAATTCAGAGTTGCTCGAACCCCGAGCACTTCCTCGTCCCTCAGGTCAAAGCTGGTCAAGGTCGAGAGATAAGCACTCATTCGCCCGCCGAGGTCGCCCTCCGTGTCAAAGCCGGTCAAGGTCGAGGCTAAGCACTCCTTCGCCCGCTCGAGGTCGCCTAAGGTCAAAGCCGGTCAAGGTCGAGAACCGAGCACTCCCTACCGCCGCAAAGAATGGGTCCCCGAGCACACCTCTCCCGCCGCAGAGATGCACGAGCACGATTAGGCAAGACCCGACCCGTGGCAACCCGACCCGCTTTCTCGTAATCCCGCACACCTTTTAATGTCTGACTGGGATCCCACATGGTGTGGTGGTGATACTGTCGGTGGCCGGCACATGCCTCCAAGGTGTCATAATTCCTAGCGCACTTGCCCGACATGGTGATTTGGCCACGTGAATCGGGTTAAGGGGACAGCCGCTCATCCCTAGGGAATATTCCGCCAAACCCGGCTGTCAGAGGGACCCAGATACCACTAGCGTGGGAGTGGACAGCCTGGAAAGGAAAAGAGCGGGAAAAATGGAGTATAAAAGGAAACGAAGGGGAACGTTACAAGGGTTGGACTTTCTAATTCACAGAAAGGTTGGCAATTTTCATTCACAAAGGATCTGTAAGCTCAAACAGGTTCTTCCTATTCTAATCTCTCTCATTTGATTCTCTGAAAACACCATACTTATCCAAAAAGGGGGGGCGAAATAATACCCCTTTCATCTTTCCGGTCTCCCTCACTAAGGGAGATACCAAAAAGACAAACCCGATTACGCCTGCGACCCCGACTCGGTTTTACGTGAGTACTGGGTTTGAATTTTTCATTAAGGTTGTACCAGAGAGTTTGAGATTCAAACTCGTAACAAAATACAAAACATGGTTTCATTGAGCTTATTTCTTGCTATGCAACTTTCAATAACTCCACTCCTAAGGAAATTTACATGTTTTAATCTGAAAAAGGAGCTTCTCAATCCATCAATGCACCGGAACAAATTATAGCGAATACGAATTGAATTGAATTCAAGTGATTGGACTAGATTATGCGCAACTCTTTATTGACGAGCGATTGGTTGCTATTTTGAAAACAATTCTTTATTTGAGTGAATGAAATGACATAATTCTTATGATACAAATTTTTATTTATTTATTTTTTAAACACTGAATATATTTATTAGAATCAAAAGTATAGATATTTCCAATTACATTTATTAAAATTAGTATGTATATATCAAAGTACAACAATCTAAATTTTTACTTGGACCATAACTAGAGAAAAGTCTACTCTACTCTACTCTACTCATATTATTGATAAAATAGACGTCAACCTCTACTTGACTGACTTGGGCCCTCAAAACAATACAGAATTTAATTAATAATTATAGTTGGGAGTTTATTGTCATACTGAACTATTAAATGTATATGATAATAGAGTAGAGGCTGTGTTCGTTTTTCAACACACACTTTTGGAAATGTCAAGAGTTATTGGCTGCCTTAAATTAATACTGCAAAGCTGTTCAAGAAAATAAGCAACGGTGACTCATTAATTTAGGCTGGTTTGGTTAATTGATATTTTTTAAAAAATAAAAATGATATTTTGTAATTGCTATATTTTGAATTAAGGTGGTTTTTGTTTTTATCAAAAATCTAAATGTACCTAAATTGATTTGAATTCTAAATAGAACTGAATGTCGAAATTCCAATAACATATATTTTGTTTTCCGAATCATTCAAAATAAGTATTAAGTCGGTTTTTAATTTAAAAAATATAAAAAACTTTTTTTTTTTTTGCATTTGTGCCCTTAGAAATTATAAATGTTATACAAATAATAAACACATCAAAAAATATAAATAAGACAATATATTATTATAACATAAATCATGTTCAATTAAATATAACTCTTTAATATTCTAAATTAGAGTATGTTAATTAATTTTATTGTAGTTTATAATTTTTTTATGAAAAATATTCATAAAAACTTATAAAGTTAAATAATAATAATTTGAAGAAAATAAAAAGATAAAAATAATACTAGTCTACCGCTATATTATCATAGGTTACACAGATAGGTAATAATGCTAATTAATAAATTTTATTTAGGTAAGGATTAAGAATTAATTAATTAAATAAAGATTTTTGGAGAATATCTTTTAATGATGTCATTTAGAATTTGTAGATTAATCAAAGAAGCAAAAAAAATAAAAATTAACTTAATGACCAAAATTTTTTATTAAGTTGGAAAAATAGATTTAATGATGTAACTTATTGAAATTAATTCGTTAAGTTAAAGAAACAAATTAATAGACCCTAAGTTTACATCTAGTATCATTTTCTGTATTCTTTATTTTAAAAAAAATATAAGAACATTGTTCAGTAGATATAATTGAAAATGATAAATATAGAATGTGTTCGGTAATGCCATTTTTAGAAATAATTTTTATTAAAAATTTAAGTCATACTTTTATTTAAAAAGAAATATTTTAAAAGATATTATAAATTTTATTTAATAATCTCCATTAACTAAATAAATAATTCATTAAAAAATTAAACAAATTATAAAATTATATAAATACATAAACAAACATGCCATAAATAAGTATCAGCATTAATAAAATAAAATTACATTATCATGATTCTTACACTATAATTACGATAAGTATTACAACACATAATTATGATAAATATTACACAAAATTTTCCCTTATCTCTCATTTCTTTTCTATTTATTTCCCTCTTTTTCTCAGTTTATCAGTTTCTTCATCATTATTGCTGTAATAATAATGTTACTAATAAATAGTATTTATTAGTCTTTATTACTAATAATAATAAATAGTATTTATTCTTACTAATAATAATGTTACTAATAAATAGTTTCTTCATCATCAGTTTCTTCAAATCGCAGCTGGATTAATTCTTGAGCGTGCTCTGAACACGGTCAATTAAACGGTTTTCAATTTATTGTTCAGATTTTTGCTAGGGTTTCAAATAATAAAGCAACTTTGAGATATGGTTCTTTTAGATTATAAGAAAAGAAGGGGGAAAATGGATTTTAGAGAATTAAAAGAAGAAGAAGCAAAATATAAAAGAGTCTGTAAGTGGAAAGAGAAGGTTTTGTTAATTTAGTTTGGAAAGAGAAATAAAGAACATGGAATTGCATGTTTATTTGTTTCAAGAAATAAATTACAGTTTATTTTATGAAATGCCCAGAACAGTTAAAATAACTTCCGAACACTTAAATTTTGAAAACAGAAACGAAAATGGGCTCCCGAATGATTGGCTGCAAATGACCTTTTTTATTGAAATTTCAAGAATCGTTGGCTGCCGTACAGACTCCAAAAGCTAATGTTATCTAATTTCTTTTGGAAAAGGTCTGTATTGTTCTTATTACATTGTCCATTGGCCGACCAATCATATTCATGGCCTTGTAATTAAGAATAAGATGAAGCTCCAAAAGTCAAAGTCATGCTTCTGCATTAATATATTTCTGCAAGTTGTTGAAATAGTCTACTACCTATTCAGGGCTCCACTGCTTTAATTTTTCCATCCAAAAGCGAAAAAAAATCTATATATGACGTATGAGTGTAGAAACTAATTAAATTTGCTTACAAACGCCTTCACATGAACTAGAGACGATCACCCACACATCACATTTCATTACACTTGCTTAACTTAAGGAAAATGCCTAATATTTCCATTAGCTGCCTTGCCATTCTGATATGGCGCTTCAACTTGTTGCTTATTAATTCTCCCAGCTTTTCTGCTGGCCAAACCAACGAGACAGACCGACTCGCATTGCTTGCCATAAAGTCGCAGCTTCATGATCCATCAGGAGTCACAAGTTCATGGAACAATACTATAAACTTGTGCCAATGGAAGGGGGTGACTTGTGGCCATCGGCATCAAAGGGTAACCGAGTTAGATTTGAGTAACCAAAGGATAGGAGGCATCTTGTCTCCTTGTGTTGGAAACCTCAGCTTCCTCAGGTACATCATCCTTTCGGACAACGGCTTCCATGGTGAAATTCCCCAAGAAATTGGTAATCTTTTAAGGCTTGAGAAACTAGCACTGGCCAACAATTCATTTTCGGGTACAATACCTACCAATATGTCCCGTTGCTCTAACCTCAGACACTTTCGTGTCTACAACAACAAGCTCGAGGGACAAATCCCAGAAGAGATAGGCAACTTGTTGAAGCTTCAGACATTGTCCGTCGACAACAATTATTTAACAGGACAACTCCCCGATTTCGTTGGGAATCTTTCAGATCTTGAGGTAATTCATATTAGAGGGAATTCATTGGGAGGGAAATTTCCAGCAACCCTTGGCCTGCTCAGAAACTTGGTTGATCTGAACGTAGGTGAAAATCAATTCTCTGGTATGTTTCCTGGTTCAATTTGTAATATTTCTTCCCTCGAGTTGATTTATCTGACATTAAACAGATTCAGTGGAAGTTTACCATTTGACATTGTTGTGTATCTTCCGAACCTTAAAGAGCTTGGTATTGGTGGAAACAATTTTTTCGGCTCCATCCCCGATTCATTGTCCAATGCTTCAAATCTTGAGCTTCTTGACCTTTCCATCAATCAATTCAAAGGGAAAGTGTCAATTGATTTTAGCAGCCTTAAGAATCTATCGTTGTTAAATTTGGAGCATAACAATTTGGGGACCAGGACAGCCCATGATCTTGATTTTGTAACCTTTCTAACTAACTGTAGTAGTTTGAAAGTGCTTAGTTTATATGATAATCAATTCGGAGGAGAGCTGCCTCATGCTATAGCCAATCTCTCGTCAAAAATGGTTGAGTTCCGCATAGGAAGAAACCAAATGTCTGGAACCATACCTCCTGGAATAAGAAATCTTGTCAATCTAATTGCACTCTCTGCGGAAGTAAACCAATTACATGGCACTATTCCTGATGTAATTGGTGAGCTTAAAAACTTACAACAATTATACCTGTTTAGAAACTTTTTACAAGGGAGCATTCCCTCTTGTTTTGGTAATCTTACTAAACTGGCCGACCTTGCATTGAGCTTCAATAACTTGTCAGGCAATATACCCTCATCCCTTGGTAATTGTCAGAATTTGATGCGGTTTACCGCCTCCAACAACAAGCTCACCGGTGCCTTGCCCCAACAACTTCTCAGCATAACAACACTTTCAGTCTACCTAGATCTGTCTAATAATCTTCTAAACGGCTCTCTTCCTCTACAAGTGGGCAACCTGAAGAATCTGTTGAGATTGGACATATCTAGCAATCAAATTTCTAGTACGATTCCTGTTACTCTAAGTACTTGTGTAAGCATAGAATATCTTGATATTTCGGCCAATTTTTTTCACGGCGTCATTCCCATTTCTTTGAGTTTCTTGAAAAGCATTAAAGAGTTAAACCTCTCAACCAATAATTTGTCTGGCCAGATTCCGGAATTTCTTGAAAATCTATCTTTCTTAGAATTCTTAAATATTTCTTATAATCATTTGGAAGGTGCGGTTCCAACAAAAGGAATTTTTAGCAATAAAACCAAAATTTCACTTCGTGGAAATATGAAGCTTTGTGGGGGTATTGATGAATTGCATTTACCATCTTGTCCATCTAAAGGATCAACAAAACCAAAAATCACTCTTCTCAAAGTGTTGATTCCTGTGGTAGTGTCATGTTTAATGTTATCCTCATGCCTTACAATTGTTTATGCTCGAAGAAGGAGATCTCCACATAAATCTGTTGATACGTCGCCGATGGAAAAACAATTTCCTATGGTTTCTTATGCAGAGTTGAGTAAGGCAACAAGTGAATTTTCATCGTCAAACATGATTGGTCAAGGAAGCTTTGGATTTGTGTACAAGGGGTTTTGGGTGAAGATGAAATGATAGTTGCAGTGAAGGTGATAAATCTTAAGCAGAAAGGAGCTTTCAGGAGTTTTCTGGCTGAATGTTAAGCATTAAGAAATATTCGCCACCGAAATCTCATCAAACTCATCACTATTTGCTCTAGTACAGATTTTAAGGGGGTTGATTTCAAGGCTCTTGTTTTCGAATATATGGAAAATGGAAGCTTAGAGGATTGGTTGCACCAGAGCAATGATCAACTTGAAGATTGCAAATTAAGTCTCATTCAAAGAGTGAACATAGCCATTGATGTGGCTTCTGCAATTGAATATCTTCACCACCATTGTCAACCACCCGTGGTTCATGGAGATCTAAAACCAAGCAATGTTCTGCTAGATCATGACATGGTGGCCCATGTGGGTGACTTCGGACTAGCAAAATTTCTCTCTAGTCACCACCTTGATACTGCTAGTAAAACTCCATCAAGCTCAATTGGGATAAAGGGAACGGTTGGCTATGTTGCGCCAGGTAAGTTTTTCATGTTACACACACACATCTCATTATTTTCTTATACAAATGTTCATATTTATTTAATCATATGAATAAACTAAAAGACAATAAATAAAACATGAACTCCAATTCCCTACATTGGAGTTTGAGTTTTTTCATTTTATTTTTTTTAGCTTAGTCCACACTTTTTTAAAATGCAGATAACTTGATATATTTATATATTTAAAAAATAATAAAATGTAAGCATCTTAATAAAAAGTATAACACGAACTCCAATTCTCCACATTAGAGTTTGTGTTTTTTTATTTTAATTTTTAGCTCCATTCACAATTTTTTAAAATACAGATATTTTCATATATTTATATATTTAAAAAGTAAAAAAAATGTGAACTTCTTCGTATATTTCTATATTTAAAAACTATTATAAATCTACTATATCTTAGCATTCTTTTGGCTACTAACACAATGAATCAACTTGTTTAAGAGTATGGCATGGGTACCGAGGCGTCAATGACTGGAGATGTATACAGCTTTGGAATTCTGTTGTTGGAGATGTTTACCGGAAGGCGACCAACCGATGCAACGTTTAATGAAGGACTTACTCTCCATGAATTTGCCAAGATGGCTTCACCAGAAAAAGTGATGGAGATTGCTGATCCTTCACTTTTGATGGAGGTAATGGCGAATAACTCTGAGACTCAGGAAGACAGAAGAGCCAGAATAGAGGAGTGTTTGAGTGCCACAATTAGAACTGGTGTTCTCTGCTCAACCGAATCTCCTTTTGAGCGGACGGAGATGAGAGATGTTGTGGCTAAATTATGCCACACAAGGGAGACTTTTCTTGGCAGGAGGGTTTGATGTAACAGTACTGATGTTAAGTGCCAAAAGAGGCCAAGCACAAAAAATATTATCTAAACAATCAATTTTTTATTTCCAAACTTTCTATATAATTCAATAAAGTCGGATTCAACTGATTGGATTGGATTCTGTGCAACTCTAGAAAGGATGCAAATAATAAGTTCGGCCACAAAGATCTAACTAACAAATGAATATAATTAGTCAAAAAAGGAAATGATTAGAATATAAATAGTTTAAATGAAAAACGGATATTATTCATGTATTGTTCCTTGTTAAATTGCCTCACAAGGAATTAATCCACCCACATCCACACGGAACAAATCACAATTTCTTCTTCTGCATATCCAATTGATACACGAGTGGCTTAAGTTTTTTTTTTTCTAATTGACACCCACATCCGCACGGCACGAATCACAATTTGTCCTAGGGTTCAACGCTACAGTGAGACACAAGCAAAGATCCCATTAAAATACAGAATCAAATAAACTGAATTCAAGCTTCAAGATTAAGGCCTTTTTTAGCTACAGAAAATTTGAAAATAATTAATGTAGCAGTTAGTATTTATTAAATACCAATCTTAATACCAAACAGCACTTAATACTAGGTAGCCAATTAGGGCCTAATGTTAGGTAGCAAAATATGTAGGGCGTGTTTGGTTATAGTATTAAAATATTGTATTGCATTAATTTTATATAATAACCTGTTTGGCTCAAAACAAAGTATGTATAAGTCATTGTGCTTATGCGGCAGTTGCCACATATGTTTTTTTTTTTTCTCTCTTTTGCTTTTACTTTTCTTTTTCTTTTACTTTTAATTTATTAATAATAATAATAAAATAAATCAAACTTTTTATTTAATAAATATTATATAATATTATATTTTTTATTTTTACATTATAATTATTAATATAAATTAATAAATATATAATTTAATATAACTAATAATAAATTTTTAAATATAAATATTTTGAATAATATTAATTTAAAATTAATAATAATATAAAATATTAATACAATTTAATTATATTAATATAATATATACTTTATATTAATCGCAAAAAAAAAAATTAATACAATATAGTGTAACACCAAATATTATACAAGTATTGTTATAATATAGTGCTAATGCAATACAAAGATAATACAATACACTAACATTTTTTTTTTTTTTTAAAACCACCAAAATAGTGGGGGTTAGGCAGGACCCCTACCTGTAATATAAATCATGAAAGAGTAAACACATATTTAAGGAGGGGGACATGAACCAAAAACCTCCTCGATAAGTGATAACATACAAACGGTAATATAAAAACTAGCGTCTGATATGTGGAACCGCATGGGCATCCATATGAATAATCTTAGATAAACCTCGTAGGCGTATCACTGACCGATAAGAATCGATGGCTGGAACAAGAAGTGCAAGCCCAATTGGCCAGAAAGTCAGCTGCAGACGTAGCCTCACGATACACATGCCGAACCACAACCGAATAAGAGGACACCAAAGATCGAACTCGACGCAAGGGCAAAGCATAGTCCCAACGGATGTAACTATCTCGCAAGGATCCGTGAAACCACAATGAGCCGAATCGGACTCTACCTCCACAACAGAATAACCCATCCGGACCGCCAGCTCCAAACCCTCACAACATGCCATAAGCTCCGTGATAAAGGATTGGATGATGGCCAAGAAAAGAGCCAAACCCCGCCAAAAATATACCCCTATGATCCCAAGAACGCCCGCAATGACAACCCGTGATTACCCTCGAACACCCATCAACAATCACTTGACCGCACTCAAGAGGCGGACGTGTCCATACGACAACTCGAATAGGTCAGGGTGAAGCAATCACTCGTAGCCCATTCGTAAGCAGAGAATCCCTCACACCCCGCAACTGCGACGGTTTGAAACCAAGAGCAGAGCCAGCAAGCCGAATGTCCGACACCACTCGAAAAATCACCGCATCCACCGAAAAGGAGTGAGAATCAAACCTGTATCCATTTCGAGCCTTCCACACATGCCACAGAATGAAGCAAGGTAAGATAACCCGAATATGATATCGAGAAGAAGCACATCTCTGCCAGTGGCGAAGCAAAGCATGGGGCGATAGAAAGCTGGTCCGCCACATCCCTAAACAACGATAAAAGTACTCCCACACCTGGCTAACCCGAGGGCACTCAAGAAATAAGTGCCGAGAAGTCTCAGCAGCCTGCCCACAAAAGCACCGCGAAACCATACGTAATCCGCGCAGACTCAATGCATCATCAGTGGCCAGAAAACCTCGTAACAACCGCCAAAGAAAGAACGATAACCGAGACGGAATATGGCGCTGCCAAATCATAGAACAGACATCATCTCGTGGCCTGGCGCACCTCACTATCTCCCAAGCCGACCGTAAATGAAAAATGCCATCAGTAGCAGAATCCCACTGAGTCTCATCAGGCACGCCAGTAGATATCGGAACCAAAACAATCTGCTCAACTCATCGACGTGGGTAAGACGGCTGTAAGCTTACCCCTATCCCAAACAAGTACCACGCTAATAAGAAGACACCTAGATCGGACGAAGCAAAGCACTGTAATTATAAAAAATAAAGGGAGTGATCCCAGCCAACAGTCATACCAGAAACTACAAGCACCAACACCTACCAGCCAACGAATATGTGGCTCAGCAACATCTCGGATAGAGCAAAGACGCCCGTAGGGGCGTAAGTCGGGTAACGAAAACGAACCATTCCGGATGATCATTGTCAGCAATATTTAGACTTCATATACGAAGCCCATAACGATCGCCGCTCCGAAATCTCCACCAAAGCTTAAGCTCAAAAGCTTCAAAGAAGATCACGAAATGACCTAAAACCCAAGCCGCCTCCTCCCGAGGAAAGCACACCTCGCCAATGGCACCAATGAATCCTCCGCCTAGTCCACAACTACCCCATAAGAAACGGTAAACATCCGCTCTAATCACTGGATAACCCCAATCGGAGGTCGCATAACATGAAATAAGTGCAAGGGCATAGAAGATAAGACATGCCGAATAAGCACTAGCTTCCCCAAATGAGAGTAACCGATTAGCTCAACCGAAATCCTCTCCTGACCCTCCGAATCGGATCATCAAAAGGGCAATCTTGACTCTCCCAACAAACACCGGACAACCAAGATAAGAAAAGGGAGTTGCTTCACTGGAACCCCGTGAATCGTGTGAATAATAGCACCACGTGAAGCGTAAACCGAGCCCCCAACATAAAATCGCTCTTCGCTCGCTAACCAACGCCTGTAAATGAGCCTCATAATGATGCGTAAAATCCATAAGTCACGTGAGACTACCCTTACTCCCATTCCAAAAAGAACAATATCATCTCGCAAAGCTCAAATGGGAGATAGGAAGATGACCAATGAGCAATATCTCAAAGAAGGATGCGAAGAATACAAGTGATCCGAGCCTCTAGATAAAAATTCGCAAAGAATAATGAACAAACAAGGAGATAGCGGATCACCCCGGCGAAGACCACCCCGAGATCGAAAAATCCATGGTCAATTCCCATTAACCAACACAGAAAACCAAGGTCCATATATCGCCCTTCGAACTAAAGAAATCCACTGCTTTGAGAAACCCAAGCACCGCAACATCTGAAGGACAAAGGACCATGACATCCGATCATATGCCTTAGTCATATCCAACTTCAGCACTCACGCTACTTCCCTGCACGACGTATCGAGATCGTGAACAAGCTCCTGAACCAATAACACATTATCATGAATGCTCCTGCCAGGTACAAAACCACTCTGAGACGGAGAAATGATACGAGGTAGCATTGGTGTCAGTCGCATAACAAGCAATTTAGTTAAAACCTTATTGCTCACGTTACACAAACTGATTGGCCGAAAATCAGCCCAAGAAACTGGAGAGTCCTTCTTAGGAAGAAGAACCAAGAGAGTACTCTGGAATCCCCTAGGCATAGCAGAACCCCGAAAATAATCGTGAACAGCAGCCAATAAGTCATCTGAAATCACCTCCCAAAGATGTCCGGTAGAACCCATCGCAAAACCATCGGACCCGGCAATCGCTGTGGTCAATAGAAAACCACCACCAGTAACTCCTCTAAATCGTGCCTCTACACGCATCCATATCATCCTCAAGCAGTGACTAGAGAAGCGGATAAACTCAAAACTGATAATCGAAACCGACTAGGACCTCCCGCCAATAGACCTCGAAAATAATCAACCGCAGACTCGACCAAGGCAAGAGGCTCGTGAATCCATGCAGATGATGCATCCTCGGATCCGATGGACATGAAAGAACCGCCGCTTCTTCCGAATCATGGCATGGAAGAAACGGTATTAGCATCCCTCCCTAACCCAACGAACACTCGATAGCCGTCGTGAAAATATCTCCTCACAAAGTAACGCATGTCGCAATCGTGCTCGAGCCTCGTAGAAACTTCGCACGGTTGTCACCGAACCGGATAAATCATACCGACTCTCCCTCCGAGCAACCTCCTTCTCACCTCCTTAACCCTATCAAACACATTACCAAAACCTCTTTATTCCATCTTTTAAGCAAAGCTTCAATCTCACAAGCTCACTGAAAAGCCCTCATCCCAAAGCCAACAACCTGGATCACCCCAAGATTGCCTCACAACATCAATAAACCCAGGATGCTTAAGCCAAGCATGTAAAAATCGAAACCTGGAAGGACCTCCACCGACCAATCTAGCACATGATAATAGCAAGGGAGAATGATCTGAACCAGTGCGATTCAGATGAGAAACTTGAAAAGTAGAAAATGACCCCGACCATTGGGCATTGCACACAACCCTATCCAATCGCTCCAAGCACGCCCATTAGTCCAGTGAAAGGACTCTCAGAAACCCACATCATCCAATCCACAATCCAATAATGCTGCATTGAAATCATCGATGGCATCTTGAGGCTGTGCATGCCCCCCCGAAATCTCAGAAAGAGACTGTACAACGTTAAAATCCCCACCCACCATCCAAGGAACATCATGACTATCAGCAAACGAAACAAGGCCATCCCACAAATCCTCTCTCACAATCTTAGCACAACTGGCATATACATATGAAACATAGACAGGATTAGGAAAAGAAGAGTGACTAACCCAAGAATGAACCACCCGCCCATATCTTGCAGAACCTCCACTGAAAAAGGCGCCGACCAGAACACCCATATTTTCCCAGAATGGGAAGAAAATCCATGATCCATCGCAATACGGACACGAGTGCTCTCTAGTCTCTCAGCACTTAGGAAAGGCTCCAAAACACAAACCAATGCCAATCTATGCATCCGTATCAATTTCCGCAAACGGCGGACCGCGGGGGCCTTACTTATCCCCCGAATGTTCCAAATAAGAGTATTAATCATTTGGGAGGGGATCGACTCCTACCCCGCCGACGAGCCTTGCGAGTCTTACGGCCCGCCACCACAGAAAAACCCCGGGAGGAGCTAGCAACCCTCCGTCACCCAAACTACTAATCTCGCATCCATAGGTAATGGGTATGAACATTCTCCGAATCGACCAAGAATCTCCCATCGTCCATGTCCCCGTAATCCTCGTAACAACAATCAATATCGGATCGAGAAATACCAAGACATCCCTCCTCGCCAATCGAGACATTCTTCTAATCTCGTAACTCGGGTGTTCAAACTCACGTGCTCGCCAACAAGATCAACCCTACGAGGCCGCCTCCGCGCCCAACACATCACATATCTTCGATCAGAAACCATCCTCATGACCCCTATTATCCGAGCGGACATCCTCGCCACAAGATGGCCCAAGGACTGGTCGGTCCCCATTGGCATCCGATCGGGCAATAACATTAGTCGCAACAGCCCTAGAGCCCGATTATCCGAAATAACAACGCATCGGTATTAGAATCATCCTGCGTCAGCACATCCGTCTGTAAACCGGCCATTTTACCCTTATCGTAAACGAAGAGGCTGCCCATTATCCTTCGATGGTTGATGCTTACGAAGACTTGGGTTTGAAACATAACAAGTCTCAGCAGATGACCCAAATGCTTACAAGTGGAACAATAAGCGTGAACCTTCTCAAATACAACATCCCGCCAAAACCGTAGTCACCCTCTCCAATCCAAATACGCGGTAATAAAGGCCGCGAGACATCATATTCAATCAGGACCCTAGCAACCGATGGCCTATTAACCGAAGCCGTAGCGTGATCAACACGCAGAGGGGTACCAATAGCCCCAGCAATAGAGAATAAAGCAGACTTGGAATGAATAAAATGAACTGGTAAATACGGGAGACTTACCCAAACAGGAACAATAGGAGACTCCGCTGAACAACGAAAGTCCGTACTCCACTTGAAAATACGCATCCCCCGACCATTCACATACCATGTCCGCGAACCCAAACCGTGAGTAGTCTTCCTCCATCGATAACTTGATCAACACATGCCTGCTATCAAGTAACGAAATCGGGAATTCCCCTTAAGACCCAGAGAAATAAAAAATTTACGAATAATGTCCATAGATGGCCTACCGAACGAGAATTTTCCAACCAAGGCAAGTTTAAACGGCTCAGCCATAATCTGAATTTCCTCCTTAGAGAATATGACGAATTGACCACCACTGTGCAACGACACTCGGTTCGACCGAAACCAATGGACTAGGAGAACCCAGTAGCAAGATCAAGGAAGGATTTTTAAGGCCTCGAGGAGGCAGTGAGGCTAAGGATGGAGGTCGGGTTCTGCACTGTCGCAGTATGATGCTCGGTTGTTCGGGGTGGGAGGTAGATGCGGTCCCGAGTTAAGACACGGGAGCCGCCAGGTCTCGAGATGCTTGGAATTGTGGTTTTATCACATCCGCCTGGGCTCAGAAACCGAGCTAGGAAGGCCATGTTGGCCTCGGGAAGGAGGTCGCTCAGCCGGATAATCGCTCGGTGGTGACCGGCAGTGGTCGGGTGCCACCACCGACGGCCGGTGGGATCATTTCGGCAGCCAAGACAAGCAGGCCACCGTTAACTCAGTCGCCGTCACCGAGCTCAACCTGAGGAGGAGCGTGGTGATGGAGCAGCAGATCCGGCATACGGTAGCAGCAGATCCGATCGCGGCCGAGCAGCGCATCGGGTCGCTGCCCGTGGTCGACGGTGGATGATCACGACCGCCGCCGCCGCGAGCGTGAGTGGTGCGACGGTGAGCAAGCAACGGATCGTGACGCTGGGCCGCGCTGGGCTCGTGGACCGCGGCACCGGCGCCGGCGTGGATCGTGGCACCGGGTCCGGCTGGCCGGTTGCGCTGGGCGCCGCCTACGCCGGTAACGATCGAGGAGTTGCTGCAGCAGTGAAGACTAAAGATGACCTACTGACGGCAGCGGTTTGGACCAGCGAGAGGAGACCGGTCGGGAGTGAGGCAATTGTCATACAATACACTAACATTACAATAATGCAATACAAAGATAATATAATACAATGTGCTAAACACCCACATAGAGGATTAATAAGGGAAAGGATTAGGGACCATTTTATAACCAAATGTTTTGTTATTTGGCGACCAAGAGGGGCATAAATCAAAACTATATTCTAAAATATAAGTTTAAGACTCGGATTGAAGAACTAATAAAAAGGTACAGATGAACTAGTTCACTTGAAGCTATAAGCACTTGGGCTAATGACCATTACAACAGAATCCGATAAGGATACCGGAATCCCAAGACACAAAAACAGCAAATATGGGCTCGAATAAAATTTTGCCAAGTTGTTATTATCAAACTTATCACTACCATCAGACACGAACATGCAAAGATCTCCATAGATCATCAATCTTCTTCAAGATGTTGGCGTCCTCAAGAGTAATAATTTTGTGTATCAATAAATGTTGTTATCACCATTATCATCTGACACATCACACACACAAAGATCTCCAAACATCATCAATTTTCTCCAAGATCTCTCCATCCTCGGAAGAATAACTTTGTACATCAATATATGCTCTTCCCGGAAATTTTCTAGATCGCCAAATCTTAACTTCCTTTATGCAATCGCCAACGGAGAGAGGAATAGATCGGCAACGAATATAGACTCTCTCTCCTTAAGATATAAGCGGCTTCTTATAAGAGAACCGAAACAACAATGAAGCAACATCTATTATCAACCCTAGGAGGAAAAAAAAAACACGAGCACACACTATCTAGGACTTTAATAAGTTCAGTTAAAAATTTATTCCTACTGGATTCTTTAAAGACAATTGACAACACAAGGTTAATTAACAAGTAGAAATTTAGGTATAGATTTTACATAAGATCCCATCAAGGACTTGCATGACATAAGAAATTGATATAGTATCTCCAAAATCGAAATGTCACAAGTTCATGGAACAATACTATGAAGTTCTGTCAATGGATGGGAGTGACTTGTGGCCATCGGCTTCAAAGGGTGACCGAGTTAGATTTGAGTAACCAAAGGATAGGGGGCATCTTGTCTCCTTATGTTGGAAATCTCATATTCCTCAGGAACATCAACCTTGCTAACAACAGCTTCCATGGTGAAATTCCTGAAGAAATTGGTAATCTTTCTAGGCTTGAGAAACTAGCACTGTCGAAAAATTCATTTTCGGGTACATTACCTGTTGATGCAGTTTTTCCCGCGTACCTTCAAACAGTGCCTCGAAACTTCAAACAGTGCCTTCAAACAGTTCGAACAGGACTGTCTGAACCTTCTGCTCGGGACTTCAAACAGTGCCTCGATCCTTCTGCTCGCGATAAGCTCGATCTCGAGCAGGATTGCCTCCTTCATCCTGTTCCACTGTCTTTTTTACAACAGAGATCTCCCAGTCCTGTACTCACAGAAAACAGGGTCAGGGGTCGCCGGGCGTGTTCCGGCGAAAACCCTCCGACGCCAAGTCGATGAATCGAGTTGTTCTTTTTGGTATCTCCCTTAGTGAAGGAGACCGGAAAGATGAAAGGGATATTTTTCGCCTCCTTTTTGAATAGATATGGTTTTTCGAAAATCCGGATAAGAGAACTTCGAATAGGAAGAACATGTGTCTCTTTTCAGAACCCTTGTGAATCAATTTCTTCAACCCCTTTGCGAATCGGATTTTCCAACCCTTGTAACGTATCCCTTCGTTTCCTTTTATACTCCATTTTTCCCGCTCTTTTCATTTCCAGGCTGTCCACTCCCATGTTGGTGGTGTCTGGGTCCCTCTGACAGCCGGGATTGGTGTAATATTCCATGGGATGCGCTACTGCCTCCTTAACCCGGCTCACGTGGCCGATCAGTATGTCGGGCATGTGCGCTAGGAATGATAACACCGTGGGGCATGTGCCTGACCATCGGCAACGATGATCACCACCAAACCATGTGGGGCCCCGATCGGACATCTAAAGGTGTGCCGAGATTCGGAGAAAGCGGGTCCGGCCGCCTGGGCCGGGTCTTGTCCAGCTGTGCTCGTGGACTTAACCTCTCGCGGCAGGTGAAAGGTGTGCCTCGGCTCTCGACCTTGACCATCTTTGACTCGGGAGACGACCTCGAGCGAGCAAAGGAGTGCTCTGAGCTCGACCATGACTAGCTTCGACCGGGTGGACGACCTCGAGCGGTGCAAAGGAGTGCCTCGAGCTCGAGCGGCACCGACCCTCGACCTTGACTCGCTTTGACGGAACCCGATGACCTCGAGCGGATTGAGAGCTCTGAGCTCGAACGACTATGAATCCCCGACCTCGACCAGCTTTTATGAGATCGTCCTGGTGAGGTCGGAACTTCTGCTCGAGCTAGACTATCCTCGGGGTTTCTTATTCGAGTTGGAAGGGCCTCGAGGAGACCTGCCCGATATTACCCAAACACCAGTCCCCCAGTTTCTAGTCTTTTGAGTGAAGCGAGATAAGACTGGAAACTCATTAAGTGATGGGCCGACTTCCCGGCCTTTTACGCTTCCCCACGTTCTTCTTGCTCGAGCCTATAGTTGGTTGTGCTTGGCTCCGTCCCACCTGAGGCTTAGGCTTTGGGACCTCTGGCCTTGGCATTCTTCATGAGCTTCTTCTGCTCGGGCCTTTTAATTGACCCAAGCGTCTTCTTGTGTTACTCTTGCTCGGGCCTGCAATTGACCCAAGCTTGGCACCGTCCCACCTAAGACTTAAGCATTGGGACTTCTGGCCAAGGAGTTCTTGTTGATCTTCTACTCCTACTCGGGCCTACAATTGACCCAAGCGTGGCACCGTCCCGCCTAAGACTTAGGCTTTGGGGACTTCCGCCAAGGAGTTCTTCTTGAGCTTTTTCTCGCCGGCCTTTAATTGACCCAAGCGCCTTCTTGTGTTACTCCCGCCGGGCCCGCACTGACCTAAGCTTGGCACCGTCCCACCCAAGACTTAGGCATTGGGACTTCCGGCCAAGGAGTTCTTGTTGATCTTCTACTCCTACTCGGGCCTACAATTGACCCAAGCGTGGCACCGTCCCGCCTAAGACTTAGGCTTTGGGGACTTCTGGCCAAGGAGTTCTTCTTGAGCTTCTTCTGCTCGGGCGTTTAATCGACCCAAGCTGCCTTCTTGTGTTACTCCCGCCGGGCCCGCATTGACCTAAGCTTGGCAACCGTCCCACTGGACTTCCGCCAAGGAGTTCTTCTGATTTCTTCCGCTCGGCCTTTTAATTGACCCAAGCTTCTTCTTATTTCACTCCCGCCGGCCCGCAATCGACCCAAGCATGGCACCGTCCCACGGGATTTCCGCCAAAGAGCTCTTCGAACTTATGCCCGGCCCGCAATCGACCTGAGCTTCTACTTGATGTACTCCCGCCGGGCCTACATCGACCCAAGCTTGGCACCGTCCCACTGGGACTTCTGGCCAAGGAGTTCTTCTTGAACTTCTGCTCCTGCTCGAGCCTGCAATTGACCCAAGCTTCTTCTGCTGATACTCCTACTCGGGCCTGCAAATGACCCAAGCATGGCACCGTCCCATCGGGACTTCGGCCAAGGAGCTCTTCTGAACTTATGCCCGGCCTCGCAATCGACCCGAGCTTCTTCATCACTACTCCCGCCGGGCCTCGCAATTGACCCAAGCATGGCACCGTCCCGCTGGGACTTCTGACCAAGGAGCTCTTCTTGAACTTCTGCCCGGGCCTGCAATTGACCCAAGCTTCTTATTGTTTCACTCCCGCCGGCCTCGCAATCGACCCAAGCATGGCACGGTCCCACTGGGACTTCGCCAAGGAGTTCTTCTTGAACTTCCGGTCTTCATCTTGATCTTACATTATGAATGCTTTTCTTATTCTCATGTACATTTATACTTTTACACATCCCATTTTGGGAAGAAATCTTATATTAGCACTTCATAATACAAGGAGACTTACTGGAAATATTTCCTCAGGAGTTGTGCGTTCCACGGCCTCTTAACCTCTCGTCCGTCTGGATGAGCTAGCCGGTATGCTCCTGGTCCTGCTAACTTCGCAGCTTTGCAGCCTTCTCCTCTTCAATTATCATATCTAATTTTACCTGCTCATACGCGTCCGAATACGAACGGATCGAAGGACTCCGCAGGTTATACCATGGTCTCCCCATCCGAATACCATCCTTCAATCCTCTTAGAGCTTGGGGATGGTTAAACGCACCAAGATCTAGAACCGATCTATGGTATCTTTTGATAAACTCCCGGAGAGATTCTCCCTCATTCTGCCTTACTTCTGACAGCTCCATCATGTTATCTTCAGGGGTCACTGCGCCCCGGAATTGCTCTGCGAACTCCCCGCACATCCTGCTCAAAGCTCAAGATGCTTCCCGGTGGAGTCTGCGATACCATTCTCTCGCTCTTCTCTCAGGGTGAGTGGAAGGCCCGACATCTCCGAATCAGCGACAATCCTTGCACCCTGTCATGTCGTTGAACCGCTCTATGTGCACTAATGGATTACTTTTCCCTAAGAACTTCGGATCCGGAAGCGGAAGTCACGTGGGATCGTGACACCCATGATCTCCGCCGAGAGTGGAGATTCGTTATCCAAAGATTATTTGCCGACTTGGGCTTTTTCCGCTCTCCGGAGGTCCTCCACAACTCAGTGCCAATCACGCACCTCCCTCCAACTCCTCCGCACGAGAGGTCGAGGTGAATCTCGCAAATGCCGACGAGACCCCTTTCCTCCATGTTTGTTTCTTCCTCACCGCAGCGTTTGGTGCCCTAGGTCTCGGGCCTCATCTCCCACGTTTTCCGAATGGGAGCGTTCCCACTACCGGACTCGGATATCATTACATGCTTTTCTCCGTCCCTCCCCGATTTCTTGCAATAGGAGGTCGAGTCTTCATCTGCTTCTCCATCCGATCCATTCTTTCCTGGATCTCCCTATTTTAGGCCTCATTGGCCACTTCTCTCAAAGTTACCGATTCTTCCGGACTTACTCCTCTTCGATCGCTTCCCTCATCGTTGCGTTGTGTATCTTGAATGTATTAGGAAATTAGGCTTTTTGTGCCGATTCCCACAAACGGCGCCAAAAGATGTTGATGCAATTTTTCTCGCGTAGCTTCAAACAGTACCTCGAAACTTCAAACAGTGCCTTCAAACAGTTCGAGCAGGACTGTCTGAACCTTCTGCTCGTGACTTCAAATAGTGCCTCGATCCTTCTGCTCGCGATAAGCTCGATCTCGAGTAGGATTGCCTCCTTCGTCCTATTCCACTGTCTTTTTCACAACAGAGATCTCCCGGTCCTGTACTCACAGAAAACAGGTCGTGGTCGCCAGGCGTGTTCCGCGAAACCCTCCGACGCTCAAGTCGATGAATCGGGTTGTTCTTTTTGGTATCTCCCTTAGTGAAGGAGATCGGAAAGATGAAAGGGATATTTTTTCGCCCTCCTTTTGAATAGATATATTTTTTTCAGAAAATCCAGATAAGAGAACTCAGAATAGGAAGAACATGTGTCTCTTTTCAGAACCCTTGTGAATCAATTTCTTCAACCCCTTTGCGAATCGGATTTTCCAACCCTTGTAACGTACCCCTTCGTTTCCTTTTATACTCCATTTTTCCCGCTCTTTTCATTTCCAGGCTGTCCACTCCCATGTTGGTGGTGTATGGGTGCCTCTGACAGCCGGGATTGGTGTAATATTCCCTGTGGACGCGCGGCTGTCTCCTTAACCCGGTTCACGTGGCCAGATCAGCATGTTGGGCATGTGCGCTAGGAATGATGACACCGTGGGGGCATGTGCCGGCCATCGGCAACAGTATCACCACCAAACCATGTGGGGCCCTGATCAGACATCTAAAGGTGTGCCAGGATTCGGAGAAAGCGGGTCTGGCTGCCCTGGGCCGGGTCTTGTCCAGTTGTGCTCGTGGACTTAACCTCTGCGAGCAGGAAAGGTGTGCTCGGTTCTTGACCTTGATCATCTTTGACCTGGGGAGACGACCTCGAACAGGCAAAGGAGTGCTCGGAGCTCGACCATGACTAGCTTCGACCGGGTTGACGACCTTGAGCAGGCAAAGGAGTACTCGGAGCTCGAGCGGCACTGAATTCCTCGACCTTAACCTGCTTTGACCGAACCCAATGACCTCGAGCAGATTAGAGAGCTCGGAGCTCGAACGACTATGAATCCCTGACCTCGACCATCTTTTATGAGATTGTCCTAGTGAGGTCGGGACTTCTACTCGAGCTAGACTATCCTCGGGGTTTCTTATTCGAGCTGGAAGGGCCTCGAGGAGACCTGCCCGATATTACCCAAACATTACCCACCAATTTGTCCTGTTTCTTTAACCTCATCCACCTTCGTGCCAGCAAGAACAAGCTCGAGAGACAAATCCCAGAAGAGATAGTTGAAGCTTCAAACATTGGCCATCGACTTCAATTATTTAACATGAACACTCCCAGATTTCGTTGGGAATCTTTCAGCTCTTGAGATATTTGATATTGCAGCGAACTCATTGAGCGGGAAAATTCCGGCTACCCTTGACTTGCTCAGAAACATAGTTATTCTCAGCGCATCTGGAAATCAATTCTCTGGTATGTTTCCTCCTTCAATTTGTAATATTTCTTCCCTCGAATTGATTTAGCTTACATTAAACAGATTCAGTGGAAGTTTACCAGTTGACATTGTTGTCAATCTTCCGAACCTTAAAGAGCTTGCTATTGGTGGAAACAATTCTGTTCCTGATTCATTGTCCAATGCTTCAAATCGTGAGCTCCTTGACCTTTCTACCAATCAGTTCAAAGGGAAAGTGCACCGCCTTTTCAACATCGCACCGTAGGCCGTATTGAAAAAAAAAAAAAAAAATATATATATATATATATATAATAATAATAATAATAATAATAATAAATAAATAAATAATGAATAGTAGCCAAATTGTGACTATAAAATGAGAGCCTCTTCCCTTATTTCAATCATCCCAGAAAATTTATTTCTTTTTGTATTAGAGAGAATTTTCAGAGTTAAATAAGTGCTCTTAGTATTGGGTGTAATTGGGGTTTTGGGAAGTGAGAATAGTTTTCTCCTAGTTATAGAGAGAGTATAATTATTCTCTTATTATTAGAGAGAAGTTGTTATTTTTCCAAGTATAATAAAATTATTTGCTATTATCTTTGCTCTGTGGATGTAGGCTATAAGTCGAACCACGTAATTTCTGGTGTCCAAGTTTGTGCTTACTCTTTATTTTCTTCCAATTTCATTTTAGCTGTGGTTCTACTTCACCCATAAATTTCCTAACAGTGGTATCAGAGCCTTGATTACATTTTTGGAATCGAGGTTACTATTCATGAGAGGTTACTGTTCACGTATATAGTTACTGTTCACGTATACGATTACTATTCACATAAAACAGGGAGAGCCGATCCTAACAAAGGTAGTTCGTGGTGAAAATAATGGCGGCAAAATGCGAGATTGAGAAGTTCAATGGGAATAATTTCTCGTTATGAAAAATGAAGATGAAAGCTATTTTGAGAAAAAACAATTGTTTGGCAGCAATTGGAGAAAGAGTTATGGAAATAACTGATGATGCCAAGTGGAACGAGATAGACGGTAATGCAATTGCTGATCTACAATTAGCACTTGCAGATGAGGTGTTATCCAGTGTTGCAGAGAAAAAGACAACGAATGAAATATGGGATACTCTCACAAAATTGTACGAGGCTAAGTCGCTGCACAACAAGATCTTTTTAAAGAGAAGACTCTATACTCTTTACATGGCGAAATCTACATCAGTGACCGACCATATCAACACCTTGAAGACTCTATTTTCGCAACTCACAATGTTGGGTCACAAAATAGGGGAAAATGAACGTTCGAAGCTTTTACTTCAAAGTCTACCAGATTCGTATGATCAACTCATCATCAATTTGACGAACAACAACCCGACGGACAGTCTAGTTTTCGATGATGTTGTAGTCTCCACCTTAAACGAGGAAAGCAAACACAAGACCAAGGAAGATAGACATGCAAGTTTGCAGCAAGCAGAAGCGCTATTGGTGACGAGAAGGAGATCAGCAGAATGTGGCCCCAGTGGGAGTTACAATCATGGTAGATCAAAATCAAGAAGTAAGAAGAATGTGAAATGCTACAATTGCGGCAAGAAAGGGCATGTGAAGAAAGAGTTTTGGAGCAATTAGAAGAGTGGAGAGAATAAAGCACTTGAGTCATCAAATGCTCAGGGTTGTGTGGCTAGTACTTTGGATGATGGCGAAATTCTCTATAGCGAGGCAGCAGTTGTTACAGAAAGCAGAAAGCGGTTAGTTGACGTCTAGCTTATAGACTCAGGAGCAACATGGCACATGACCTCTCGGAGAGAATGGTTCCACATATATGAACCAATCTCAAGAGGATCTGTGTACATGCGCGATGACCATGCCTTGGAGATCGTTGGTATTGGTACTGTCAAAATAAAAATGTATGATGATACAGTTCGCACAATTCAAGAGGTACGATATGTCAAAGGCCTGAAGAAAAATCTATTATCTTTAGGACAAATAGATAGTCTTGGGTGCAAAGCCCATATTGAAAATGGAATGATAAAAATTATGAAAGGAGTGCTTGTATTAATGAAGGGAGAAAAGATCGGTGCGAATCTATTCATGCTTCAAGGAGAAACACTACAGGAAGCTGATGCATGTGTCGTGTCAAATGGAGAAGAGTTAGCGATGATATGGCATCTCAGACTTGGCCACATGTCAGAACAAGGTTTGAAGATTCTCTCTGAGCAAAAGCTGCTTCCGGGACTCAAATTGATAAGTTTACCATTTTACGAGCATTGTGTTACAAGTAAGCAGCATAGATTGAAGTTTAGCAGATCTCATGCTAGAAGTAAATGCATTCTCGACTTAGTTCATTCTGATGTTTGGGAATCACTGGATTTATCACAAGGAGGTGCAAAATACTTCGTTACTTTTATTGATGATTACTTCAGGAGATGCTTGGTGTATCCAATCAAGAAAAAGTTAGATGTGTTTCCAGTATTCAAGGAATACAAAGCACGGGTTAAACTTTAATCCAAGAGAATGCGGGATGTCGGGTGAGCATTGGTTCCCGCAGCTTCATGATAGTGTCGGTCATGCGCGCATGAAATTATGACATCGTGAGGCGTGTCTTGACCATCGGTAATGATGAACGACACCATACCATGTGGGGCATTGGTCAGGCATCGATCGTCGTGTTGAGTCGCTGGGGAAACGGGTCGGACCGTCCTGAACTGATCGTATCTGGATTTTGCATTTCCTCTGGACTGTGACTGAGCTGTGCTCGGAGGACTTGAATACCTCGAGCAGAAGAATGAGCTCGGGTATCGACCAACCTTCGGGCTCCTCGGCCTTGACCAGCTCTGATGAGCCATGAGGATATCGAGCAGAAGAATGAGCTCGGGCTTGACCAGTCTGGGGCCCCTCGACCTTGACTAGCTTTGACGCCTAATAAAGCTGTCTTCGTGCTAGCGGTCGGGTCTTCTACACGGGATGGGTTGACCTCAAGGTCTTTTACCTCGAGCTGGTTGGCCTCGAGGAGACCTGCTCGATATAACCCAAACACTATCGTTCACCATATAATAAGCAACATCATCCGTTATATTATTACTCCAACAATTTGTTCATTTTAGAACAGGTCGTGTGCCAATTTTCTTGGGACACAAACCCAAATACGCCATTTATCGTTGCCACTTAAAAATGAATCCGTAACTTAAATCGAAGTCAAAGGCCCATCAGGTCCAAAGATATAGGCTCAAATTATATAGGCCAGTCGGTACACTTTGAAGCAACAAATGTACAATGTAACTTGGGCTAATAAAAAGTCAAGGTAATTTCTTCAAGACATAAAGTGAAGATCAGTCTGCTTCCTTATTTAAGTGTGAGGAATAAACATCCTTTAAATATTAGTGAGAGTTTAAATCTAGACAGTGCTTTAAACGAATTAATGTAAACTAGTCACAGTCATAGTCCGATTTGTAAATATCAGTTATAGTATCATATCATATGAATTGTAATTCTGAACAATAGTCTCATGTTCAAAAAAAAATACAAAGGCCAGAGAAAGAGTATGCATACGTTTAACGAGTTTTTATGTCAAGAGAGCAGATCAATTGTAGGGCACTACTTAAAAGTATAAAACAAAATCTGAGCATTTTTTTAATCGTACCTTTGGTTTGTAGATAATTTCCCATTTAGATATTAACATGTGCGAAAATCTAAAAAACAAAAGAAGGAACTCGTGATGCAACATCCTCATGTATATCATGCCCAAAAGTTGCAATATGAAATTTGAAAATTCTTATATCTTACCTTCCTATTTCTGGTAAATCACTAATTCGATATTGTCGAACTTTTTTCGTAACATCTTTTTCCTCTTCTTCATCTTCTCATTCTTCTTCTCCTTGTCGTTCTGCAATTTTAATCATGATTTTTATGAACTATTATTTTAAGGGGATATTTATTGAGTTTTACAAATTGGAAAATGAGCTCTTGTATAAGTGTGAATAATCGAGAGCCTCTGGTATTATTTATAAGAAGAAATGTAGTGGTTTAGATGGTATTAGATAAATGTATGAATATCTACTACATAGTCAAAGTAAAAGTAAGCTATAATTGGTGTTCCAAATAAGCAAAATATGATAATTATTGGATCTTAAGTATACCCAGTTGAAGAGAAATCATTTTAACTTTCAACGGTAAATGAGCATCAATGAATTTGTTTTTTCTACCTTAAAGCAGGATCTTAAAAATATGATCAAGTTAATTTTTGTTTTACATTTTTCTCTTTATTTTTTTTATTGAAGCATAAAGATTATATTACCAATCAAGTTAAAGTAATTACAAGAGTGGATAAGGTGTATATAAATGAAAGGCATAAACTTAGTGAAGAGAATGATTCACAACGAAACTATCTTATCATATCTTCACAATATGGATCGAGTCTTGAACTCTCATAAATGAAAATATAGCATACCTGGAAAGAAAGCTTATATCATCCTAATAATATTAATACTTTATTGATAAGGTCTCTACATGAAGTGCAATCTAGAGCAAGCCATTTACGAGTTTAGTAAGTGAAAATTTGGGACATTGGAAGTTTATGAGAAAGCATACATGCTTTTCATAAGTTCCCTAAAATCTTTTCTACTATCACATGCTTTAGGAAGATTTTTGTTTTAAAGTGTTAAAAAATATATGTTAGAACTTCATAAGAATTTCATGATGTATGATAACAGAATATTAAAGTATGAGATTTTAGGTGAAATAATTTGGAAGAAATAAAAATACCTCAAGATCACAATCCATATTTAGAACTTTGGAATAATGAATGAATTTTGTAGGAAGTTCAATCAATACCCTAGATTGTCAATACTATAAAACATAAACTTGAGTGATGTTTCTGACAAAGCCAAAGTATTTGAAGAGAAGGATACTATATTACCCAAATATTTCAATATACTTAAATTTGGGGTGTCAAACTTTAATTTAAGTAACTCAAAACTTTTGACTACTAATGTCTTCAGACAATGACTTGAATTCCTTAAGTTTACTAAGATTAAGTAACTTTAGGCTATTCAATCCTCGACAACAAAAAAATATCAAGAAATATGTCCGGCTAAACAGTTTACCGATATCTAGTAATTAGATCCTTAACTAATTGATCATCCACACAAATATGTCCTAGGCACAATTTGTGCACAAGTGGTATCATACCACAGGAAAGTATACTTTCGCAGGACAATAAGTGGTATTTCGTACAAAACTAGTATCAGAGCTGACGATTCGTACTTAGGGTATACGGTGCTGTTTATGTATATAATATTGTTCACATAGATATTACTATGCATATATATAGTACTATTCACAAATACAGTAATATTTATAAATATAGTGGAGCCGGTGATTTGTCACCTCGTCATATAGCACTAATTGTAAAAAGCTAAAAGATCGAGTTTGAAAAAAAATTAATCGAAACAACTTTGGCATAAAGATTGTGGAGCTATAGATTCCCTAATTTAAATTGATCTTGAGGTTGTTATGAAAGATAAAAGACATAAGTGTGATGAAGAAATTTTAGGATCGTGTGAATGAGAAGGCATTTGGTAAAATTAAGTATTGTTTGTTCAAAGAAATGAAATACATAGTTTAAGGTGATAATTTGTGATTGCTTTGTGGCACACTTTGGAGGAAAAAATACTTTTAAGATGCCAGAAAATAGCATTCATACAATAAACTAAGCGTATGGATTTTTTAAGGGTGCTAGAACCTACAAAATAGAGTTCTGTAAGCATTGTTTGGTAAATAAGAAAATAAGGGTCAATCTTGGCACAGTTAATCATGATACTCGTGAGATCCTTGAGTGCTCACAATGATATATGGGAATTGACCAAGACGGCATCGATTAGCGGTAACCATTTTGGGTTTCATATGTTTCTCTAGACATGTGTAGGTATACACTATACAAGCATCGGATAAAGTTCTAGAGATGTTCGTGAAATGGAAGAAATTGGTGGAGGGTGAACATGGTAGAAAGATCAAAGTATTGCGTCCTGATATGTAATGACATATTTATGATCCATCCTTACAAGTATACCAGAGTGAGTTTAAAATGACATTTCATAATGAGATAAACCAGTGTGGTTGAGCGTATGGATCATATTTTATTGGAGAAAGTATGATATATCTTATCTAATATTAGTTTAGATAAGAGGTTTTAGACTGGGGGCGTAAGCTACAAAAATCACTTAGAAAATCAAATTTGTAATCTATTGCAATTGGAGGTAAAACTTTTTTAGAGATGTGGTCTGGAAAGCATACACAAGACTATGATTCCCTTTGTATGTTCAAAGGTAGAGCTTCAGGATCTCAAAGATAAAAGTTTATGTACAGCAGAGATGTCACTTTTGTTGAAGCTTCAATATATAAGACTTCTAGTTCTCAAAAAGTGGAGAACAAGATCAATGAGATATTACAGTTGGTGAAGCTTGATGCAGCCTTATATGAACAGAAAGTTCTATATTAGATAGGAGTTAAACTTTAGAGGTGACATCAAGATTTAAAGAATATGTTGCTTACATTAATGTCCCACAAAAAGTAGAAACAATTGATGATGTAGACAAAAATGATAGCAAAAAGGAGACAGAGAAGAGAAACTTAGATAGCTTATATAATGGTAGCCTTTGTACTTCTAGTTGCTGATAATGATATCCCCAACACTTTTAGTATAACAGTACACAATAGAAAAATTGATCAACCAAAGTTAGCTACAGAAGTAAGATGTGAATTCTCTTAATTAAAATCAGACTTGGGAACTCATGGAATTACCTAAGGGATTGAGGGCTATTGAATAGGGCTACACTAAGAAGCAAGGATCTCCAAAGCAAGCAGCTCTTCGTTATAGCACAAGGCTCATAGTAAAAGATTATGCTTACAATGAATGTATTTTCTTTCTAGTTGTTAAACATACTTCCATATATATTCGGCTTGCTTTAGTTTTGGAATATGAGTTAGAGCTGACTTAATTGGATGTTAATACGGTGCTCTTACTTAGGTTGAACATTTGTAGAGATAGGAAGAATTGGAGCATGTTGTTGACTCAAGGGTCTATTTTGAAAAAGATACTAGAGAGATTTAGTATAAATGACAAAGGTTAAACCAATTAGTACTTCTCCAGCTCCTAAGCTCTTCCTCATGTCATTCTCCTCAAGTGAAGCACGAGAACATGGCTTATATTTCGTAATCTCATGCTATGTGTAGTCTTATAGACGTGATGGTGTATAAAAGGCTCGATATATCTTAAACAGTGAGCATGGTTACTAGATCTGGGTAAAATTCACTAGTTTGCGATAATGTAGATTCTCCGATATGAGTATAAGAAAATTCTTAAGGCATTTCCTTTAAGAATTTTGAACTACAATTGGCTTGATCCTAGATTTTAGATACGTAGACAGTCACAAAGATGCAACCACTTTAGGGATGATGGTTCGTTGGTAGTCAGTTTAGATTTGGACAAATTTTTGCTGAGGTGGAGAGTTGTTGAAAAGTCAAAATATAAAAGAGGGGCTCATATGTTGGATTCATTTTGAATCCACCAAAATCCATATGCCTTTATTGAAAAAATCAAGAAGAGTTGGAGCCGCATGTTGACAATTTTTAAAAGTTTGAGCGATTTGTCGAAAAGGTAGAAATTGGTTGCCGATTTCTTAGACCTTTGTTGTGATAATTGAAAGCATGCATGGTAAGGCTCGGTTTATAAATACATAAGTAATTCTCATTTGTAAAGCATCTTCAAAACATACAGTGAGAAATTTGGTGATGAGCTCTCTAAGAGAAAGTGCAAGGAGAGTTTTCTATGAGAGAGTCTAGAAAAAGAGAGTATCTGCAAGTGAACTCTTAGAAAGTTTGGGGGAGTGTTTCCTTGGGTGCTCAATTGGTTTATGTACAATTTGTAAAGGTACGGGAGTATGTGTCTTGGGAAAATTGTTTCCTTCAAGAGTGTGTGAGAGTAATAGGTGTATTTAAGTATTTGGAAAGTGAGGTTCTGCTACTCAAATTGTACTATAATAATTGTTAGTGATACAATTATATTTCTCTTACTCTTATGGATGTAGACATAATTACCGAACCACGTTAAATATATATATATATATATATTATGCGTATTGATTCCGCATTTGCGCACAGGTGGTATTAAACCACAAGAAATGATGCTTTCGCAGAATAAGTGGTATTCCGCGGACAACAAGTAGTATCAGAAAATAGAAGGTTCCATATTTCGATAGAGTCCTAGTTCCAACAACCTAATGCAGTGAGAGGAATATAGTATATAATGTAATATTGGCTCCGGTAATGCTGATATCCTGTCCCCTTTCAAAATTTTTTTCATCTTCATATCAGTGACTGCTAAAAAAAAATAAATAAATATTATGGGACAATAAAATGTTAGGGCAGTAAATGACTAAAGAGTTTTGATACAAAAAATTTACCCAAGATGGCATTGGCTTGTGGCGTCTGTCATGCGTTCAAGTTATATTGTATCCATTCTATTCCTTCTTCGTCTCTGGGCAAGAAATTTCTACAATTACGTTTACATAGATATTTAATCATTATTAAAGCTTTTATATTCATATTTATTTGCTTGATCTTTCATTTGAAACTTATTTTGGAAAAAATTATAACGTTATATATTGAATTATTTTATTTGAACAAATATTAGGAAATACACTATATTTTTTTATTATATGAGACCATTACTCAGATAACAACTTATATTACATGAGAAAATTACTGATATTTATAATCAGATAATTATTAAATTTAATTTATAATAAATTTTACGGAGAATGTGAATTTCTCCCCTACTATATTCAATATGTACCATTTACCCCTTGCTGTCTTTTTAATAGCCGATAACTCCCTCGACAGCATAAGTTTACAATGTTACCCTTATTTTCAAATACACTTTTATTCATATTTATTATAAATTAAATAAATCACATGAATCGAAATTAAAATAAAAAATTAAGTATTAAAAAAAAGAAATATATGTTTTATTGTGAAAAAAATTAATATAATTATTTTTCTTGTACTTTTTTTATTTTATAAACATTTTCTTATAATAAATATCTTAAAATAAATGTAAACAGCACGAGAAAAATTTTATTATTTATTTTATCATAATTTTTTATTTGCCATTCAAGTTTCTTAAAATAATTTTTTATATTTTTATCATTTTATAATAATTTTCTTGTATATTTATCATAAAAAAATATTTATAAAATAAAAAAGTACAAGAAAAATATTTTATTATTAATTTTTTTACATCAAAACATATATTTCTTGTTTTTAATCTTAATTTTTTTATTTTATTTTTTATTCATGTGATTTATGTAATTTATAATAAATATGAATAAAAGTGTATTTGAAAACAAGGGTAATATTGTAAACTTATGTAGTTAAGGAAGTTATTGGCTATTAAAAAAACAGCAAGAAGTAAATGGTACTTATTAAATATAATAAGGAGAAAATTAATAACTTTCTAAATTTTATATAGCACTATTCAGATTTTATTATCTTTAATGTCCCTCACAGTTGGGAGAGAGTGACTCTGGCAGTAGTTAGGAAATACATTGTATTTGAATTTCTCATTAGTGGCTTAAGGCCAAATTGGAATTAAATTTATTGGCCTAAATTGCAAGAAGTGCACGTCGGGAACAATAGCAATTAAATAGCTTTTGATAATTTGATTTGAAATAAAAGTGGAAAGCACGTGGGAAGCAACGGCCTACTTAATTTTTTATTTTTTCTGTTTTTAAAAAGGAAACGAAAAGATTATATAATTAACGAGTTAAAACCATTACAAGAGTGGATAGGGTGTTTACAAACGTGCTTACAAACGCAGGGCATAAACATAATGATTTTATTGTAGTATGTTACTGATTTGGAGTTTGTTGCTTGAGTCGATAATGAAGGGTTCATGTTGTAAGTTTAGGAGAAGTAATTATTCTATTATTATTTAAATTTATTGAATGCATCAATTAGAAGAAAGTAAACAATATTTTATCTAACCATTGTGGTTTATTTTCATTCAAGAGAATTCTGTGCATTTTATAAGTGTAGTTCTGACTGAGATCTATCAACTTTGCAAGAAGTTCAATCAATTTCAACTACCATTGATTGCCAATATTATTAAGATTCTGACAAAGCCAATGCCTTTGAAGAGAAGGACACCATGTCACCTTCATTTTGGAATATACTTTAATTTGGAGTGTCAAGCTTGAACTCATGTATTACAGACCCTGACCAACAATTTCTTAAGATAGCGAATTTAAATCTATGTTGAAATTAAACAACGCCAGCCCAATTACAAAATCTAAATGTGCTAAGAATAATTTGAGGTCCAAGCCCAAGTATGAGAAGCTTCTTCTAAATTAGGCTGTGTAGTGCAAACCTGGGAAGCAATGCTATATAGTTTTTTTAATGTGAGTGGAAATAATGGAAAGAAAAAGTAATGCAATATATCTGATTATAAATTTTTCTTAGTTTTTTAATGCGTGGCCTAAAATGTATTTGCCAAACTATAAATACCCTTTGTGCTATGTTTGCATAATCATCCGAGAAGAAATAAAACAAATAAGGCAAATAGCCTTTGTGTTTTGCGAGTTCTATTTAAAATATGCTCTTAATTTCTTCTTCTTTGGATATTTGTACTCTATTTGTTCAACAACATTTATACACCTTAACTTCATACAACCAGATATTTCTAGATACTCGAGCAATGGAGGTTCAGAAATTTTGTTGCAAAGCCATTTATCCGTAATAGAAAGCTGATATAACTTCAATCTTTTTAGATTCTTGCAAAGGGCTTCATTGATGTCAGACCTTGTATGCAATTGTATTGATACAGCCACGTAACTTTTCCGTTTCAAGCATTGTAGAATAAGAAATTTGTATGAAAGAGAAATCTCCTCACAACAATGATATCATCCTTCTACTTTTAGATGGAGGTCCCTTATTTTGCTAAAATTTCTCCACGCCTTATATTAGAAAATATAATTTCCTACATATAAATTGGATTATATATTTTGATAAAATTCCTTATATTGCCTTCTTATTTCTCAAATCCCATCTCTTTTATGTAAATATGGGTTTTAAAGAAGATTATTAGACCCTCATTCTTTGTATAAAATTTCATTTTTTTCTCAAAGTGAACGAGGGTATTAAGGGAATTGAAGGTAGTGTTATAAGAGGAAAAGTCAGTTTTGAAAAGCGAGAGAATTATTGAGGGGTGCCAATAGCACCACTCTAACAAGGATGCTAAATTATGAATCCTAAAATTAGCTTACATAGAATTGAACATTGACGACTAGAATACAACGACCTATTTATAAAGAAGAAAAAATAAAAATAAAAAATATTATAAATATCAAAAAGATTTTCTTGTTGATATATTCAGATTTATTTTATCAAAAACCAAAGAAGAAATTTGATCATGATCTAATGATAAAATAAAATATATATCGATGTTGTAAATTGTAATAATCATGTTATGGAATTTTGATAGAAGAAAATATTGATAGAATAAATAATAATCTTGTTGTGGAATTTTCAGTAAGGTTGAAAATATATGTTTTTTCGTGATAATTATTGAAACTTAATTATACGAATCTTAATTATTCCGAGTCAAAGAGAAATCATTTTAACTATGAATGATAAATAATCATTAATGAATTTATTTCTTACTAACTATGATGCAAAGTTAGAATAAGTGTAATTTGTTCTTTCATTTGTTTTCCTTCCTTTTTTCCATTTTTTAAATAAAACAGAAGGATTACATTAATAATCACGTTAATGCAATTACAAAGAGTGAATAAGTGTCTGCGATGAAAGGCATAAACATAGAGTAAACAATGTAGACTTACGGGTAAAACAACACACCAGGACCTGGATAGGCTTAGGGACACCGACCACATACCAGACAATGTAGACTTACGGGTTCGGGTAAGGGTGACATACCCAGCCGTCCTCCTCATGGGTGCCACCTTCCACGTGGAGTGCTTTAGGTTGGCGGTCAGGCTGCCTCTACAACCATACTTTGCTTGAGTTCTGTCCAGATTTCGGTTGGGCCCGGGACAACTGAACCCAAATGGGTGGAGGGTTCTGTCTGGCCTTTTTGTGCTGTGGAGATGGTGTAACCTGGGTGAGCCCTCGGTAGAGGAGATAAAGCACCTCTATCAGTTGAAATGCAGCCTGAAGGATGCTAGTTGGTACTGCCTCACCTCCAGCTTGAAGGGCAAGAAACCCATAACTGATCTCCCCACTTCTGGTGGCAGCTGGAAGGGTAAATTCTTCTTTGCTGGGGGAGATTGGGGGCATGCTACACTTCTCTCCGAGGGGGTCCCTCTAGTTTCACAGCATTTTTGCACTCCAGGTCGTTCACTTGTCCAGCGAATTTTTATTTTAGTTCTTCTGCTCGCATTTGTTCTCACTATTTTGCTCTGGTTGTTCATGCAGTATCCTAGGGTGCCTCTTTTAGAATTGGGGAAGAGCTTCGAGCACGCGTCAACACAGCCCTTGACAACTCGAGCTCGTGCAGAGATCTACTTACAACACACAATTTTATGGAGTTTGGCCTAGTATCCGAGGAAGGGATGAGTGGGGTGCTCAATATGATGCAGAGGCCTGCGAGGACCTCGGGAGGCACGAGCAGTTCTTCTGTAAAAAGGCCTCGAACCGATACCCCCACTTCACTGGTTCGAGCTGCGTCTCCTGCTCAGAAGGTAGAGCGAGTAGAAGAAGGTCCACCTAGCAGGCCTCTGAGGACTGCAGCCTCAGCTCGGCCTCGATCAAAACGCGTGCAGGCGCAGGAACGGTCCCACCAGTATCGATCCTTACGTCAACGACTTCACCAAACAGATGGAGAATAGGTTCTTGGATGGGATGGAGTTCTATGACGCTGATGAGTTGGTCGGCGCTTTCCACCACTTTTCTTCTCTCGCGGCTGCCATTGCTACCAGTTTCAAGGCCAAGTCCCAGGATTCCCAGAGGGAGCTTCGAGCAAAAATTCAGAGTTATAGCGGGGTCTCGAGCAGAAAGATGAGGAGGCAATGAAGCTTCAAGAGAAGAACTCCGTCCTCGAGGAGAAGGCAGCAATGTCAAATTCGAGGGCTCTTCAATTCGAGAGGGAGCTATCTCTTGTCCGGGATGAGCTACTCAATACTCAGAAAGACCTGGACATGCAGAGGTTTTCCTTCGAGAAGAACATAGAGAAGGAAGCTTCTCGTCTCCAGAAGAAGGTGGACTCTCTATAAGACAGGCGGACGACCGAGTACAATGATGGGGTGGCTTTTAGCTACAACTGCCTCGTGTTTGCCCTGAGCAAGGAACATCCTGAGGTGGACCTATCTAAGGTCGAGGCAGGTGTCGTGGAGTACATGCGCCTGCACGATATCCCTATCCAAGGGTCGAGAGCCTCCCCATCTGAGGCCCATGCCAAGTCTAGAGAAGCTGCTCCTTCTCCTGCTGCGGATGCCCCTGCTCCTCCTGCTGCTGATGCCCCTCCTCCTCCTGAGGATCCAGCTGATTGAACTTCTCCCTTTTTTTTTATTATTTCTTGTACTTGTATTCTTCGATGAATGAATAAAGAGCATATATTGGACAATTTGCCTTTGTGTTTGAGCATATATTCTTGCCTTGCATTTCTCTATGGAATTGACTTTGTACATTTGCCAAGTAGATTTTTATCCCTTGCCTTTTTCTCGGAGCCATTTTCTGCTCGTGTCATCTCTTGACTTATGCGTGGTAGGGTCCTGCTGTGAGTTAGGCTTATAGGCATCTCTTTATCCCGTGAGCTCAATTTGCTCGAGCTGGTGCTCAGCTTGTACTTGGCCCTCGTTCTTTTTGCGAGCTCGTTCCACTCCAGCCTGCTATTGGCCCACACTAGGCACTATATCGCCTTAAGCTAGGCTTTGAGACTTTCGACTTTTGTGTTGTCTTCAAGAGCTCTTTTTGTTCCAGCCTGCATTTGGCTCACGCTTGGCACCGTCCCGCCTTAAGCTAGGCTTTGGGACTTTTGGCCTTTGCGTTGTCTTCTCGAGCTTATCTTGCTCGGGGCCTGCACTCGCTCACGCTTGGCACCGTCCCGCCTTAAGCTAGGCTTTGGGACTTGGGCCTTGCGTTGTCTTCGCGATCTTATCTTGCTCGAGCCCGCAATTGGCTCACGCTGGCAACGTCCCGCCTTAGCTAGGCTTTGGGACTTCCGGCCTCTGCGTTGTCTTCGCGATCTTATCTTGCTCGAGCCTCGCATTGGCTCACGCTTGGCAACGTCCCGCCTTAAGCTAGGCTTTGGGACTTTTGGCCTTTGCGTTGTCTTCTCGAGCTTATCTTGCTCGGGGCCTGCAATTCGCTCACGTTTTGCACCGTCCCGCCTTAAGCTAGGCTTTGGGACTTCGGGCCTTTGCGTTGTCTTCGCGATCTTATCTTGCTCGAGCCTGCAATTGGCTCACGCTTGGCAACGTCCCGCCTTAAGCTAGGCTTTGGGACTTCTGGCCTTTGCGTTGCCTTCGCGAGCTTATCTTGCTCGAGCCTGCAATTGCCTCACGCTTGGCACCATCCCTCCTTAAGCTAGGCTTTGGGACTTCTGGCCTTTGCGTTGTCTTCGCGAGCTTATCTTGCTCGAGCCTGCAATTGGCTCACGCTTGGCACCGTCCCGCCTTAAGCTAGGCTTTGGGACTTCTGGCCTTTGCGTTGTCTTCGCGAGCTTATCTTGCTCGAGCCTACAATTGGCTCACGGTTGGCACCATCCCGCCTTAAGCTAGGCTTTGGGACTTCTGGCCTTTGCGTTGTCTTCGCGAGCTTATTTTGCTCAAGCCTGCAATTAGCTCACGCTTGGCACCGTCCCGCCTTAAGCTAGGCTTTGGGACTTCTGGCCTTTGCGTTGTCTTCACGAGCATATCTTGCTCGAGCCTGCAATTGGCTCACGCTTGGCACCGTCCTGCCTTAAGCTAGGCTTTGGGACTTCTGGCCTTTGCGTTGTCTTCGCGAGCTTTTCTTGCTCGAGCCTGCAATTGGCTCACACTTGGCACCGTCCCGCCTTAAGCTAGGGTTCGGGACTTCTGGCCTTTGCGTTGTCTTCACACTTGTTGGCTTCAATATGTCTATATTGAATTAATATTGAAAACATTTTTCTTGCTTTTACACATGTTTATGATTTTATACATCTCCATTTCGGAAGGAATTATATATTAATGCTTACATCGGGAGGAAACTTACTGGAAATACTTAATCAAACGTTGTGCGTTCCATGGGCTCTTAACTTCTCGTCCATTGGGGTGAGTCAGCCGGTATGCTCCCGGTCCGGCTATTTGAGAGACCCTGTAGAGACCTTCCCAGTTTGGTCCTAACACACATTACCTGTGGTCTTTCTTGTTCTGATTGACTCTTCTGAGTACCCAATCTCCCTCATGCGGTATGGTGTCACAACTGTTACCAATGGCCAGCACACGCTCCCACGGTGCCATCATTCTATGCTCACACGCCCGACACTATGATCAGGCCATGTGAAACCATGCCCACCAGACAGTCCCGCATTCCCAGGAAATGCCACAGTAATGCCGGCTGTCAGAGGGGCCCAGAGACCATAGACACGGGAACTGCAGCCCTGAAGAGAGAAGGTGGGAAAACAGAAGTATAAAAGGAAAATGGAAACAGAGGCAGGGGGTTTGGAAAATTTTTTTTAAATAGGTTCTTCTTCTTCTCCATGATTATTTCCTTCGAAGCGGTTCTTAAGAAAAGGGACAAAAATACCCCTTTATTTCTTCCGGTCTCTCTAGCAAAGAGGGATACAACAAGAACAACCCGATCACTGACTTGAACGTCGGAGGATTTTCGCCGGAACAACATCTAGGGACCCCGACCTTGTTTCCGTGAGCGGAGGTCCGAGAAGATTACCGCTCCAGATGAATAAAGTAGAGCTGAAATCGAGGACACTACCGCCGAGCTCGAGCATACCGCAAGCGTAGTTTGTTTAATACCGCCTGCTGGGATCGGTTCAAAAGCCCGATTTCCCAACATGTCTAGAAGACACAACGCAAAGAATGAGGGAAACCACGTAAGAGGAGTAAGTCCGGAGGAGCTCGGTGACTTTGAGGGAAGTGGCTAATGAGGCTCAAAATAGAGAGATCCGGGAGAGAATGGATCGGATGGAGAAACAAATGGAAACACTGACCTCCGTATTGCAGGAACTCAGAGAGGGACAGAGGCAAGCATGTAATGACGTCCCTGAATCCAGTCGTGGGAACGCCCCCGTCAGGGAGCATGCGGTAGACGAAGCCCAGAGACTGAGAATACCAAATGTAGCCGGGAGGGAAGAGAAGAACATGGAAGAAAGGGAATCTCGTTAGCATTTGCGGGATACAGCACCAACCTCCCGCCCGGAGGAGTTGGAAGGGGAAGAGCGCAGGTTGGCTCAAGTTGTGAAGGATCTTCGAGGAAACAGGAAAAGCCCAAGCTGGAGGATAATGCTGGACAATGAGTCTCCACTCTCGGCGGAGATTATGGGCGTCACGATTCCCCGTGACTTCTGTTTCCCAGATTTAAAGTTTTCAGGGAAGAGTGACCCCTGGTGCACATAGAGCGATTCAACGACATAACAGGAGTACAAGGCCTGTTGGCGACCCAGAGATGCAGGGCCTTCCCATTCACTCTTGAGGGAAGGGCAAGAGAACGGTACCGCAGGCTGCCACGGGGAAACATTCTGAGCTTTGAATAGATGTGCAGAGAATTTGCAGAGCAATTCCAGGGCGCAGTGACCACCGAAGATGACATGATGGAATTATCGGAGATAAGACAGAGGAAAGGAGAACCGCTCTGGGAATTTGTTAAGAGGTACCACCGATCGGTTATGGATTTTAGGGCATTTACTCATCCCCAAGCGTTGAGGGGCCTGAAGGACGGAATCAGGATGGGGAGACCATGGTACAATTTACGGAGCCCTTCGATCCGCTCTTATTCAGATGTGTATGAGCAGGTGAAGATGGACATGGTTATCGAAGGGGAAAAGGCTGCGAAGCTGAGAAGTGAACAGGGCAATGGAACAAAGAGATGAGGGACCGGGTTGCTCCCTACAATCCTTATCAGAGAGCTCTCCAACCACGGATAATTCCCGTGCCGCCTCGCAGGTCTCCAGGCCAGGACCACAACAGAGCTGACCGCCCATTGCCACCTCCGCCGAGAAGCTTCCCGAGAGATCGGGCGATACAGGTGGTGGAGCGAGCCCTGCCTACGGGCAATACACAAAGCTGAAGGTGTCACTCGAAGAGATACTCCAAGTGGCAGAGGATCGAGGACTCTTGAGCCCCCCGACACCGATGGCTAAACCAGCTGGTAAACGAGATAGGGGACGGTTTTGCCGCTTCGACGGTGACCATGGCCACTCAACGTCACAGTGCTGGGATTTGAAGAACCAGGTGGAAGATCTGGTTAGAAATAGGTATTTGGATGAGTTTATTGAAGGGGGACATCCGGTGGTCGAGCAGCAACCAGAGGATGATGACCGAGCCTATGACATAAAGCTGGAACCACCGATCACCAGAGTGATATCAAGAGGACCAACGATGGCAGGGGACTCGAACAGGGCTCGAAAAAACTATTCCAGATACGTTGCCGCTGGCAAGGAAGTCTTTTTCGCTGCACCTACTGCCAAAAAGGCTAAGGTGCGAAGGTACCTATCATGTGGACGGAGGAGGACGAGGAGGCGGTATTATACCCCATGAGGATGCCTTAGTCGTGAAGGCAAACATTGCTAATAAAGAAGTTGATCGGATATTGGTAGACTCGGGAAGCTCGGTGGACATTCTCTTCAAATCCACGCTTGAGGATTTAGGAATAGCAGGTGCGAGCCTCGAGTAGACGAGCACTTCCTCGAAAGGGTTTGGAGGAGGAAAGTCGGTTCCTCCGGAAATCATTAAGTTGGCTATGACTATGGGCTCGAGGCCTTTCGAAAAGAACATAATGCTCGATTTCGTGGTGGTGGATGAAGTCAGCCCCTACCAAGCAATACTAGGGAGGTCGTTCATGAGGATCAGCCAATCCGTGCTGTCCACCCACTACTTAGCCCTGAAATACTGCAAACAGTGATCGTAGGAGTCGTAAAAGGTAACCAGAGGGTCGCGAGGAGCTGTTACACCGTGGCAGCCAAAGAAACCATGCAAGTAACGTCATTAGACTCGAGGGGGAGTCGAAGAATGGTAGGTAAGAGCCAGCCGAAGAATTAGAGGAAGTTAGAATACGGCCAGACGACCTCAAGAAGAAGGTCCGAATCTGCTAGGGCATTAGCGAGGAGCTGAAGAAAAACCTGGTCGAGTGCCTGCGAGCACATTCTGAAGTGTTCGCTTGGACGCACGAGGACATGTCCGGGATTGACCCCGAGGTGGCGTGTCACAGGCTGGCGATACGGAGGGACGCTAAGCCAGTAAGGCAGAAGAGGAGGTGCGTCAACCAGGAGAGGTACGAGGCCATAAATAACGAGGTGGAGAACCTGCTGAAAGCGGGATTCATAAGGGAAGTTTCTTACCCCGAATGGATCTCGAACGTGGTACTGGTAAAAAAGGCATTTGGGAAATGGAAAATGTATGCGGACTTCACAGACGTAAATAAAGCTTGTCCAAAAGATAGCTTCCCACTGCCAAAGTTAGACCAGCTGGTGGATTCCACGGTAGGGCATGGACTGCTTAGCTTCATGGACGTCTTCTCGGGCTATAATCAAATTCCCATGCACCGGCCAGACGAGGAATACACAGCCTTCATCACCAACCAGGGTCTATATTGCTACAAGGTTATGCCCTTCGGCCTGAAGAACGCGGGGGCAACATACCAGAGGCTGGTAAATAAGGTATTCTAGTCACTGATCGGCCGAACGATGGAGGTGTATGTGGACAATATGATCACCAAGTCAAAAGACGCCGAGGAGCACGTAAGGCATTTGAGGAAACCTTTGCACTCCTAAGGAAATATCGGATGAAGCTCAATCCGGAAAAATGTGCCTTTGGGGTAGGTTCGATGAGTGGAGATAAAGTGCCCCGCACCCTCGAGGAGATACAAAGTCTTACAGTGCAAGTTGGCATCCCTCAACAGTGTTCGTATCTCGGCCACGGATAAATGTCGAGTCTTCTTCGGAAATGAGGAAAGACAGGAAGACAAAGTAGACACCTGAATCGCGAATCAGCTGCTCCAACAACTGAAGGAGTACTTGCTGAAAGCCCCATTGCTGTCCAAACCTCGCGCAGGGGAGGTTCTGTTTCTGTATTTGGCTGTGTCCCAATGGGCAACGAGCTCTGGCTCAGTGAGGGAAGAGTCGAGGTGCAGACTCCGCCTATTACACTAGCGTAGCTTTATTGAGGTCTGAAACTCGATATCCGCTGATGGAGAAATGGGCACCGGCTCCAGTAGCAGCAGCCGAAAGTCGAGGCCTTATTTCCAAGCACATTCGGTGACTGGTTTTAACGAACCAGCCACTCAGGCAGACTCTACACAAACCAGAGACTTTCGGAAGGCTGGTGAAATAGTCGGTGGAGCTCAGTGAATTCGACATCAACTACCAACCCCGAACAGCTATAAAAGCCCAGTTCTTAGCTGACTTCGTGGTCGAGTGCACAGAAAGGAATGAAGAGATGGAGGTCGAGCATCCACCAGATTCCTCGGCCTCAACCAATTCATGGATAGTCACGGTTGATGGGTCATGCGGAGATCAAGGAGCAGGAGCAGGAATTGCACTTCTCAGTCCTGAAGGGGTAGAGATGTAGTATGCCGTGAAACTGGAATTTGAAATCACCAACAATCAGGCAGAGTATGAAGCTGTAATTGCGGGATTGAAGCTCGCGTTGGTAGTGAAGGCAGAAGAGGTAAAGCTTCAAACAGACTCGCAGCTGGTAGCAAATCACCTCAACAAAAGCTTCCAAGCAAAGGGCGAAAAGATGGAGGCCTACCTTCGGAAAGTAAAGCAACTAATAAAGAATTTCTGAGCAGTCGAGGCGGAGCAGATCGCGAGGGGAAAGAATTTTTGAGCTGACATGATAGCTCGAATGGTCGCTACATCCGACCCCAAAATACCGAAGTTCATCCCCTTGGAAGTCAAGACTTGCTCGAGCATCGAGAAGGAAGGCAGGGTGATGGGTTTATCGTCAAGCAGCACCTGGATGGAGCCAATTGTTTCTTACCTTAAGGAAGGAGTGTTACCTGCCGATAAGAAGCAGGCAAGGAAGCTGAAGTGTAAAGCGGCCAGGTATACTCTGATCGATGGGGTCTTGTACAGACGGGGATATACTCTCCCACTGTTGTGGTGTTTACAGCAAGAGGAAGTTGATTATGTCCTCTGAGAAATACATGAAGGAATTTGCGGGAATCATTCAAGCGCGAGGTCTTTGGCTTTCAAGGGCCTGAGGCATGGATATTTTTGGCCCTGCATGCATCAAGATGCCCAAGGGAAGACCAGGAGCTGCAGGAGTTGCCAAAGCTTTGCCAACTACATGACTTAGCCTCCTGAGAACCTTACGGTGATGAATTCACCATGGCCATTTGCTCAATGGGGGATCGACCTGATCGGGCCGTTACCAAAGGGGAGAGCATCTGCTACTCACGCCATAGTGGTAATTGACTATTTCACTAAATGGGTCGAAGTGGGAGCCTTGAGTAGTATCACAGAAGGTAAGACCACTGACTTCATTTGGAAAAATGTGATTTGTAGGTATGGGATTCCCCATGCATTGGTCACGGACAACGGAAGACAATTTGACAACAACAAGTTCAGAGACTTCTGCCAAAACCTGGGGATAGAGCTAAAGTTTTGCTCTCCATCACACCTGCAGGCCAATGGGCAAGTACAAGCCGCGAACAAGACTATAAAACATCTCCTGAAGACTAGACTCTGCGAGCAGAAGGGAGCTTGAGTGGACAAGCTTCCTGGTGTCTTGTGGGCTTACAGAACCACACACAAAATGGCCACGGGGGAAACCCCATTCTCCTTTGCGTTTGGACATGAGGCAATTGTTCCAGCTGAGATAGGAATGGGAACACACCGAACAGAGCACTTCAACGAAGAGCAAAATGATGAGCAGATGTGTGCAAGCTTGGACTTGCTGGAAGAGAAGAGGGAAAGGGTCGCTGCAAAGATTGCAGAGTACCAGCAGAAAGTGCCTCGTTATTATAACCGAAATGTGCACATCCGTCGGTTTCAAGCAGGAGATTGGGTACTCAAAAGAGTCAATCGTAACACGAAAGACCCGTGCAAGGTGTGTTAGGACCAAACAGGGAAGGTCCCTACGTGGTCTCTCAAATAGCCGTACCGGGAGCATACCGGCTGACTCACCCCGATGGACAAGAAGTCAAGAGGCCATGGAACGCACAACGTTTGATTAAGTATTTCCAGTAAGTTTCCTCCTGATGTAAGCATTAATATATAATTCCTTTCGAAATAGAGATGTATAAAATCCTGAACATGTGTAAAAGCAAGAAAAATATTTTCAATGTTAATTCAAAATATTTGCAAAGGCCATAAGTCCGAAAGCCTAGCTTAAGGCGGGACGGTGCCCAAGCGTGAGCCAAGTGCAGGCTCGAGCAAGATAAGCTTACGAAGACAACGCAAAGGCCAGAAGTCCCAAAGCCTAGCTTAAGGCAGGACGGTGCCAAGCGTGAGCCAATTGAAGGCTCGAGCAAGATAAGCTCGCGAAGACAACGCAAAGGCGCCGAAGTCCCAAAGCCTAGTTTAAGGCGGGATGGTGCCAAGTGTGGGCTAATAGCTGGCTCGAGCAGAACGAGCTCTCAAAAAGAATGAGGGCCAAGTACAAGCTGAGCACCAGCTCGAGCAAACCGAGCTCACGAGATAAACAGATGCCTATAAGCATAACTCACGGCAGGACCCTACCACGCATAAGTCAAGAGATGACACGAGCAGAAAATGGCTCGGAGAAAAAGGCAAGGGTCCAACACTCATAAAAATCTACTTGGTAAATGTACAAAGTCAATTCCACAGAGAAATGCAAGGCAAGAATATATGCTCAAACACAAAGGCAAATTGTCCAATATATGCTCTTTATTCATTCATCGAAGAATACAAGTACAAGAAATAATAATAAAAAAAAAGGAGAAGTTCAATCAGCTGGATCCTCAGGAGGAGCAAGGGCATCAGCAGCAGGAGGAGCAGGGGCATCAGCAGTAGGAGGAGCAGGGCATCCGCAGCAGGAGGAGGAGCAGCTCTCAAGACTTGGCAGGGGCCTCAGATGGGGAGGCTCTCGACCCTTGGATGGGGATATCGTGCAGGCACATGTACTTTGCGACACCTGCCTTGACCTTATCATTGTACTCGGTCGTCAGCCTGTCTTCTAGAGAGTCCACCTTCTTTTGGAGATGAGAAGCTTCCTCCTCCATGTTTTTCTCGAAGGAAAACATCTACATGTCCAGGTCCTTCCAAGCATTGAGTAGCTCATCCCGGACAAGAGATAGCTCCCTCTCGAACTGAAGAGCCCTCGAATATGACATTACTGCCTTCTCCTCGAGGATGGAGTTCTCCTCACGAAGCTTCATTGCCTCCTCATCTTTCTGCTCGAGACCTTACTTTAAACTCCGAATTTCGCTCAAGCTCCCTCCGGGAATCTCGGTCTTGGCCTTGAATCCGTAGAGAATGGCAACCGCACGAGAAGAAAAGCGGTGGAAATCACCGACCAACTCATCGGTCATAGGACTCCATCCCATCCAAGAACTTGTTCTCCATCTGTTTGGTGAAGTCCTTGACGTAAGGATCAACAGGGTAGGGCCTTTCCTGTGCCTGCACGCGTTTGGATCGAGGCCGAGCTGAGGCTGCAGTCCTCGGACGCCTGTGAGGTGGACCTTCTTCTGTTCGCTCTACCTCCTTAGCAGGTAGCGCAGCTCGAACCAGTGAAGTGGGGGTATCAGTTCGAGGCCTTTTTGCAGAAGAATTGCTCGCGCCTCCCTAAGTCCTCATAGGCCTCTGCATCATATTAAGCACCCCACTCATCCCTTCCTCGGATACCAGGCCAAACTCCACAAAATTATTGACGTGCCACAACAATTGCACCTATCAAAGCAACTAACAGAATTATTGAAACGAGTTCAAATGGAAGAAAAAAGTCTGTTGATAAATGAATTCCAATTTGTTGACTATTACTTATAAAATATTCTAATTATGCTAGTTTAAATGGCAAGTTTTATGCATTTGTAATAGTTGATGAAAATAACATGATAAGGATGTGAGAGACTTACTCAAAAATTTTTGTTATGAAAATGGAATGACAAAAAGCACTCCAATGAGTACAATCATCAAGCTAGATAAGGACAAAAAATGTAAGGAAGTTGATATCGCGACATATCGAGGTATGGTTAGATCTTTGTTATATTTGACTGCTAATAGGCTTGATATTATGTTTAGCATATGCTTGTGCGCTAAATTTTAATCATATCCTAAGGAGTCTCTTTTACTTATTGTTAAACAATTTTTTTTGTACTTTATTGGCACCATTGATCTTAGTCTTTGATATCTCAAGGGAACACATATAGACTTAACATGTTATTCGAATGTTGATTTTGTTGGGTATAAATTTGATAGAAAAAACACTAGTTATACATGTCATTTTATAGGACACTCCTTAGTCTTTTGGTTTAGCAAGAAATAAAATTCAGTTGCACTTTCTACTACTGAAACAGAATATATTGCAACTGGAAGTTGTTGTGCACAACCATTATGAATGAAACAAACACTTAGAGACTATGACATTAAGCTCGAACATATTCCTATTAGATGTGACAACATCAGTGCTATTAATTTGTCAAATAATCCAATTCAACACTCCAGGACTAAATACATAGAGATTCGACATCATTTTCTAAGAGATTATGTTCAAAAGGGAGATGTTGTGATTGAATTTATTTCCACTGAGAATTAACTTGCTGATATCTTCACAAAACCTCTTAGTGAAGAGCAATTCAATAAGATTAGACATTAACTTGGAATGATAAATATTTCATATAGATTTATTATTATGGTTTGTGTAATCTTATTTGTTTTTCAAATGTGCTTTACATGATTAATCATTTGTGCATTCAAGAATCATGCATCAAATGGCCATTAAAATATTCCAAGTTCAAGAAATGACTTTAGAGTAATTCATGATTTGGCTAAAAGTTAAAATATTATGCGAAATCAATTTTTAAAAAATCTTAAATGAGCATTCAAGAGGATAACAGCTCGCCGCTAACTTCGTAATTGGCTAGTTGATAATATTTGGCTTTCTAACAAGCACTTTGTCATTTAATAGTTTTCCATTAATTATATAAACAAATAACCGCTAACAGATAAATGGACTGCCGATAACTCAATAATAGGTCACCGTTTTCGCGTTTTATCTATACAGTGACCTTCTTCTTCCTCATTTTTCCTTGGTCCTAAACCGTTTTCTCTACATCTCTCACTAGCAATTCTCTCTCTTTCTCTACAATTCATCATTTTTCTTAAAAAATTAAGTTTCACATAGCATTCTAATTATCCTAAATACATATTTTTGATATTAAAAAACTATTTCACACTTAAATCACAAAATCTCAAATTTAAAACCCTAGGTTTCTCGTGGGTTCTTCTTTAAATTTACCTTATTTTTCTTCATATACATCTTTCTCTACCCTTTTTCTATCGTTCTACCGATTCATTTTCCATTTTACTCATCTATTTTCTAAAATATAAAATGTCACCCTCTATGGCTAGTGATTCTTCATCCCATAAAGGGAAAAGGGTCAAGCACCGCTACAATAGGCCCTGATCCAAGGAATGCTCACATGGACTTCATCCAACTGCATTTTCCCCTTGCTTACACTACTTGATGGTTTAAAACCTCTTTTATGGGTAAAACTCTCACTCCTACATACTTTGTTAATATTGATGAATTCGATGATAATATCTTTTGTAGGCGTAGTGTTACCGAAATATTAAAACAATGGGAACTAGGTTTAAGTGTGGACAAACTAGTGTATAAAAACTTAGTTAGGCTCTTTTACTCCAATATGGATATTACTGATACTCGATCTATTCGAGTGGTCACTTAAGTTACAGTATTGTATTTTATGATACTGGCCTGTATGGAATTTTGGGAATGTCTGCTAATGGATTAGACTTTTATACTACTAGAAAGGAGTTAGAATTTGATAGATTTCGTCATATAGGGGCTGTTAAGAACATATATAAACATTGTGATCTTCCGATGATATTTGAACTCTATTTTTTTACCTTGACCAGCTTTGACGGGGCCACGAAGACCTCGAGCAGAAGAATGAGCTTGGGCTCGACCAATCTTGGCCTCCTCGACCTTGACCAGCTTTGACGCCTAATGAGGCTGTCTTTGTGCTAGTGGTCGGATCTTCTACTCGTGATAGGTCGATCTCGAAGTCTTTTGCTCGTGCTGGGTTGACCTCGAGGAGGCCTGCTCGATATTACCCAAACACCAGTCCCCTAGTTTCTAGTCTTTGGAGTGAAGTGAGATAAGACTGGAAACTTATTAGTAGTGGGCTGGCTTCCCGGCCTTTTCCACTACCCCATGTTTTCCAGCTATCTTCCACTTTCATCATTTCTCATTTAATGCAGGACACGTGGATAAATCCCTACCGTGCTTTTGAATTTCGAAGAGACGTTACTCGAACAGTCGCGTCTCTTGAAACGCACGCCGTCAGCCGAAAAAACTCGTCTCCCCCTTTAAAAAACCTCTAATTTCTTCACTGTATCTTCTATTGCTCATTTTTTGCTTAAACCCTGAAATTAATCTGCTTGCAACTATTCACTCATCTTCTTCTTCTGCGTCAGAGCGATTCGCGGCCATATATACTTCCTCCTACATTCAGGTATAAACCTTTCTTCTATCTCTTGTCACCGTTCTGTTCTTGCTTCCTCTGGATTTCTGTTTCCAATCAGGTAGATTATAACTTTAGGAGGGAATGTCAAATACCCAGCAAGCCCGTAGGATGTTACCCGAGGAATCTTCCTCCTCTAGTGAAGCAGAGCCCCTTAGCATAGTTCCGGTGAGAGACTCTAGCCCGGAAGGGGAGTTGCCCGTGGCAGAGAGCCAGCCTCAATAAGGGGAGAGGGCCAGCCAGAGGTCGGAGGGTAGGGGGTACCCAATTGACCTTATGAGGTGTGAAACCACACATTTAGACTTGAATAGGCTTAGGCACACCCACCGTATACCTGATAGTGTAGAGTTGCGGTTGCCGGTCAAGGGTGATGTTCCCAGCCGTCCTCCTCAGGGGTATACCACCTTTCACCTGGAGTGCTTCAAATGGGGGGTCAGGCTGCCTCTCCAGCCTTATTTTGTCCGAGTTTTGTCCAGACTCCGGCTGGCCCCAAGACAGTTGAACCCAAACGGGTGGAGGGTTTTGTCCGGCCTCTTTATTTTGTGGAAGTGGTGCAACTTGGGTGAACCCTCGGTGGATGAAATAAAGCACCTTTATCAGCTGAAATGCAACTCAAAAGATGCTGGGTGGTACTACCTCACCTCCAACTGAAGGGCAAGAAACCCATTACCGATCTCCCCACTTTTGGTTGAAACTGGAAGAGTAAATTCTTCTTTGTTGGGGGATATTGGGGGCAGGCTGCACTTCACTCCGAGGGGGTCCCTCTGGTTCCACGACATTTTTGCACTCCAAGTCGTTTATCTGTCCAGTGAATTTTCATTTTTGTTCTTCTGCTCGCGCTTGTTCTCACTATTTTGGCTTGACTTTTTTTGCAGTATCTTGGGGTGCATCCTTCAGAATTAGGGAAGAGCTTCGAGTACACGTCCAGACAGAACTTGACAATGCGAGCTCGTGCAAGGAGCTGCTTACATCCCAAAATTTTGTTGAGTTCGACTTGGTAGCAGAAGAAAGCATGAGGGAGGTGCTTGACATGATTCGAGCGTGTGGGGACCGTCGGAGGTGCGAGCAGCTCGAAGAGGCCTCGAGCTTATACAGATGCTCCTCCTCCACTTGCTCGAACTTCTCCTCCGGCTCAGATGGTAGAGCGAGTAGAAGAGGGCCCTCCTCGCAGACGTCTGAGGACTGCAGCCCTAGCTCGGCCTCAGCTCGAAAGCGTGCAGGAACGGGATCGGCCTAGCTGCAGCAAGCCCTACATCAGGAGCTTTACCGGGGAGATGAATGATAGATTCCTGGATGGGCTGTAGTCTCATGATGCTGATGAGCTGTTTAGTGCTCTCCAGCGCCTCTCCTCCCGTACTTCAGCTGCTGTGACCAGGCTCAAGGCCAAGACTCTAGACTCTCAGGAGCAACTTCAAGCAGAGATTCAGAGCTTGAAGCGGAGCTTTGATCAGTTGAAGGAGGAGAACATGAAGCTTCAAGAGGAGAACTCCACCCTCACAGATAAGGCTGTGGTGTCAGACTCCAGGGCTACCCAATTCAAGAGGGAGCTGTCTCTTGTCTAGGAAGAGTTGCTCGAGGCTCGGAAGGACTTGGACATTCAGAGGCTCTCTTTCGAGAGGGCCATGGAGGGGGAAACTTCTCGTCTCCAGGGGCAAGTGGATGCTTTAAAAGTTCAGCTCGCGACTGAGTACAATGATGGGGTGGCTTTCAGCTATAACTGTCTCGTGTATGCCCTGGGCAAGGTGCACCCCGAGGTCGACCTGCCTAAGGTCCAAGAGGGTGTTGCTGAGTATATGCGCATTCACGACGTCCCCATCCAAGTGGTCTGAAGCTTCCCCATCCGAGGCTCCCATCGAGCCGTAGAGGTCATTCTTCCTCCTGCTGCTGATGATGCCCCTGCTGCTGCCGCTGCGATGATCGTCATTGCTTACGATGACGCACCTCTTGCTGCTTGAACTCTTCTTCTCTTTTTTTTTTTTAACTTCTTGTACTTGTAATATTTTCCATGAATTAATAAAAGTAAGCTTTTGGTGACTTGCTTCTGTACCCGTATGCATATACTTGTGTTTTACATTTATGTACGTAGTTGACTCCGTGCACTTACCAAGTGGAAATTTTATAAGTGTTGTGCTTTTATTTTATTTTTTGCCCAAGTTTTATTACTGCTCGTATTAACCCTTAACTTATGTGTGGCAAAGCTTTGCCTTGAGTTAGGCTGAAAGCCTTCTGCCTGTCTAATGAGCTCGGTCTACTTGAACTGACATTTGGCTCGTGCTCTGCAGATGTTTATTTTGCGAGGCCATTTGCTTTGAGCCCAATTTTGGTTCATGTTTAAATTGTGTTATCTCCTCACGCTCTTCCTGCTCGAACCCGTAATGGGCTCACGCTGGGTATAGTCCCGCCTTATGCTTAGGCTTCGGGGACTCCTGGCCTTTTCGTTCTTTTTGCGATCTTCTTCTGCTCGGGCCTGCAATTGACCACGCTTGGCACCGTCCCGCCTAATGCTAGGCTTTGGGACTTCTGGCCTTTGCGTTGTCTTCACGAGCTTCTTCTGCTCGGGCCTGCAATTGGCCACGCTCGGCACCATCCCGCCTAAAGCTAGGCTTTGGGACTTCTGGCCTTTGCGTTGTCTTCATGAGCTTTTTCTGCTCGAGCCTACAATTGGCCACGCTCGGAACCATCCCGCCTAAAGTTAGGCTTTGGGACTTCTGGCCTTTGGGTTGTCTTCATGAGCTTCTTCTGCTCGGGCCTGCAATTGGCCACGCTGGGCACCGTCCCGCCTAGAACTAGGCTTTAGGACTTCTGGCCTTTGCGTTCTTCTTGAGCTTCTTCTGAGCGAGCCTGCAATTGGCCACGCTTGGCACCGTCCCGCCTAAAGCTAGGCTTTGGGACTTCGGCCTTGCGTTGTCTTCATGAGCTTCTTCCGCTCGGGCTCGCATTGGCCACACTCTAGCACCGTCCCGCCTAAAGCTAGGCTTTGGGACTTCGGCCTTGCGTTGTCTTCATGAGCTTCTTCCGCCGGGCCCGCACTGGCCACACTCGCAGACCGTCCCGCCTAAAGCTAGGCTTGGGACTTCCGGCCTCATGCGTTGTCTTCATGAGCTTCTTCCGCTCGGGCTCAGTAATTGGCCACGCTAGCAACTGCCTCGCCTAAAGCTAGGCTTTGGGACTTCCGGCCTCTGCGTTGTCTTCATGAGCTTCTTCCGCTGGCTCAGACTGGCCACGCTTCAGACCGGTCCAAAGATAAAGCTAGGCTTTGGGACTTCGGCCTTGCGTTGTTATCATGAGCTTCTTCCGCTCGGCCTCGCAATTGGCCACGCTTAGCACCAGTCCCGCCTAGAACTTAGGCTTTGGGATTTCTGGCCTTTGCGTTGTCTTCTTGAGCTTCTTCTGCTCGGGCCTGCAATTGGCCACGCTTGGCACCGTCCCGCTTAAAGCTAGGCTTTGGGACTTTTGGTATTTGCGTTGTCTTCATGAGATTGTTCCGCTCGGGCTCGCAATTGGCCACGCTTAGCACTGTCCCGCCTAAAGCTAGGCTTTAGGACTTCTGGCCTTTGCGTTCTTCTTTGCGCGCTTATGGGCTTCAACTTCCCTGCATTAACTTATACTGGAAGCATTTCTTTGCTTTTACATATACTCGAGATTTTATACATTTCTATTTCGGAAGAGATTGCATACTAATGCTTACAATACAGGGGAACTCACTGGAAATACTTTATTAATTACTGTGCATTCCACGGTCTCTTGACCTCTCGTCCATATGGATGGGTTAGCTGGTATGCCCCTGGTCTGGTTATCTGAGTGTCTCGATAAGGACCTTCCCAATTCGGCCCCAACACACCTTTCCTAGGGTCCTTCGTGTTCTGATTGACTCTTCCGAGTACCCAATCCCCACTTGAAACCGCATGGATGTGCACATTTCGGTTGTAATAACGGCTACTTCTACCGGTATTCCACGATCTTTGCAGCGACCCTTTCCATCTTCTCCTCCAGTAAGTCCAAGCTTGCATATATCTGCTCGTTGCTTTGCTCCTCGTTGAAGTGCTCCGTTCGGTGTATTCCCATTCCTATTTCAGCGGGAACAACTACTTCATGCCCAAACTCCAAGGAGAATGGGGTCTCTCCTGTGGCCGTTTTGTGTGTGGTTCTATAAGCCCACAAGACACCAGGCAGCTCGTCCACCCATGCTCACTTTTGCTCGCCAAGTCTGGTCTTCAGGAGACGTTTTATATCCTTGTTTGCAGCTTCCACTTGTCCATTGGCTTGTGAGTGTGAGGGGGAGCTAAACTTCAGCTCGATCCCTAGGTTTTGGCAGAAATCTCTGGACTTGCCGTTGTCGAACTGTCTCCCGTTGTCCGTGACTAATGCATGAGGAATCCCATACCTGCAAATCACATTTTTCCAAATGAAGTCAGTGGTTTTACCTTCTGTGATACTACTCAGGGCTCCCACTTCGACCCATTTGGTGAAATAATCGATTGCCACTATGGCGTAGGTGGCGGATGCTTTCCCCTTCGTCAGTGGCCCAATCAAGTCAATTCCCCATTGAGCAAACGGCCATGGTGAGTTCATCACCGTGAGGTTCTCTGGAGGCTGAGTCAAGTAGTTGGCAAAACTTTGGCAGCTTTTGTAGCTTCTAGTCTTCTCTTGGGCATCTTGGTGCATGCGAGGCCAAAAGTATCCCTGTCTCAAGGCCTTGAAAGCCAAAGATCTTGCGCCTGAGTGGTTTCCACAAATTCCTTCGTGAATCTCTCGGAGGACATAATCAGCTTCCTCCTGATCTAAACACCGCAACAGCGGGAGAGTGTATCCTCGCCTGTACAGAACCCCATCAATCAAAGTGTACCTAGCCGCTTTACACTTCAGCTTCCTAGCTTGCTTCTTGTCGACAGGCAACACTCCTTCCTTGAGGTAAAAAATGATTGGTTCCATCAAGGTGTTGTTTGACGATAAGCTCATCACCTCGTCCCCCTACTCGATGTTCGAGCAGGTCTTGATTTCCAAAGGAATAGACTTCGGTATTTTGGGGTCGGAGGTGGCGGCCATGCGAGCTATCATATCAGCTCGAAAGTTTTTTCCCCTTGCAATCTGTTCCACCTCGACTGCTCAGAAGCTCACCATTAGTTGCTTCACTTTCCGTAGGTAGGCCTCCATCTTCTCCCTCTTCGGCTGGAAGCTTTCGTCGAGGTGGTTTGCTACCAGCTGTGAGTCTGTTCGAAGCTTTACATCTTCTGCTTTTACTATCGAGGCGAGCTTCAATCCCGCAATTACAGCTTTGTACTCGGCCTGATTGTTGGTAACTTCGAATTCCAACTTCACAGCATATTGCATCTCTGCCCCTTCAGGACTAAGGAGCACAACTCCTGCCCCTGCTCCCTGATCTCCACAAGACCCATCTACTATGACTACCCATGTGTTGGTCGAGTCCTGGGAATCTGGTGGGGGCTCGCTCTCCGTCTCCTCATCCCTTGCAGTGCACTCGACCACGAAGTCAGCTAAGGACTGTGCTTTTATGGTTGCTCGGGGTTGGTAGTTGATGTCAAATTCACTTAGCTCCACTGACCATTTTACCAACCTTCCAGATGTCTCAGGCTTGTACAGAGTTTGCCTGAGGGGCTGGTTTGTTAGAACCGTTACAGAATGCGCTTGGAAATAAGGCCTCAATTTTCGAGCCGCTATTACCAGGGCTAGTGCCCACTTCTCCATCAATGGATACCGAGTTTCAGCTTCCAACAAAGCTCTGCTCGTATAATAGACAGGGTATTACACCCCTGACTCCTCCCTTACTAAGACATAGCTCGTCGCCCATTGGGACACAGCCAAATATAGAAATAATACCTCCCCTGCTCGGGGTGTAGACAGTAACGAAGCTTTCAACAAGTATTCTTTCAACTGTTCGAACGCCGCTTCGCACTCTGGCGTCCACTTTGTCTTCCTGCCTTTCTTCATTTCTTAGAAGAAGACCTGGCATTTATCCGTAGCCCGAGATATAAACCTGTTGAGGGATGCCAATTTACCGGTGAGACTCTGTATTTCCTTGAGGGTACGGGAGGACTTCATCCCCACCACTGCTTTTATCTTCTCTGGGTTGGCCTCGATCCCTCTATGACTGACCATGAAGCCCAAGAACTTTCCTGAACCAACCCCAAAGGCACACTTCTCTGGGTTTAGTTTCATCTGATACTCTTTTAAGAGTGCGAAGGTCTCCTCCAAATGCCTTACATGTTCCTCCGCGTCTTTCGACTTGGTGATCATGTCATCCACATACACTTTCATCGTTCGACCAATTAATGGTTTGAAGACCTTGTTCACCAGCCTCTGATATGTCGCCCCCACATTCTTCAGGCCGAAGGGCATGACCTTATAGCAAAACAGGCCCTGGTTGGTAATGAAAGCTGTGCACTCCTCGTCCGACCGGTGCATGGGAATTTGGTTATAACCTGAGAATGTATCCATAAAACTAAGCAACCCGTGCCCCACCGTGGAGTTCACCAATTGGTCTATCTTTGGCAGCGGGAAGCTATCTTGAGGGCAAGCCTTATTCAGATCCGTAAAGTCCACGCACATTCTCCATTTCCCACTCGCCTTCTTTACCAGCACCACGTTCGAGATCCATTCGGGGTAGGAGACCTCCCTTATGAATCCTGCTTTCAATAGCTTCTCCACTTCGCAGTTAGTGGCCTCATATCTCTCTTGGTTGACGCATCTCCTCTTCTGCCTCACTGGCTTGGTGCCTTTTCGTATTGCCAGCCTATGACACATCTCCTCTGGGTCGATCCCAGGCATATCCTCATGTGTCCATGCGAATACATCCGCATGTGCTCGCAAACATTTCACCAACTTTTCTTTTAACTGCTCGTTAATGCCCGAGCTGATCCGGACTTTCTTCTCGGGGTCTTTTGTTCTCACTTCAACCTCCTCCAGGTTCCTCACTGGTACTGCCTTCCATTCATCGATTCACCCTCGAGTCCAGCTGAGATTATCTAGCATGGTCTCTTTGGTCGCCATCGCGTAGCAGCTCCTCGTTACTCTCGGCTGCCTTTTACGACCCCAACAGCCCCATTCACTCGATACTTCAGGGCCAAGTAATGGGTAGATAGCACAGACTGGTTGATCCTCATGAACGGCCTCCCCAGTATTGCCTGATAGGGACTGACCTCATCTACCAACACAAAGTCCAGCATCATGTTCTTCTCGAAAGGTCTCGAGCCCATGGTCACGACCGGCTTGATGACTCCAGAAGCATCGCTTTCCTCCCGAATCCTTTCAGGAAGTGCTCGTCTGCTCGAGTGTGGACTTGAAGAGAATATCCACCGAGCTTCCCGAGTCTACCAATATTCGGTCAACTTCCTTATTAACGGTGTTCGCTTTCACAACCAAGGCATCCTCGTGGAGTACAAGACCCCTTCCTCGTCTTCCTCCGTCCACATGATCGCAGACCGCCGGACCTTGGCCTTTTGGCAGTGGGGTAGTGAATAGGACCTCTCTACGGCAGCATGATATCTGCTATAGTTCTTTCCGGCCCTATTTGAATTTCCCGCCATCATGGGCCCTCCTGAGATCACCCTTGTAGCTGGTGGTTCCAACTCTACGTCATAATCTCGGTCATCTTCCTCAGGTTGCTGCTCAACCACCGGGTGTCCTCTTTCGATAAACTCGTCCAAGTGCCGATTCATAATCAGGTCCTCTACCCAGTTCTTCGGATCACGACACTGTGATGTGGAGTGGCCGTGGTCACCATGGAGCGAAAGAACCGTCCCCTGTCTCGTTTACAACACCGACTTGGCCATCGCTATTGGGGGGCTTAGCAGTCTACGCTCTTCTGCCACTTGGAGTATCTCTTCGAGAGACACTTTCAACTTCGTGTATCGTTCGTAAACAGGGTTTTGCTCCACCACCTATATCGCCTGATCTTTTGGGAAACTTCTTGGCGGAGGTGGCAATGGACAGTCACCTCTATTATGGTCCATCTCAGATCTTCTCATGGGCTGGTTGCGCGAGGGATGGTCATCGCGACACCTGTAATCCCTATGATCCGGGCCTGGAGATCTGCGAGGTGGCATGGGATTCATCTGCGGCCGGGGAGCTCTCTGGTAAGGGTTGTAGGGAACCATCCGGTCTCTTTTTGCTTTTGAAGTCAGTGTTCCCCGGGCAGAACTTCCTTTTTCCTTTCTCTTTGCTCCACTGCCCTGTTCACTTCTTAGTTTTGCGGCCTTTTCCTCTTCGATGATCATGTCCATCTTTATTTGTTCATACGCATCTGAATATGAATGGATTGAAGGGCTCCGTAGGTTGTACCATGGCCTCCCCATCCTGATCCCATCCTTTAGTCCCCTCAATGCCTGGGGATGACTAAACGCACCAAGATCTAGGACCGATCTGTGGTACCTCTTGACAAACTCTTGGAGGGGTTCCCCCTCCCTCTGCCTTATCTCCGATAGCTCCATCATTTCATCTTCAGGGGTGACCGCACTCAAACCGCCTCCAGAACTCTCTGCACATCTGCTCGAAGCTTAGGATGCTTCCCCGTGGCAGCCTGTGGTACCACTCTCTTGCCCTTCCCTTAAGAGTGAGTGGGAAGGCTCTGCACCTCTGGGCTGCCGACAGGCCCTGCACTCCTGTCATGTCGTTGAACTGCTCTACGTGCACCAACAGGTCACTCTTCCCTGAAAACTTTAGGTCCGGAAATCAGAAATCACGGGGAATCGTGACACCCATGATCTCCGTTCAGAGTGGAGACTCGTTGTCTAACATTATCCTCCAACCTGGACTTTTCCCGTTTCCTCGAAGATCTTTTACAATCTGCGCTAACCGACGCACCTCCCCCTCTAACTCCTCTGCGCGTGAGGTTGGTGCTGTCTCCTGTAAATGTTGACGGGACTCCCTCTCATCCATGTTCGTCTCTTCCCTCCCGACAACATTTAGTGCTCTAGGTCTCTGGGCTTCATCCCCAGCCTGCTCCCTGATGGGGGCGTTCCTACATGCTGTTTCCTCTTATCGTTGCGTTGTGTCTTCTAAATGTGTTGGGAAATCAGGCTTTTTGAACCGATCCCCACGGACGGCGCCAAAAATGTTGATGCTGTTTTTCCCGCGTCCCTTCAAATAGTGACGAAAACCTTCTGCTCACAGTTAGCTCGAGCTCGAGCAGGACTTTCTTCCGACTCTGATTCTCCTGTTTTTACCAGAACTGAAGTCTCTCGGACCTGTACTAACAGAAAACAGAGTCAGGGGTCGCCTGTTGTTGTTTCGGCTAAAACCCTCCGACGCTCAAGTCAGTAATCGGGTTGTTCATTTTGTATTTCTCTAAGTTAGAGAGACCGGAAAAATAGAAGGGATATTTTTGCCTTCCTTTTTTGAGTAATGGAATTTCCGAAAAATCAGAGTGAAGGGAAGCAAGAAGAGGGAGAACTTGTATGAATTTTTCCGAACCCCTGTAACTTACCCGTCCGTTTCATTTCATTCTCTTTTTTTCCCGCCCTTTCTCTCCGAGATCATCCGTTCCCGCGTCAGTGGTGTCTGGATCCCTCTGACAGCCGGGATTAGCTTGATATTTCCTGGGAATGCACGACTGTCTGGTTGGCGTGGGCTCACATGGCTTGATCATAGTGTCGGGAGGACGTGCGTGAAATGATGACACTGTAGGGGCATGTGCCAGCTACCGGCAACAGAGGCCACGCTGCACCACATGGGGTGTCGGTCAGACATCGATCAGCGCGCTGGATCGTCGAAGAAAAGGGTGAATTTAACTATTCCAGGCCAACAGTGCTCGGATATTGTCTTCTCTTTGAGCCGCCGCTGGTGCTGCCGGGTCGTGGCTGGGAATTTGCAGACCTCGAGCAGGAGAGCGAGCTCGAGCTTTGACCTACCTTATACTCCTTGACCTTAACCAGCTTTGACGGGGTCACGAAGACCTCGAGCAGAAGAATGAGCTCGAGCTCGACCAATCGTGGCCTCCTCGACCTTGACCAGCTTTGACGCCTAATGAGGCTGTCTTTGTGCTAGTGGTCGAATCTTCTGCTCGTGATAGGTCGACCTCGAAGTCTTTTGCTCGTGCTGGGTTAACCTCGAGGAGGCCTGCTCGATATTACCCAAACATATACATTATTATATAAAGATGAAAAAATAAATGATATATGGCATCAAGTGTAGACACAACTATTCATTAAATAGTTAGGATCACTTACTTTATCAAGTTCATCAAAAAACTCATCTCTAAATGTCATGAGAACTAGGTTGACATTTCTTCATATTATTCATCAACACTTGATTCCTAATAACTGTCATCTCATGTTGCTACCATTATCTTTTTTTTTTAGCTTCTTAAAGAAAGGACATTCCGATTGTATGTGTCCAGGCTTTTTATATTCATAACAAGTGATTGGCTTATTTTTCTCTTTTTGGTTCTCATAGTTTTTGAATTTTCTCCGCTCACCAATTTTATTGAAGAATTTTCTGAACCTCGTAGCCATCATAGCTATGTCTTTATCACTTTCATGTTTTGATACTTTGAGTGCGATACTTTTCTTCTTATTTTTCTTATTGCATTTTTCTGCCTCTAAGTCTGCTTCATATAAAATAAGAAAATCAATCAAATCATCATTAGGTAAGGTATTTAAATTATTAGCTTTCTTTGTGGCAGTTCTCTTAGGTCCCCAATTAGTTAGTAATGATCTAATTATCTTCTTAACATTTTTTATATTTAAAAAGGTTTTACCTAATGCTCCTTAAGTTTTCCTTATATCCATAAACCTAGTATACATGGGATAAACACTTTCATTTTGTTCTATTTGGAACAATTCATTTTGTCTATTATATTTATTAATCTTATACTCTTTAACTTGATTAGTACTCTTATAGATAACTTCAAGTTTGTTCTAAATTTGCTGGGTACTTTCACAATTAGACACTTTATGGAACTATTTCTTACAAGTGCATAAAATAAAGTATTCATAGCTGTGGAGTTTATAGATAACTTTTTCTTTTCTTCCTTACTCCATTAACTTGATTCTTTGGGGATATCTTTCCCTTTTTCATTTTTTGTAATGGGCACTGTTGATGCATTTTTCTAGTCGCTCCCAGATAGTGATGTTGTCTTCTGATCATTGGTTGCTCGAGTAGGATTTCCTGCTGATTCCTACATTTTTTTATTCACTGAAGTAGTAGTGTCCTCCGATCTGTATCCATAGAAAACCCTCCGACGCTCAAGTCAGTAATCGGGTTGATTCTTTGTAAATTCTCTATCAGTCTGAGAAAAACCGAAAAATAGCAGGCTGAAAAAGATAAGGAAGAAGAAGAATCAAAATCCTTTTACCTTACCCTTTGTATGATATTTATTCCCTTTTTTACTGCCACCCTTACTTAGGCGCCATCCCCTGCATTCATTGAGCCTGCGTCTTTCTGACAGTTATGGGTCACAGTGGCACAATTTGGGGGTATGGGATGTCAAACGGATATGGGCTACCGTAATCAAATGATGATGCCGTGTAGGTAGGTGTAAAATGATGATAATGTAGGGGTATGCTCCGGTCATCGGTAACAGTGACGAAACCCTATGGCGTGGAGTGCCTATTAGTTATCGATTGTCGTGACAAGTTGTCAGGGTGTGGGGGGCATCTGGCGGCTACTTTCTGCTTCTCGAAGAGAAACGTCCACCGCCCTGAATTATAGAGGTGGGGCTGCCATGCTTGGGTTTGCTCTGGTCTCTTCCTATTCTTGGTGCTGTGCATGCAACCAGGGCTCCCTCGATAGTTGAGGATATCCCTGCTCTTTGTCAACTTACTCGAGCAGGGTGGGAATATCCGAGCTCGACTAGCTTAGAACACCTGATCTCGACCAGCTTTAACACCAAGTAGGGGTGCCTTCGTGCTAGTGATTAGGTCTTCTCTTCTGGCTTATTTGCCCTCGAGGAGGCCTGCGCGGCATTCCCCAAACACCAGTCCCCCAGTTTCTAGTCTTGAGAGTGAAACGATATAAGATTAGAAATTACTTGTTCGAGCAGGTTCCTCCCCTTTTTACTTTTTACATTGAGTTGTCTGCCTCTTCCGTCACCTCATATTTAATGTGAGCTACGTGGGTTAATTGGACCACTCATTTGAAATTTGAAAAGGCGGTTACCTGAACAGTCACGCCCCCCTTGAGTAACGTGTCGTTTGTTGGCGTGACTTGCTTTCCACTTTATAAATCCCTAATTTCACCGTTTCTCATTTTCTTATCTTCCTACATTGCTCAAAACAGAAACCCGCTGCCTGCAAGTGAAATTTGCCATCTCCGCTGCCATCGTCGCTGTTTGCACTCACCAAATCAGTCTAAGGTATAAACTCTTTGACTTCCTCTTCTCATTCTCGGCATTTTATTTTGTGGGTTTCCGTTTTCTATTTGGTAGATGGTAGTCCTCTATGAAAAATGTCTGCCACTTAGTAACCCTGAAGAATGTCCCCTGAAGAATCATCTTCTACTAGTGGCTCCCAGACCGATAGGGGGGTTATAGGGAGAGACTCAACTCCCGAAGAGGTCGTTCATACTGCCAGAGACGCTATTAAGGGCGATGTTATAGAGAGAACCCGGCCAAGTAAAAGGTAATGGACCAGTCAAAGGTCGGAGGCCGGGTCATTTGCCATAGATTACATGAGGTATGAAACCACCCAGCAAGATCTAGATCAGCTTAGGGCCACTTACCACATCCCAACCAGCATTGACCTTTGTCTCCCTGGCAAGAACAACACCCCCAGTCGCCCTCCTCGAGGGTATGTCACCCTCTACCATGAGTGTTTTAAGTGGGATGTTAGGTTGATCTTACAGCCCTATTTTGCTTGAGTCCTCTCCCAGTTGCACTTGGCATCGGGGCAACTAAACCCGAATGGGTGGAGGGTCTTGTTTGGGCTATACGTCCTCTGGAATTGGTACAACTTGGGTGAACCGATGGTAGATGAAATAAAGCACTTCTACCAACTGAAGAGCAGCCCAAAGGATACTGGCTGGTATTACTTCACTTCCAGCTCGAAAGGCAGAAAACCCATCACTAACCTTCTTATCTCCGGTGGCAATTGGAAGGGCAAATTCTTTTTTGCTTGGAGTGACTGAGGGCGAGCAGCCTCTGCCACCGAAGAGATTCCCCAAATTTCTTCTCGCTTTTGTAGCCCGAGCAGCTCCTCTGCTCCACCCAAGAGGTATAAAGTAGACCTCATTGCCTCGCCAGTCAGGATTCTTCCTCCCGCTCCGGAGAGCAAGAGCGTGGTCGAGGAAACTCCCCCGAGGGGTCCTGGCATTGTCGTCTCCGTTAAGTCCAGATCAACAAGCTCCAGTGGGCGACTTCACTGATCCCTACGTCAGGGAGTTCACCAAGCACGTGGGGGAAAACTTTATGAAAGAGTTGGAGTCCTTCAGCATTAACGAGCTGGCCAATGCCTTTCAGCGCTTCTCCTGCCTAGCTGTTGCTGCCTCCACTACCTTCAAGACAAAGGCTCAGAATTATGAGAGAAAGATTAAAGCCGAAAACTAGAGCTTGAAGAAGAAGCTTGAGCAGGGAGAGGAGGAATCAACAAAGCTCCGTGTTAGAATCTCCACCTTTAAGGAGAAGGGAGCCATGGCGGAGTCTAAGGCTTTCCAGCTCGATAAGGACCTGTCCATGGTCAGGGATGAGCTTATGAGTGCCAGGAAAGATCTCGATGTCCAAATATTTTCCTTTAAGAGGAACATGGAAGCCGAGACTTCTCGTCTCCATAATAAGGTGAACTCCTTGGGGGAACCAGCTTACGGTGGAGTATAACAAGGGGCTGACATTCTGCTAAGAATGTATCATGTTCGTCTTGGGTAAAGAATACCACGAGGGCGTGGACGCTTACATGAATAAGTAGGATGCCAGGAGCTATGAACCCGTGGTTCATCCGCTCACGTGGAAATGGTCACTGTAAGGCCTGAAGAGGCTACTCCTCCACCTGAAGAAACCCAAGCTGCTCCTCCACCCGACTGCCCCAGCTCCTTGACTGGCTTTTGATGGATTTATTTTTTGTACTTGTAAGCTTCAGAAATTTAAACTAAATAAAATAAAGAGCACATATTTCTCACTTTGCCTTCGTACTTTTAATATGTTCTAAAATTTTATGTTGGATAAATTTCTAGTAGGCTTTGAGTTTTTCTCTTATGCTTAAGACTCTAACTTACTCTGTTCGTTTTGCTTATTCACCAATATATGAATAACTTGACTTACTCTATTCCTTTTCCGACTATGCTTGGCACTCTGTCTCCCCTTAGGTTAGGCTTTGAGACTTATGACCTTTGGCTTTATTAGTGAACTTATCTTGCTCGAGCCTTTTTTGGCTATACTTGGCACTCTGCTTCGCCTTGAGTTAAGCTTCGAGACTTATGGTCTTTGCTTTCCTTCTCGAGCTTATCTTGCTCGAGCCTTTTTTCGGCTATGCTTGGCACTCTGTCTTGCCTTAAGTTAGGCTTTGAGACTTATGGTCTTTACTTTCCTTTTCAAGCTTATCTTACTCGAGCTTTTTCTGGCTATGCTTGGCAATCTGTCTTGCCTTAAGTTAGGCTTTAAGACTTATGGCCTTTAGTTTTTATTTATTTCCATAAGCTTTAATTTGCTCGAATTGGATTAATTTTGGAAGCCTTTTTCTTGCTTTTATTCATGAACAAGATTTTACACGCTTCTATTTTGAGAGAAACTGAATATCGATGCTTGTAATACAAGGGAACTTATTGGAAAAACTTTATCAGATGTTGTGCATTCCATGGTCTTTTTACTTTTTTTCCATCTGGATAAGATAGCCAGTATGCCTCTGGACCAGCTACTTGTGAGACCCTGTAAGGACCCTCCTAATTCGGGCCCAATACCCCTTGCCTGGGATCTTTAGTACTCTGGTTCACTCTTCTAAGTACCCAGTCCCCCACCTTAAATCGGTAGATGTGCACATTCTGGTTGTAGTAGCAGGCCACCCTCTGCTGATATTCTGCCACTTTCATTGTCGACCTCTCCCTTTTTTTCCTCCAATAGATCTAGATTTGCACAAATCTGCTCATTGTTCTGCTCCTCATTGAAATGCTCTGTTCGAAACGTACTACCTCTATCTCGACCGGGATTATTTCTTCATGCCCAAATGCCAGAGAAAATGGTGTTTTCCCCATAGCAGTCTTGTGTGTGGTTCTATAAGCCCACAACACACCAGGCAGCTCGTCCACCCATGCTCTTTTCTGCTTTCCCAGTCTGGTCTTCAAGAGACGTTTAATGGTTTTGTTCACGGCCTCCACTTGCCCATTTGCCTGTAGATGTGATGGCGAGCAGAACTTCAGCTCTACTCCCATGTTTGCGCAGAAGTCTCTGAACTTGTTGTTGTCAAACTGTCTCCCATTATCTATAACCAGCGCGTGGGGGATTCCATACCAGCAAATCACATTTCTTGAGATAAAGTCAGTGGTTTTGCTTTCTGTAATGCTGCTCAAGGCTTTTGCTTCCACGCATTTAGTAAAATAGTCAATCACAACCACGGCATGCGTTGCAGAAGCTCTTCCCTTTGGCAGTGGTCCGATCTGATCAATCCCCCATTGGGCAAATGGCCATGGTGAGTTCATCATAGTGAGGTTCTCCGGTGGTTGAGATATGTGATTGGCGAAGCTTTGACAACTTTGCAGCTCCCGGTCTTTTCTTGTGCATCCTGGTGCATTCTGAGCCAGAAGTACCCTTTTCTCAAACTTTAAAAGCTAGAGACCTTGCACCAAAGTGGTTTCCATAAATCCTCTCGTGTACTTCCCTGAGAACGTAGTCAGCCTCTTCCTCGTCCAAACAGCGTAATAGTGGTATGATGTATCTTCTTCTACATAACACCCCATCGATCAGTGCATACCTCGCTGCTTGACACCTCTGTTTTCTCGCCTGCTTCTTATCGGCAGGTACCTCCCCTTCCTTAACTTAGGAGATAATTGGATCCATCGAGGTGCTGCTCGAGATCACGTTCATCACCTCGTCTTCTTGCTCGATGCTCGAGCTGGTCCTGGCATTTTGGGGTCTGACACAATGGCCATTCGTGCTATTATATCTCGCTCGAAAGTTTTCCCCCCTTACTATTTATTCCACCTCTACTGCTCGAAACTTCCCAATTAATTACCTCACCTTCCAAAGGTAGGCCTCCATCTTCTTGCCTTTTTCTTGGAAGTTTTTATTGACGTGGTTTACCACTAACTAGTAATCTGTTCAGACCTTCACCTCCTCCGCCTTCACCACTAATGCAAGCTTCAGTCTTGCAATGACGGCCTCATACTCAGCCTGGCTGATGGTGGCTTTGATCTCGAGTTTCACGGCATATTGTATTTCCACTCCTTCAGTGCTGTACTCCCGCTCCCGTTACTTGGTCTCTACATGATCCATCCACTATAACTGTCCACACCTTCTCCGGAGCATGTTCCCCCGCTACCTGCTCTTTGTCTGCCCCTTTATCTGACTCTGTACATTCAGCCACAAAGTTTGCCAAGGCTTGTGCTCTAATTGTTGTCCGGGGTTGGTAGCTGATGTCAAACTCGCTGAGCTTTATTGACCACTTTACCAGCCGCCCAGAGGTCTCTCATTTTTGGAGGATTTTCCTAAGGGGCTGGTTCGTCAAGACCACTATTGAATGTGCTTGGAAATAAGGCCTCAACTTTCGAGCTGCTATTACCAATGCGAGTGCCCATTTCTCCACCGGCGGATCATCGAGTCTTAGCCTCCAATAAAGCTCTGCTTGTGTAATACATAGGGTGTTGTATCCCTGAATCTTCCCTTATTAGACCTAAGCTCGTTGCCCATTGTGACACAGCCAGGTACAGGTAAAAGAGTTCTCCTGCTCGCGGTGTTGACAGTAATAGGACCTTCAACAAGTACTTTTTCAATTGCTGAAATGCCACCTCACATTCCGGTGTTCACTTCATTTTCCTCCCTTTTTCATCTTCTGGAAGAAGACATGGCACCTGTCCGTTACTCGGGAGATGAACCCGGTCGGGGTTGCCACCTTACCCGCAAGACTTTGTATCTCCTTGAGAGTGCATAGGGACTTCATTTCTACTATCGCTCTTATCTTCTCTGGGTTGGCCTCAATTCTTCTGTTACTGATTATGAAACCCAAGAATTTCCCCGAACACACTCTAAAGGCACACTTCTCGGGGTTAACCTTCATTCAGTACTCCCTAAAGAGCGCAAAGGTCTCTTTCAGATGCTTGACGTGCTCTTCTGCATCCCTGGACGTGGTGATCATGTCGTTGACATAAACTTCCATTGTGCGGCCAATCAAATGTTTAAAAATCTTGTTCACCGGCCTCTGATATGTTGCTCCTGCGTTCTTCAAGACGAAGAGCATGACCTTGTAGCAGAACAGACCCTGATTGGTGATGAAGGCTGTGCATTCCTTGTTTGGCCCAAACATAAGGATGAGCAGACCGTGTCAGGCTGTGGAGTCAACCAGTTGGTCTATCTTCGGCAATGGGAAACTATCCTTTGGACAGGCTTTGTTCAAATATGTGAAATCCACACACATCCTCCATTTCCCACTTGCCTTCTTCAATAGTACCACGTTCGAGATCCATTCGGGGTAATTAACTTCCCTTATGAATCCCGCCTTTAACAGCTTTTCCACTTCGCTGTGCATGGCGTCATATTTTTTCTGGTTGACGTACCTCTTCCTCTGTTTAACAGGCTTCGCGTTCCTTCTCACTGCCAGCTTGTGGTATGTTACCTTCGGGTCAATCCCTGGCATATCCTCATTTGACCAGGCGAACACATCAGAATGGGCTCGCAAGCACTCGACCAGACTTCTCCTCAACTGCTCGCTTATGCCTGAGCCGATCTTAACCTTATTTTCCTGGTCGTCTGGTCATATCAAAATTTCTGTCAACCCTTTAGCGGGTTTCTGTCTTCCTTTCTTTGACTCACCCCTAGCGTCTAGCGACGTCACCTACATCGCCTCCTTAACCGCTGTGGTATAACAGCTTCTCGCGACCAGCTAATCGTCCTTAACAACCCATACCGCTCCGTTCACGCTATATTTCAGTGCTAAGTAGTGGGTGGACATCACCGATTGACTAATCCTCGTGAAAGGCCTTCCTAATATTTCTTGGTAAGGGCTGACCTCATCTATAACCACGAAGTCAAGCATCATATTCTTCTCAAAGAGCTTCAAGAAGGGTTAGCCTTCCTCCACCGAATCCTTTCAAGGAGGTGCTCGTGTGCTCGAGCCTCGCATCTGCTATTCTCAGCTCATCCAAAGTGGACTTGAAGAGGATGTCCACTGAGCTTCCCGAGTATACCAAAATCTGGTTGAGCTCCCTGTTTGCAACATTTGCCTTTATGACTAGGGCATCCTCGTGAGGGTATAGGACCTCTCCTCATCCTTCTCCATCCACCTGATTGGAACTTATCTGGTTTTGACCTTCTTTACGATAGGCACAGTGAGTAGAACCTCCCGACTAGCAGAGGCATATCTACTGTAATTCTTTCTGGCCCTATTCAAATTTTCTGCCATCGTCGGCCCCCTGCTATCACCTTTACCGCAGGTGGTTCACTGTCCATATCATGGGCTTGATCGTCCTCTACCTGTTGCTGTTCTATTACCGGGTGTCCTCCCTTAACGAATTCATCTAAGTACCGGTTTCTTACCAGATCTTCTACTAGGTTCTTTAGGTCACGGCACTGAGATGTTGAGTGGCCATGATCATTGTGGAATCTATAAAACCTGCTTTTGTGCCTCTTATTTTCCAGTTTGGACATCGGTGTCGAGAAACACAATAGACCTCGTTCCTCTACCACATGAAACATCTCCTCAAGTGACACTTTCAAAGGGGTGTACTGCCTGTAGGTAGGACTTTGGTCAATCATCTGCATAGTCTTATCCCGGGGAAAGCTTCCCGCATGTGAAGGTAGTGGACGATCGGCTCTGTTGTTGCTCTGTATGGGCCGACTCGTAGGGGGATTATGGGGCAGGTTGCCACTATACTGACGGTAATCCTTGTGGTCTCTGTTTGGGGACCTGCGGAGTGGAGCAAGACCCACTCGCGATTGGGGGCCCTCTGGTATGGGTTGTAGGGAGCAACCGGGTTTCTTGTTCCTCTAGATGTTGACGAGCTCTGAGCTAGCCCCCCCTTTTCCCTACGCTTTATTCCCCGCTCTGCTCACTCCTCAACTTTGTGGCTTTTTCCTCCTCAATGACGATGTCCATTTTTATTTGCTCGTATGCATCAGAGTATGAGCGGATTAAGGGACTCCGCAAGTTGTACCAGGTCCTTTCTATCCTCAACCCCTCCTTCTACCCTCTCAACGCCTGGGGGTGATTGAATGCTCCGAGATTTAAGACTGTCCGGTGGTCCCTTTTGATGAACTATCGGAGGGACTCCCCCTTCTTTTGTTTGATCTCAACTAACTCCATCAAGTTATCTACGGGAACTACTGCCCCCCGAAACTTCTCCGCAAACTCCATGCACATCTATTCAAAGCTCTAAATGCTCCCCCGCGGTAAGTTGTGGTACCATTCCCTCACTCTCCATTCCAAAGTAAGCAGGAAGGCACTACAATTTGGGCTGCTGTCAAGCCCTGGACTCCAATCATGTCGTTGAAACGCTCGATGTACACTAGTGGGTCACTTTTCTCTGAAAACTTTAAGTCGGGAAAACAAAAATCCCTGGGGATCGTGACACCCATGATTTCCGCTGAAATTAGGGATTCGTTGTCCAACATAATCCTCCAACTCGGTGCTTTTCCATTTCCTCGAAGGTACAGTTTTCTGCAAGTGTTGTCTCGACTCTTTCTACTCTAGGTTTATCTCCTCCCTTCTGGCTGTGTTCTGTACTTTCTATTTTTTGGCTCCATGTCCTGCGTTCCCCCCCAGTTGGACCATTCCCACGACTAGATTTAGGAACGTCATTGCTTGCTCTTCTCTGTCTATCCATGAGTTCTTGTATGATGGACGCCAATGTCTTCATTTGCTTTTCCATCTGGTCCATCCTTTCTTGCATGTCTCTGTCACTGGCCTCATTGGCCGCCTCCCTCAGAGTCACCGATTCTTTGAGGCTTTGGCTATTTCCTCTCATTGTTATGTCATTTTTTGAGTGTGCTACGAATTCAAGCTTTTCGAATTGATCCCCATAGACGGCGCCAAAATGTTGATGCAGTTTTCTGGTCGCTCCCAAATAATGATGTTGTCTTCTAGTCACTGGTTGCTCGAGCAGGATTTTCGGTTGGTTCCTACGTTTTTTAATTCACTGAAGGAGTGATTTCCTCCGATCTGTATCTACAGAAAAAGTATCAGGAGTCGCCGGGTGTTTTTTCGGTGAAACCCCTCCGACGCTCAAGTCATTAATCGGGTTGATTCTTTGTAAATTCTCTATTAGTCTGAGAAAAACCAGAAAATAGAAGGTTGAAAAAAGATAAGGAAGAAGAAGAATCAGAATCCTTTTACCTCACCCTTTGTATGATATTTATCCCTTTTTTTTCGCCACCTTTACTTGGGAGCCATCCCCTGCATTCATTGCGTCTGCGTCTTTCTGACAGCTATGGGTCACAGTGGCACAACTTGGGGGTATGGGATGTCAGACGGTTATGGGCTACCGTAATCAATGGTTGGGTTTGCTCCGGCCTGAATTACAGAGGTGGGGCTACTATAGTTGGGTTTGCTCTGCTCTAACTCTGGTCTCTTCTTGTTCTTGGTGCTGTGCATGATGCGACCAGGGCTCCATCGATAGTTGAGGATATCTCTGCTCTTTTTGAACTTACTCGAGCAGGATGGGAATATCCGAGCCTGACTAGCTTAGAACACCTGACCTCGACTAGCTTTTACACCGAGCAGGGGTGCCTTCGTGCTAGTGATTAGGTCTTCTGTTCTGGCTTATTTTCCCTCGAGAAGGCCTGCGCGGCATTCCCCAAACAAGCATGAATGGACCATCATTGACAATTTCCTAAATTTTGTAATCTAAGGCTTGTAATTAGATTCTCATTCTAGCCTTCCAATATAGGGAATCGTCACAATAAAAAAATAGTGGTCTAGTAGTGGATTATCATTCTCTAAATATGGAATCATTTTGGGTTGCCATTAATCTTTAACTCTAAACGGTTAAGTCTACACAAGAGCACCTCACTATGATACTAAATGAAATACTAGTTATGCAACCCAAGAGGGTGGTCAATTAGATTACTAAAACTTAAAAAATTAAAACCTTATAACAATTTAAACTAATGACTTAATAAAATCAATAACAATAGATTTAAAATATACAATAATAAAATAGTAGAATAAGAGAGATCAATTACAAAAATTTTTACATGGTCGGTAATCCTTGCCTACGTCCACACCTCCGAGCTCATCGAGCTTGAAGATTTTACTAAGCAAGCCTCCAATGTTTCAACAATGCTTACAACTGACTTTCAATGTATCAATGAACCTTTACAACAAGAGATTATTCCCAATCTCTTAACTCAAGTGTTTCCCACACTTACAATCGCACACTTTTGATGGAGAATTCAAAAATTACAACGAAAGCTCTCTTATAGAGTAAGTGTACTAATGATAGCAAAATATAACTCAATGTATCTGTATTAGCAAAATGGAAGCTCGAAATATGTTGTATGTTATTGTTCTTGTTTGAAAAACTGATTTGATTTGATTTGGATTTAAGTTTGTATAGTTTGGACATGTAAACTAACAGTTATTGACCTCCTGAAAATAGCTGAATCGCAGCTTGTTCAGGCGGCTAGCTGCTAGTCCTATATGGCAAGTTACTATTACAGCTTTAAATTTGAAAAATGTCCCGTGGTTAACCACTTCCCTCTGCTAGCTGCTAACTTTCTGCCTTCCTAGTGCTACAGTTTAAATATTTACACTTTAATCATAAAAATTTCATAAAATATACTATAGCCCAAAATATTTTAAAGTTTTGTAAATAGGTTCATTTCTAGAATTTAAGATAATACTTATTGAAATCAAAGTTTGCAACAACTTTTTTCATTTTAGTCCAAAACTTGAAACACACCCAATTTCATAAAATACTTAACTTATAATTTTAAAACTTTTGATTTATAAAAAGTGATGATTTATTAAACAAAATCTTGACATTTTCTTGAGTTTTTCGAATGTTAAATCATGCATATATTAAATTATACTAACTTTACAAGATTTGTAGCAATGATAATCACTTTGAGCTAAAAACTTGCTCTTGGTTGAGCCATTGTTGGTTGAGTGTCTTAACCTTGATTTCATTTGATCCACTTGAATTAGTTTTGCTTTTCACGAACTAGTAAAATTGTGAAATATAATATTTATCAAATTACTTAAGATACATATTTGTTATCATCAAAATTACAACTTATATAGCCCTTTAGGCTAACAAAGCTCAGAGTTCATAGCAAGATTTCTAATTGGTAGCAAAAATTATTCTTGAATGAAGGGAAAGAAGTTCTAATTAAAGCAGTGGCACAAGTTGTTTTAGCCTATGCCATGAGTGTGATCAAGATAACTATTGGGCTATGTGATGATATTTTGAGACCTATTGTTGGGTTTCTTTGGAGAAAAAAAGAAAAAAAAGGGTGGGGGCCTTTCGTTAAACAAAATATGAGAAGATGGCCCAACCCAAGATTTAAGGTGGAATGGGATTTAACCAAGCTTTAGTCGCAAGCAAGGGTGGAGATTGATTCTTGCAACTAAAGTTTTAAGGCCCAATACTTCAATGAAGTTGATTTCCTGATTGCCTCGATGTGTTTAAACCCATTTTATATTTGGAGAAATATACTGTGGAGAAGAGAAGCGACCCTTAATAGATATAGTTAAAGAATTGGCAATGGAGGGGAATATTTCAGTGTACAAAGGCAACAGGATTCCAAGACCATCTACTTTCAGACCTTTCTCTAGCCCAACAATGCCTCTTGATGCTACTTTATCAGTGTTGATAGACCATGAAAATAATTGGAAAACCTATCTGATTTAGCAGAAATTTTTAAAGGAATATGTTGTGCAATCTTAAGCATTCCACTGCCAAAAAGATAAAAAGAGGATCAAGTAATCTGGCACCATATATGACAAACAATGAAAATATTCAATCAATAATGGATACCAAGTGGCTCTAAGCATGAAATTTTTAGATTCTCCTAAACGCTCTAATAAGAAAAGCAGTAATTAGGGTATTATATGGACACTAAATGCAGTAATTAGGTTATTATATGGACTCTTACTCTCTCGGAAAAGATCAAAGGTTTCATCTAGAAAACAGTAAAATATCTACTACCGACAGCTGAGAATTTATGAAAGCGAAGAATTATTTAGGAGCCTTATTGTAAGTGTTGCAAAAATGAAGTGGAAAACACTTTGCATGCTTTAGTTGCTTGTAAAGCGACAAAGAAAATTTGGCAACTCTCACCTATGGCAAATGCAGTTCAGGAGATAGGAAATCCAAACATTTTGGAGGATTTGATAACGTTGCAAAAAAGAATAAGCAAAGCTGATTTTGAGTTACCGGTAGCTATTTTTTTGGGTGGTTTGGCAAGCTAGACACAAATTTGTTTTTAAAGGTTTGAAGATAGATCCAAGGCTATTAATGACCAAAGCTGAAGCAGTTAATGAGGTCTTTAAAAGAACCCATTTTCCAGAGATACTTAAAGGGAAGAGTCTCTAAAAGAAGAAATAAATAGTACGGAACCACCCCCTCCCCCGCCCTCTCACCCTAAGGATAGCTAAAAATAAATGTTGATGCAGCCACTGATATAAAAAGACAATTGTCAGGCTTAGGAGCAATAATCAGAGATTCCACAGGGAAATGTATTGCAGCAACCATTAAATCCTCCAACTTTAAGGGAGATGTATCTTATACAGAAGCAAAAACAGGTAAGTAGGGCATTCATGTTGCAAGAGAAGCAAGGCTACCGTCCTTCGTTTTGGAAACTAATTCTCAAGAAGTAACATAATTAATTAACAGCGAAGGAGACAATATAACAAAGATCTACTGGATTATTTCAGAGATTCAAGCCCTTAAAAAGAACTTCAAATCTTTTGAAACCAAGTGTGTTCCTAGATCTTGTAATGTTTGTGCCCATTCTTTAACAAATATTACTCTAAAGAAATCTGAATCTGTTGTTTGGATGGAGAATTTCCCATTAAAAGTTATGTATGTATTCACTACGTTGAACTAATGAAAGTTTTACTTTCCTATAAAAAAAAATGTAAAAAGTTGAAGCTCAAAGCTTAGATGTCACCCATTTTGGTCTCCAAGAAATCATCTTCGGAAATCATAGGAGTATAACCAATTCACTGAACATCTTCAACTACCAATTTCACTCAATTAACTAACGAACAAAATCTTGCAAAACCAAACCTAATTAATGTTAGGAAATTGAGCTTTCTTCCAAGATTACTCCAAGTAACTTGTCAAGCAATAAATCAATAGAAAAATTAAATGGAGAATACATCAATCACACAACACAAGATTCATAGGAAAAATTCCAAATCCAAAGAAAAGTCACGGTCTTTGTCAATAGACAACCAGAGAAAAATTAAATCTTGTTAATTTGACAAATTCGGTCCGGTCAATTAAATTGGCCTCCAACTTTGTTCAATTTGCCAACACCTAAAATCAAGCAAATTTAACTTTCAATTTTTTGTGGCTTTTGTTGAACAAAAATTGGCAATTACACTAACTTTTAATCCACTTACTTTGAAATTCTTCTACTTGAAGATTTGATTGAAAACCAATTAATCTCTACACCTTTCTTTTTGTTTAACTAACAGTCATAATCTATAATATAGGGACATACTCAGCCATAAAGAGTATACTCACATAGTGCCCTGCTAAAATTTATAGTGCAACTTCCATATTGGCTTTCCTGGAAGTTCTTCAGCTCAACATAAATTCCAACACACCCTGCATCATTATCAACCATTCCTTGTGTACAATCTTATGGACCTGCTATCAGTAACACATCCCCTTTCATAGCACTAGTGGCGTACTATGATGATGTCATCATCATCTATTTTTATAATGGACCATCATCTCTCGTGATGATGAGAGACTCATAACTAGCAATGCTATCAGTATCTACTCTAGAGCCACTTGCCGATTCTTTCTCCATTTCTCCTATGACAATCTCTTTTTAAGTGCCCTAATTGTCCACACCCCAGCAGACTCATTTCTTTGTAGAATTATCTTTTTTTAATTCCTTATAACTACCAAAGCCGAGACATCTATAGTTTCAGTACTTTCACTACTCAATCTTCTTTCATTTAAGAATAAAATACTAGTGACTTCATCAAGATCTATTGTCTTCTTTCTGTACATCAAAGTAGATATCAGGTGTTTGTAGGAAGTTGGATTGACCACAATAGCCTAAGTGCCTTGTCCTTAGCATAAATTTTAACTACAATGACTTCTAGTTCCATTACAACACTATTGAGTACACTGAGGTAATTGGAAATTTTTGTACCTTCTGTCATTCACAATGTGTGAAATTGCTCTTTCAGGTACAACCAATTTGAAATGCTCTTTGTCTGATACAATTTTTCTAGCCTTTTCTAAAGCTCTTTTGTTGTAAGAATATTTCCTACATTTACAAGAACATTCTTTGCTAGACACAATCGTATAACATTTATAGCTCTATCATCTAATTCTTTCCAATCTTCACTGCTTATATTAGCTTTTTTAGAGTCACTACTAGAAGCAGAGGATAGGTTCCCTTTCAATGCCTTGTGTAATCTAGATTAAATCAATACATCCAAGACTTAAATTTCTCAAAACCTAAAGTTGATTTTTTCATCAAATTTTTCTATTTTAATTTTCATCAGGTTGGAAAACATTAATCTTGACATATTTACTTTGTAGATCAGCCTTTGTTCTTCACCACAAATTATTTGGATCAGCTCCCAATACTCTATATGAATAGGCCATATGCATGAATAGTGTCGTATACATGAACAATGACATATGTCTTAAAGTACGAACTGTCGGCTCTGATACCACTGTTAAGAAATTAAATTTCTTTCCAAGATTACTTTAAGCAATTTATCAAGCAATAAATCAATAGAAAAATTAAATTGAGAATATACCTATCACACAGTAGAAGATTTACTTAGAAAACTCTAAATATGAAGAACACAATACAAGATTTTTGTTGAAAACTTCAAATCTAACTACTTCACGTGAATAATACTATATACATGAGCAATGTTATATACATGAACAGTAACATATGCCCTAAGTACGAACTATCGGCTCAAATATCATGTTAAAAAATTGGGCTTCCTTCCAAGATCACTCCAAGCAATGTCAAGTAGCAAATCAATAGAAAAATAAATAGATAATACACAAATCACATAATATAAGATTTAAAAAGTAAACTCCAAATCTGGAGAAAAATCACAGTTGTTGTCAGCAAGCAAATAGAGAAAATATTTACTATGTAGAAAATTATTACAACTACACTATCAAGAATAATTCTCTCACTCAAATCCTAAATACACCCAATTTTTTCATAAATTCTTAAGAGCTTTACAGTTTAAGCTCTCAAAACCTTAAACTCAACTCTCTCTCTCTCTCACTAGAAATGAGATTGGTTCTCAACAATGATTTTGCTTTTCCCTTCCACTCCAATTTATAGCCAATGAAATGTCCAAAATGTCAACAATAGTGGCTACAAATTAGGGCACCAAATCTTGTTAATTTGACAAATTTGATAAATTAAATCATCCTCCAACTTTCTTCAATTTGCCTGTACCTGAAATCAACCAAATTTAACTTTCAATTTTTGTGGCTTTTGTTGAACAAACGTTGGCAATTACAATAATTTTTAATACACTGACTTCACCCTTGGCTGAAATTGCAACTAGCATCGATATCCCCATGTTTGTCTATCAAGTTTTGAAGAACTCTGACTAGCTTCAAAATCATTTAATAATCTCTTGTTAAGTTATGTCCCACATTAGTAAATGGGAGATACTTGGGTTTATAAGTAGGTAGGTCACTCCACTCAATAATAGGCTAGCCTTTTGGGTTGGATACTTTGAGATCCTAGGCCGAGTCCCTCCAACAATTGGTATCAGAGCTAGACACTAGCAGCCAATAATGTGATGGAACAAATCAAGTGTGTCCAACAATTATAGTTTCATCCAAGCGAGGGATTGTTGAGTGTCCCACATGGGCTAGTAAATGGGAGATATTTTAGTTTATAAGTAGGATATGTTACTCCACCAATAGACTAATTTTTTAGATTGAATACCTAAAAATTCTAGGCCCAATCCCCACCATCTTTGACATTGATAACTTCATACTCAAAATCCTTTGAGTTCAGGGAATACCACATGTCTATTTCAGCCCGGAGGAAATTGGCGGCTAGAGCTCTAAGAAGTCTTCATGGCTAGCCTCAATGAAACACGTACGAATCTCTTTGTCCAAGTCTGCTTCCTCCTCAGTGAAGGAATGTATCATATTCTGAACTCTTTCTATTGATAGTTCTCAAATGTGCATCTAGGGGCTTTTTCCGCAGAACAAGCATTACCTATCAAGCAACATGAATTTATTAACCATTAAACTAAGATGATTTGTAATTGTAGGAGTACTATAGTACAATAACTTATAAAGAATATTCTGTGTAACTGTATTGTTGATGCTATTTTTCCCGCGTCCCTTCGAATAGTGCCGAAAACCTTCTGCTCGCAGTTAGCTCGAGCTCGAGCAGAACTTTCTTCCGACTCTGATTCTCCTGTTCTTTACCGGAACTGAAGTCTCCCAGACCTGTACTCACAGATAACAGAGGCAGGGGTCCCCGGGTGTTGTTCCGGCGAAAACCCTCCGACGCCCAAGTCAGTAATCGGGTTGTTCTTTTTGTATCCCTCTTAGTTAGAGAGACCGGAAGAATGGAAGGGGTATTTTTGCCTTCCTTTCTGAATAATGGAATTCCGGAAAATCAGAGTAGAGGGAAGCAAGAAGAAGAAGAATCTGTGTGAATTCTCGGAACCCCCGTAACTTACCCGCCCGTTTCCTTTTATTCTCCATTTTCCCGCCCTTTCTCTCCGAGATCATCCGTTCTCGCGTCAGTGGTGTCTGGGTCCCTTTGACAGCCGGGATTAGCGTGATATTCCCTGGGGATGTGCGACTGTCTGGTTGGCGTGGCCTCACATGACTTGATCATAGTGTCGGGAGGACATGCGTGAAATGATGACACTGTGGAGGCGTGTGCCGGCCATCGGCAACAGGGGCCATGCCGCACCACATGGGGTGTCGGGCAGATATCGATCGGCGTGCTGGATCGTTGAGAAAAAGGGGGAATTTAACTATTCTAGGCCAGCAGTGTTCGAATCTTATATTCTCTCTGCGCTGTCACTGGTGCTGCCGGGTCGTGGTTGGGAATTTTACAGACCCTGAGCAGAAGGGGGAGCTCAAGCTTTGACCGACCTTATACTCTTCGACCTTGACCAGCTTTGACTGGGTTTATGAAGACCTCGAGCAGAAGAGTGAATTCGAGCTCGACCAGTCTTGGACTCCTCGACCTTGACCAGCTTTGACGCCTAATGAAGCTGTCTTTATGCTAGCGGTCAGGCCTTCTGCTCAAGATGGATTGAACTCGAAGTCCTTTGCTCGCGCTAGGTTGGTCGCGATGAGGCCTGCTCGATATTACCCAAACATGTATAAAAGCTTACCTCCAAAACCACGCATTCAAATTCTGCTGTGAAATCATATTCTTCACAATAATAAGCAGCTTCTTCTAGGTTTCTTTCCTCCTCGCAATCATCGCAAATTTATTTGGCTTATTTATCATCAACATGACTATCCATTTGGGCAAGCCAATGATGGTGACTCTCAATTTTGATGGCTTTCAGTAGTGGGGAATGCAAAAGATGGAAATAGAAGTTGCATTTCCGACAACTCTTATCGGATGCTTCAAGGGTGGTGAATCTATATATTCTTGGCATGTTTCCAAAGAAAGAATGAATATGCCCATCATAATCACCGCCACCTTCAAATTTGACTCGAAGTTGTAATGAGACGCAATCAACATCCAAAACGAAATCACAATCCTCACACTCAAACTAGTAAAGGGAGCGGCCATTAAATCCTTTTTGACAAGCATCGCATTGATGATAGCTTATAAAATCAAAATCTACATGTCTCTCGGCTGAGGGGATGTCGGTGAAGGAGATTTTGCATCTGTCTTTGCAACTTGGCACAGGATAAGTGAAGATAAAATCTGCACTGAATACAACCATTCGTTAAGTGGGCTGTTTCAAATTCTATCAATCTCTCACATACATAGCACGTACAATCATTCAAGTCCATTCCTCTTGTGTTCAATTAGAAACAAAGTGTGGTCGTGGGTTAAATGTATCAGATTCTCGCTTTCATCTTTTTGTATCTCGGTGCATACATCACAAGAAACAAGATCAGCATCATCTTTGACAATAATTGGTTGATGATGACAGTAGTAAGGATGAGAGGGCATGATCAGTAATAAGGATGGGAAGGCATTGAACTTCCTGCGGTAATTCATCACATTTAGGGTGGCAAAAATACATGTCCCACCCGAACCCGGTTGATACTGGCAGAATAATACTCGATCCGGAGATGAGGCCGGCCCGGTTGCGAGCATCACTTGATATGGAACCTGGCCTAGAACTCGGACCAAAATCCGAATTTTATAAAAAAATATTTTGTTTTAAATAATTATATTTTTTAATACATCTATTTAATATATTTAAATTTTTAAATATTTAAAATTCATATTTTATTTTTATGTTTAATTTCATTAAAATATAAATATAAATATAAAGGATCAAGTCTTGAATATTTTGAGCACAAGATTTCAGAAAAGGTCTGCTACAAAATGCAAAGATAGCCAAAAATCATCAATCTTCTCCAAGATGTCTCCATCCTTAGAAAAATAACTTTGTGTATCAATTAACACATAATGTTTCACTACTACCATCAAGCTCATCACTATCATCAGACATATCAGACAAGCAAAGATCTGCAAACATCATCAATTTTCTTTATGCGGTCAATCTTAACTTCCTTTATGCGATGCTGCAAACATGAGAGAGAAACGTACTGGCAGCAATGAGGAGTACTCTCTCCTACAAATATAAGCAGCTTCTTGTAAGAGAACTAAAACAACAGCAGGCAACTTCTCTCGCATCAACCCCAAAAGAAATAGAGAGAGGAAAAAAAAAAAAAACAAACATACTATCTGGGGATCAACAGAAACAACTTCCTCATCAACCCTAAAAGAAAGAGAGAGGAAAGAAGAAAAACACATACTATCCGGGGATCCAACTATCGGAAGAAATAACAAAATCATGCCCGAAGATGAAGTTGAATATAAACAGATTAACAATATACTATGACAATTCTATTAATATTGCCCGTGTGCTTCAAAAAACAGTATACTTCAAATTGAAGAATAAGAATAAATTGTTTCTAAAACCAGCATTATGTAATAGGTGTCCTTTACACTTAAATAAATGACATAATTAATGTTTTGCTTCTTCCGGTTCTTTATTAAAAATTTGTTCTTAAAACTTTTGTTAGCTTTTATTAGCTTTAACAATTTCATTCTTTGATGGACTCAATATAAAAGCTTTAAGACAAGTTCTTTCATCCAAAAGTATTGTATTTTGTAGGATATAAGAATGACTTAAACTATATTCAAACTCAATTACCACTTATAGTCACGCATGTACAAGAGCTTCATGCGTCTTGAGCAAAATTCGTAGAGAAGTAATTTAGTGGAGCAGCCAATTGATGCTGTAATCGCAAAGAGAAAAATATTGCTTTGGAGATTTAGATGATCGAAAGAGTACCTCTGGATTTGTATTCTTCATAGGAAACATTGCTTTCACGTGGATGTCGAAGAAGCGACCAATTGTCACACTTTCCACCGTGAAGTCGAGTATGTAGTCGCTACTTCGTGTGTTTGCCATGCAATTTGGCTAAGAAATTTATTGAAGGAGTTGGGTTTGCTCCAAATAGATCCAATCGAGATCTTTGTCGACAATAAGTCCGCAATTGCCTTATCAAAGAATCCAGTCTTCCATGATCGAAGTAAGCATATTGACACTCGCTACCATTTCATAAGGGAGTGTATTGAAAGAAAGGATGTACAAATAAAGTATGTCAAATCTCAAGGTCAAGCAGCTGATATATTTACTAAGCCATTGAAACAAGAAGATTTTATCAGATTGAGAAATTCATTGGGTGTTATGAAACAATTGGCTGTGGAAATCAAAGAAATTAACAGCGAAAGTGAAAGAGAACAAGTACAAGTATGAAAAAGAAGATTAAATGCATATTCTTACAGGGCATTGTTCAATCAAAATAAGAAGAATAAAGCCAAAGAACAAGTTGGTGATAATTTCACTAAACTCCTCGAGCAAGAAGACGAGTCACAGAAACAAGTTTAAGGGGGAGTGTTGAAAAAAAATAATAAACTCGTTTACAAAATAATAAGGTGTTGAGTTGTACATGGCCCTCCATTATCATGCTCCATCATCATGCTTCATCATCATGGGTCTACAATGTTGAGTGAAGGCTAGCTTTACACATTTGATGCCATTAAAGGATTCCTTTAGAGCATGTTAGGTGAGTGGAATATGTTTGGTGTTATGATGAAAGGTTAGTGGAATGTGCTAGGTGATGTGTATTGTTATGATTATGTTTGTGTTGTATTCACTATAAATACCTATGCTATTGTGTTGTGAGATATAAGTCTAAGAGTAAGAGAGCATAGGAAGTATAACAAAGCCCTTGAGAGTGATTTGTGAGAGTGTGTGAATTGTTCTTGTAATGTTCTTGAACTTTTCTTAATAAACTTTGTGTTTCATCCTTCAAATTCTCCAACATACTCTCCATGTTTGTCAACAAAAAAATACAAAGAAAGTAAGTTATGTTTAGTGTTACTTATAGGCAAAATATTTTTTCATGGTAATTATTGAATCATAATTCTAAATGATGCAAAATACGAAAAAGTTAATTTCTTTTCTCATTTTTTTCCTTTTTCATGCAAACAAAAAGATTATATTAATAGTCATGTTAAAGCAATTACAAGAGTGAATAAATGTTTACAAACGGAAGGCGTAAACATAAGAGTAACGCTACACATCCTAAATTTTTTATCTTAAATAACCATTCTAAATGATGTAGCATTCATCAATTGGTTAGCAAGATATTATAATTAATCCACTTTAATTTTACCAACCAATTGATGAATGCCACATTATTTGAAATGGTTATTTGGGATATATAGTATTATTGTAAACATAATAAAAAGAATGATTCATAAGGAAAGTATCTTATTACATCTTTAAAAAACGGATCAAGTCTTGAATTCTCATAAATGAAAAGTATAGCATACCTTGAAAGAAAGCTCATAGTCACAATCATTTTGAACATACATTATTGATAAGGTCTCTGCATGAGGTGTAATCCAAAGCAAGCCATCCACAAGTTCAGCAAGTGAAAAGTTTAGATATTCAGAGTCTACATAAAAGGATACATATTCAGAGGCCAAAATATTTCCCACAATTCTCTTGGTATAATCACACCCTTCAGGAAGAAAATAAAAAATTAAAAAAAAAAAGTGAGCTTCCCGATGTATGACAATAATTTATTCAAAAAGGAAAGAAAATTTTAGGTAGAAGCGTCTGGAAGAAATAAACATACTTCATGGCTGCATTGGAAGTTTAAAACTTTGGATTGATTGAACTTTGAAAGAACTTCAATCAATCTTCAGATTCCATTGATTGTTAATATTGCCAGAGTAGAAAAACAATGCAGTTTCCCAAAAAGCCAAAGCAGTTGAAGAGAAGGATATCAAATCACCAAGAAATGTGAATGTACTTAAATTTGGAGTTTAAAGCTACAACTCATCCAACGTATCATACTTATAAACTCATCCAGCGTATCATAACTTATGAACAAAAAGCTCTTCAGACAGCAACTTGAAATCTTAACACTCCTTAACTTCATGCACTCAACTATTTGTAGGTACTCAAGGAACAGAAGTTGAGGAATTTGGTGGCAAAGCCATCATCTGCAATGAAAACCTGACATAAATTTAATTTTTTAAGATTCTTGCAAGGGGCTATATTGATATCAGGAAGTAGATGCAGGCCGAGGATATCTACTGAATGAGCATTCACTCCATGGATATACACCCGTTCAAGTCCTTAATCAACCGTGGATAGTGTGGGTTTCTATCTATTAATAAAGGAAGTCAATTCCCGTCAGTACCCACAAAAATAAATGCTGACGAATCAAACTCTTTAATATAAAAAATGGATCTCGATCGAGCGACGGTGTTGCTTAGGTAATGTTGAGCGTCCCTGAGCCACATCGATATGTAATCGCTACTGTATAAAAAAAATTTATGGATTCTTCCTAATCGAACTCATGTGATCTGTCAAATGATTGCCTCGGAAGTTGTTTGTTAAAAAGTATGAAATCTCAAATTTTATTAATTTCTTTTTTTTTAATTTACTTATTTTATTCTCATGTAATTTATATATGATTTCAGAAATTTATATTTGAATATACAAAAATAAATTTTTGTAATTTTTATTTTAATGAAAAAATGTTTGCATGAGAAATAATATTATATTATAAAAATATCTCTATAAAGTATGTTTATTTCTTAAACTATAAAATTTAATTTTCAAATATATGAATGTCAAATAATCATATTTAATATATTTTTAATTTATAAAAATAAATAAAATTTCGCTTATATTTAGATATTAAAAAAATATTCAAACTTAAAAAAAAATTAGACATTCAAATTTTAAATGAAAAAACAAACGCTATCTTAATATAGTCCGGTGTGTTATGGAAAAAGTCTTTTTTATTTTTAGAATTTGATACAATAACTCATTTTATTTATGTTTTTTAAACAATATCCCAAAACTTCCATTTGCTTATAGTTTATTGAAAGTAAAATTAGACTTTCCATTAAAAGAGAAAGAATTAAAAAAATAAAAAGGGACATGTAAGTACAAAAGAATTTTATCTAATCCCACTAAGGGCCTGGTTTGGGATTGTTTTTGGAAAGCTTGAAAGTAATTTTAAAAATTTAAAAGTTAATTTCAGTTTTTGGATAAAAGAAATCACAATAACTTTGTCAAAATTAAATCCTCTTACAACTAATTTTAAAAAGCAGAGAATGAGTAGTTTTTAAATTTTGATTTTGAGAATCTATTTTATCTTTTAATATAATTTTATAAATATCTTTACAATTATTACCTAAACCCTAAAATTATCCTTATTCAAATTAGAAACAAAATCAATATTTCAAACAATTTTTATTATATAAAATATAAAAATAAAATTAATATAGTATAAATTTTATTTTTAATTAAATTATTATAATACACAATTAAAAATATTGTATACACATGTGTTTATATGTTTAAGTAAATTTCATCTTCCATTATATCTATTTTAATTATTTATTTTTTTATAGCAGTTTAATAGTAAGATTTAGCAAACAACCACAATTACTTCTGAAAATAAAATTTATCAAATATTTAACTAATTCTCTTCACAATTAGTTATTTCTATAGTACTGCTAATAATAATTATTTTAAAAGTTACCGCATTACAAACTAGCCCTAAACATGCAATCCCGAAAAAGATGAAAATTTTAAAAAGATGAAAATTTTTTTTTATCTCAGTTAAGCAATCATCTTATAGTTACCTCTGTTTTGGCACCCTGGACTTTTTGTTTTGGCGCCATAAGGTAGCGCATCTCAAGCTCTGTAAACCCTAGATTTAAGTACCAAAAATACTCTACAATTTTCAAAAGTACACAGTCTAATGCAGTAAATTGCTTGTGCAGATTAGACAACGTCAATCCAACTTCTTAGGTTAGTTTTTTGTGTTTCTATGTTATATTGGAACTTTTGATGTCGACTATTGTTCTATTCATGGGAGGTGCATTCAGTACTTCAACACTCAAATCTGGTATTTATGGTTTGAAGTTAGGAAGATATTCGACAGTGCATGCAAATGAAAATTGGTGGTGTTTTTGAATTTTTCTTTGGGTGATGTAAAGATGTTTTGGTAATTATAGTTTGCTGCTAAAGATAATTATTCCATAGCTGTAACTATGTCATTGTTGACTTCATTCAAAAAATTTAAGGAATATGTATATTTTCTTTTCATATTCTTTAGTGTTTATTATTACTTCATTAAATTATCTTTAAATTTTAAATTATTTAATAATAATAGAGAGATTTAGTTTAAATGATTTGTTCCCCTTAAATTAAAAAACTAATTTTACCCTCAAAAAAATATAATTAAATAGCAGTAAACTAAGTACAAATTAATGGAAGAGTGTTTCGGACTAAATATCTTTGAATTTATTTTGCTCAATGATCGGTCAAAACTCGATCACCATTGCAACGACTTTAAATAATGTTATAGAGTAAGAGATCGGCTAATGAATTTAACCTAGTCTTTTTTCTTTTTTGGTTTTTAGCAGTTCCATACAGACAACTTCCTAATAGGCAGCACCCACAAGGCATAAATAAACACTTTTTCCTTGAGCATAAAGTTGGCGACTATTAAAATAATGATTAAAAGTTGCCCTACTGCTTCATTAGAAGCTGCAAACATCAGGCTTATGAACATTACAAGAGAATCCGATAAGGATACCTGAATCTGGAGATACCAAAATAATAAAATTAGACTCAAAACAAAAGTTTGCTGGTGATTATCATTAGACTAGTCGCTATAATTAGACTCATCACAGTCATCGGACTCGAGCAAAAATCTCCACAGATCATCAATCTTCTCCAAGATCTCTCCATCCTCCGTAGAGTAGCTTTGCCTATCAATACATGCCTTGCCATATATTATACATAATAATATAATATATTAATTATGCAGGGTCTAGCGTTCAATTTATCTAACGATAATTTAATCTCTAGAGTGTTCAATCTTAACTTCCCTTATGCAATGCTGCCAACATGGTAGAGGAAGAGATCGGCAGCAACAATGAGTCTCTCCTTCCTATGGATGTGACTTCTTATAAGAAAACTGAAACAAATGTACGTGGCAGTAAGAAGCTCTCTTATCAACAAACAGACACAAAAGGCCTATATAGGGATCCAACCGTCAAGGAAAAGGAAAATGGAAGTCTGAAGATGATGTTGACTATAATATTATAAGACATCACTCTTGTATGCTGTTTAGAGAAACATGCTTAAAAATGCCAGAAATAAGTTCAGTTAAAATTTTACCTCTGTTCCATGGACTCTCAAATGAAATCCATTGACCATAAATGGCTAATGAACAACGAAGAAATTGAAGTACTAACTTAATATAAGGTCCCATCAAGGAAAAACTTGCATGACAAAAAATTTGAGACATAAGAAGTTGATATAGCATCTCCAAAATTGAAACTAGTTCATGTATATGATTTCTGTCATGAATGAATGCATATCTTATCAAACACAAACCTGCGGCTCATTTTTGTTCATAACATAAACCTTTTAAAGATGCATCCCATAAACCTTTTAAAGATGCATCCCCATACGTTTGTGTTTTATTTAGTCTCCCGCACAAATTTCCACAACATTTTCAGCAGTCATTCAAAATTAGAAAATAATTCAGCCTGAATCCTGAAATGAAACATAAAATTCAAATTCCAAAATATTGGTAATTTAATTATCTATCAGACTAATCAGAACGGTTTCCATTGGAAGTATTAGGCATATCGATGTTTATCAGTAAGGTAAGGGCTCAATAATCTTTAATAAAAGCAGAAGGCAAAAGAAGGTTATCACTTAAATAGTGGGATAACAATCAATGCATATAAGCATTTTCTGAAATTATGAAAATGAAATAAAACTAATCGGCTATATGAAGCCCCCAAGGGCATGACCAAGTAATTTTCAAGCAGCTTTTGGGTCAAACGAGTCGGGTTCGGGACCAAAAATAGGTCAACAGGTCAACTACTTCTTCCTCTCTCTCTCGTTACTCCCTTTCTCTAATATTCTCTATCCCTCTGCTTATGTACCCTCTGCTTATATAGTAGCAAGCTTTATTCACCCATCATTTTTTTTTTTTTAGTCAAAGTGGAAAAATAAAATAGAACATTTTATTGAATAAAAAGTGCAGTTGTTACATTAGGTATGTTGAGAATGAGGGAAATAACTTTGGAGTTGCAGAAAATTTGCTTCATGCATCGGAACCTAAAGTAAATACGAGCAGCAACTATACACATTAAAAATGAAAACACATGCAATTTGGTTCCTGAAATTGTATACATGCATAAACAAGGAAGAGAATAATACAAACGTCAATACTCGTCAAAATGTTTCCGCCAATTCAAGAATCGATGAGTCTCTTCCTTCGTCTATGCACTAGTAGAGTACATTGTTCTGTTGATAGAACAACAATCATATAGAACAATAATGAAGTAAAGCAACTATTCATAACCAAAAAAATTATTATGTCATATTTTTTTTCATAGCAATATGTCACTATTTGGCAAACTAATTATGACATTTAAAATTTGTTAAACATACCTCTAAAAACACATCACAGCCACTAATCCACTTCACTTGATGGTCTTTATACTTCACTATACCCTCCCACAGAAAGTTGAAGCACCATGTAGCTAAATTTTTTTTCTCAATTAACTCGTACATCTTTCGGAGCATTGAGATACATCGATTGATATAAGTGGCACTTGTAGAACATAATATAATTCCTAGGAGAAACAAAGAAAACTTGATATTAAAGTCATCATCTTATTCTCACTAGCTATCAGTCTGTCATTAACCGTGGCTATTTCGATTCCTTTTCGACCCGTTCTATACTTGGTAAGTAGTTCAGTAATATCACCCACTTCTACTCGTATGTCTATGGGTTCACCTCTACCTTTGATCCACATTAAGATGTTGAAGGCAGTGTGTTTTAAACAAAACTCTCTCCCATGCAAAACTATACAAAGCCTATTTGTGTCACATTGTTGGACAAGTGTTTCACAAAACTCTTGTCTCAACCGACTTTATCACAAGTATGCTTCCGAAGCCAATTTCTTTAATTGCAGCTTGTTGGTTAGGTGACAATGTGGAAATAACCTTAGTGAATACGATTATCCTACACCGAGCTAAAATAGATTGGTCATGCTTTTCCTTATCTTTTAGTTCTTCATCTATGTTTACAACACTACTTTCACCAACATCTACACTCGGTCCTCACACATCGCCCAAATTAACGTTTGTCCTTATTTGTTAATTTTTTCCATTTCTCAACAATTGTGGCCCTACAAACCTTTTCAACCACTTGTTGCCTGACCATATTTGCTTCATGTTTACTGTACACAATGTTGATGTGTGTTTCCGGTCGCTCCCTAATAGTGATAGTGTCATCTGCTCGCTGGTCACTCGAGCGGGATTTCCAACTGGCTTCTACGTCTTTTGTTCACTGAAGTGGTGAAATCTTTTGTCCTGTATTCACGGAATAAATATTAGGGGTCGTCGGGTGTTTTTCCAATAAAAACCCTCAAACGCTTAAATCAGTAATCGGGTTGATTTTTTGTAAAATCTCTCTAAATCTGAGAGAAACCGTAAAAATAGAATATTCAAAGAGATTAGGAAAAGAAAAAGAAAATCCGAATCCTTTTACCTTACCCTTGCCTGATATTTATCCTCCCTTTTCCCGTCCCCTTACTTGGGTGTCATCCCTGCATTAATTGCGTCTGTGCCTTTCTGACAGCTATGAATTGCTGCAGCTCAACCTGGGGGTGCAGGATGTCGATCATTATGGGTTCCCGTGATCAAATGATGATGCTGTGTAGGTTTGTGTGAAATGATGATACTGTGGAGGCATACGTCGGTCATCGGTAACAGTGATAAAACCCTACGGCACGGGGGGTGCCTGTAAGTTATCGATCATCGTAACAAGTTGTCGGGGGATTGGACTACCATGCTCAGATTTGCTCCGCCCGAGCTCTGGTCTCTTCCTGCTCATGGTGCTGTTTATAACACGACCAGGATTCGCTCGGTGGTTGGGGATCTTTGTGACCCTGTTCAAGCATGATGGGAATATCCGAACCCAAGATGCTTTTAGAACACTTGACCTCGACTAGCTTCGACACCGAGCAGGGGTGTATTCGTGCTAGCGATCAAGTCCCCTGTCTAGGCTAGATTGTCCTCGAGCAGGGCCTGCTCAGCATTCTCCAAACACATAACATTCACTATTAAGTCAATAATACAATCATAACTGATTGTTAACATTACACACAACTATGAAGTTAAATAATTTTTATTTACAAAAGGTTTATCCACGCTCTGTGACCAGGTCTTGCACTTGTATTGTCTGTACTATCCACATTTTAACTTAATTATTTTATTCAAATCCTCTAATGGACAACACATAAATTCATCTCAATTTAATCAATAACAATAGAAAAAGTAATATACAACAATAATCACCACCAGAGAAGATAAAAGGATGAGCAAAGTCGGAGGAACCGGTTAATCGAATTATATGTAGCAGCTAACTGCTTGGATTCTGCCATTCAAGTGGTTAGCCGCTTGAAATAACCAGCTAGCCACTTCCAATGCAGAAACCAATCGGCTAGCCACTTAATTAATCCTGGCCAGCTTCCCTCTCTTTCTCGACTTCTTCCTTCGTTTCTTCATCCTCTCTCTAAAACTCCAAACCCACACCTCTCTTTCACTACAACCCACCATTTTCTTATGCTTCTCTTCCCAGTTAATTTCATGCTTCCAAACCATTAACTATCTCTTAAACATTAATTTTTCATCATCTAAACACCTTTTTTCCACTCGAAAATTCATAAACCCCGCATTGTTTCATATAACATTTTCAGGAATCATTAAAAAAAACAAAGATACAAATCCAACAAAGAAGGTACTTCATTATCTTGTCCTTAACTCAAAAAATGAAAGAGAACGAGAGGAAGATGTGCTCAACTTCAGTGGCTCAAGAGTACACAGCAACCGGTTGATCGATTCGGCTGTTCTTTGCTGTGAGCAAGATGGTGGCTTTGATTTTATGTGATTAGTAATCAAATCCAAGTGAGAAATTACAGAGAAATTGGTTATTTGGGTGAGCGGGTGAGACAAAATAGGAATTTGAAGGTTAGAAACCGGTTTAACAAGTTTCCCCCCTTTCTGTTTACAAGTCGGCACAATGCCGAAAATTGAGGCCCGACAGCCTATATTGAAGCTCTTGATTTTGACTAGTGTACTAGTCATGGAAGGTTCTCAAATCCGATTGAATTGTTTGAATTGAGTTGAAGATTAGGTAGATGTTCGACAGTGGATGCACATGAAAATTGGTAGTGTTTTTTACTTTCAATGACGTAAAGATGTTATGTTAATTATAATTTGTCGCTAATGACAATTATTCCGTAGCAGTATGCAAAAAGTCAATTTTGTCCTCAATAAAATATAATTAAATTGGTAAACTAATACCAAATTAATAAAAAGATATTTTGGGTTATTCTTAAAAAACAATGAAATAAACTATTGAATCAAACTCTAAAGGAAAAAAAAAAAAAACTTTTTCTTATAATACAAATGCCATTGACCAACTGATGCATGTTGTTTAAATGCATTGTGTGGCTTTAGAATGAATTTCCTTTTTTTGGTAGCTTTTTGAAGTTCCATGCTCAAATCTATAAACAAGTTCGTAATTGGCAGCACCCACAAGGAATAAATCAACTCTTTGTCCTTAAATGTAAGTTTCCGACTCGATTAAAACAATGATTAAAAGGTCCCTACCGTTTCATTAGAAGTCGTAAACATCAGGCAAATAAACATTACAAGAAAATCCGGTAAGGATACCAAAATCCGGAGATCCCAAAATAACAAACTTAGACTCAAACAAAAGTTTGCTAATGGTTATCATTAGACTCGTCGCTATAACTAGACTCATCACTGTCATCAGACTCGAGCAAAAATCTCCAAAGATCATCAATCTTCTCCATGATCTCTCCATCCTATTGGAGAATTTGAAGGATGAAACACAAAGTTTATTAAGAAAAGTTAAAGAACATTACAATAACAATTCACACACTCTCACAAATCACTCTCAAGGGCTTTGTTATACTACCTATGCTCTATTACTCTTAGACTTATATGTCACAACACAATAGCATAGGTATTTATAGTGAATACAACACAAACATAATCATAACAATACACATCACCTAGCACATTCTACTAACCTTTCATCATAACACCAAACATATTTCACTCACCTAACATGCTCTAAAGGAATCCTTTAATGGCATCAAATGTGTAAAGCTAACCTCCACTCAACATTGTAGACCCATGATGATGAAGCATGATGATGGAGCATGATAATGGAGGGCCATGTACAACTCAACACCATATTATTTTGTAAACAAGTTTATTATTTTTTTTCAACACTCCCTTAAACTTGTTTCTGTGACCCGTCTTCTTGCTCGAGGAGTTTAGTGAAATTATCACCAACTTGTTCTTTGGCTTTATTCTTCTTATTTTAATTGAACAATGCCCTGTAAGAATATACATTTAATCTTCTTTTTCGTACTTGTACTTGTTCTCTTTCACTTTGCAGTTAATTTCTTTGATTTCCACGACCAATTGTTTTATAACACCCAATGAATTTCTCAATCTGATAAAATCTTCTTGTTTCAATGGCTTAGTAAATATATCAGCTGCTTGATCTTGAGATTTGACATACTTTATTTGTACATCCTTTCTTTCAATACACTCCCTTATGAAATGGTAGCGAGTGTCAATATGCTTACTTCGATCATAGAAGACCGGATTCTTTGATCGAGCAATTACTGAACTTATTGTCAACAAAGATCTCGATTGGATCTATTTGGAACAAACCCAACTCCTTCAATAAATTTCTTAGCCAAATTGCATGGCAAACACCGAAGTAGCAGCTACATACTCGCTTCACGGTGGAAAGTGTGACAATTGGCGACTTCTTTGACATCCACGTGAAAGCGAGTGTTTCCCATGAAGAATACAAATCCAGAGGTACTTTTTCGATCATCTAAATCTCCACTCCAATCGCTATCGCTATATCCAACAAGCTTGTAATCATCAGAGAATGAGTATAATAAGCCAAAATCAATTGTACCTTTTATATAGCGAATGATTCTTTTTGCAGCTTTAAAATGGGTGATTGTTGGATTCTCCATATAACGACTAATGAGCCCAACGGCATAGAGAATGTCTGGCCTCGTACATGTCAAGTAACGCAAACTTCCAACAAGGCTCTTGAAAAAAGTTGGATCAACTCTTTCTTCTTCGTCATGTTTGGACAATTTGACTCGCGATTCTATCAGGCGTACTTACGGGCTTGCAATCATACATCTTGAACTTCTTGAGTATTTCCCTTGCATAGCATTCTTGGGAAATGAATATGCCTTCTTCCTTTTGCTTGACTTCAATGCCCAGGTAGTATGCCATTAGTCCAATGTCAGTCATCTCGAACTCTTTCACCATCACTTTCATAAACTCTTCAAATAACTTTGGATTGCTTCCAGTGAAAATGAGATCATCCACGTACAGGCATACAATCAAGATGTCTCCATCTTTGACTTTGACGTAGAGAGCATGTTCATGTGGGCATTTGGTGAAGCCATTCTCTTTGAAATATTTGTCAATTCTGCTATTCCATGCCCTTAATGCTTGCTTTAACCCATAAATGCCTTCTTCAATCTCAGAACTTTGTCTTCATATCCTTTCACCACATAGCCCAATAGTTGTTTGATGTAGATTTCTTTTTGAGAAATCCATTTAAGAAAGCGTAATTTACATCCATTTGATGAATCTTCCACTTGCTTTTGGGTCGCTAAAGAAATGATTAGTCTTATAGTTTCCATTCAGGCTCACAGGAGTAAATACCTCATCATAGTCGATGCCGACTTTTGACTATAGCCTTTTGCAACTAACCTCGCCTTATGCCTTTCAATCTCACCCTTGACATTTCTCTTCGTCTTGTAAACCCATTTGACACCGATGGCTTTGTGACCTTTGGGAAGTGTAGTAAGTTCCCAAGTGTCATTCTTCACTATGGCTTTGATTTCTTCATCTATTGCGATTCTCCATTTTTCATCTTGTACAGCTTCTTCGAAGTAAACTGGTTCACAATCAGCAAAGAGGCAAAATAGAGTGAGATTATCATGTCTCTCAGTTACCTCATAGAGATCTTGAAGACTCCTCGTGCGTTCTTCAGTTCTTTCACTTAAGAAAGATGCTGGTGAATCTTCATGTGTGGTTGATGCTGGTGAGATAGGTGGACTAACCGACACTTGTTGTTCTTCTACTACTTGCTCCTTCATTGTTTGTTCATTTTCTTCAAAAGGAAAAACATTGAAGTCATCCACATGAGAGCCAAAATCCCATTCTCCTTCTTCCTCAAAGATTACATCTCGACTAATCACGATCTTTCCGTTGTCTGGATTGTACAACTTGTATCCTTTAGAATTGATGTCATAGCCGATGAAGATGAACTTCTCACTTTTATCATCCAGCTTGGCTCTTCTCTCGTCTAGTACATGTACATGAGCAATGCTTCCAAAAACTCTCAGATGGGTTATGCCAGGCTTTCTTCCACTCCATGCTTCTTGCGGTGTCTTGCCCCACACACTTCTTGTTGGAGATCGGTTGGATAAATAAATTGCACAAGCAATGCCTTCACCCAAAATTCTTTGGGTAGTCTTTTGCTCTTGAGCATACTTCTCGCCATGTCGAGGATAGTTCTGTTCTTTCTTTCTGCAACACCATTTTGTTGGGGATCTTGGAACCGTCAAAGGCGTCGTATTCCATTTTCGTCACATAACTTCATAAATTCTTTGAAGTGAACTCTCCACCTCGATCGGATCTCATGGCCTTGATTTGGTGTCCACTTTTTTCTCCACCGCAGCTTTGAACTTCTTGAAAACTTCAAAACTTCGATTTACGCTTTAAAAATACACCCAAGTTTTTCTTGAAAAATCATCTATGAAAAGAAGGAAGTAGTTACTTTTACCAAGAGAGGTTGGCTTAAATGGACCGCACACATCAGTATGAATAAGCTCGAGTGGCTTCCGAGCTCTTAAGTTTGACTCCTTTGGAAAACTCTTTCTAAATTGCTTGCCAAGTAAACATCCCTCACAAACTTGATTGAGATGATTGATTGAAGGTAGACCTTTCACCATGTTCTTTCTTGATAGTAGCTCTAGTCCACCAAAGTTAAGATGTCCATATCGAAGATGCCAAATCCGAGTTGGATCTTTATGACAAGCCTCGAGACACTTTTGCAACATCATTCTGAATATTTAAAGGAAACATTCTATTCTTCGACATTTTCACTTTTGTAATTAGGTTTCCTTTGTCATCTCTTAAAAAGACTATAATCTTTAAGATGAATATCATAGTCTTTTCTAAAAGTTGACCTAAACTTGGAATGTTGCTTTTCATATTGGGCACATAGTAAATATTTGAAATTAGTTGGTGGCTACCATCTTTTATGCGAAAAAGGATGTTACCTTTTTCCCTTCACTGGTACTTTGAATCATCTCCAAAAGCGACGCTACCATTTACTGATTCATTCATCTCCACAAACATGCTTCGCTTTCGCTCATGTGATTGCTAGCACCTGTGTCAAGATACCAAGTATTTTCTTTACCTCCATTGTTGTCATTACGTGCTAGTAAAAGTGTGCCATCTCCATCATTCTTCTCTTCAACATAATTCACTTTCTCATCTACTATGTTGCTTGGAATTCGCGATTCAAGTATAATGCCCAAATTTTTACAATTATAGCACTCAGCACTTGAGATTTTTCATACCTCGATCGTGGATTGTTTCTTCCTCGCCCTCTGCTTTGAGCTTTCTCCTCTTTCATTATTGAAGGAGTTTTTGTTGTTGAAATTCCAGCCTCGTCCATGACCACGACCTTTACCTCGTCCTCAGCCTCTTCCTCGGACATAGTGCCTTCTATCATTGCTGAAGCTTTCTTCTCTTTTCTTTGGATTGATTTTCATCTTGAAGAGTTGTTCTTCGATCCCTTGCTTCTTCTTCAGTTTTTCTTCATAAGCTTGCAACCTTCCTTCAAGTTGCTTGATCGTCATAGTCTCCAAATCTTTAGTCTCCTCTATCGTTATTACAATGAGGTCAAACTTGGAATCTACTGATCGAAGTATTTTCTCAATAATCCTTAGCTCTCAACTTTTCACCATTTCTTTTTAATTCATTAGCAACAGTCACAACTCTAGTAAAGTAATCAAAAATTGATTCTGATACTTTCATGTGTAAGGACTCAAATTCACCTCTTAATGTTTGAAGACGGACTTTCTTAACTTGTTCCGCTCCTTTGTAAGAGGTTTCTAACTTCTCCCACGCTCCTTTCGAGGATGTTGCGCCAATGATCTTTTCAAAAGCATCTTCATCTAATGATTGAAAGATGAGATACTTTGCTTTGTTCTCTTTCCTCTTTAAGTCTTTCAAATTCTCCTTTTGTGCCGCAGCTTAAAGTACCTTCATTTTCCGGTTCTATAAAGCCCTTTTCCATGACATCCCACACATCGTGTGCACCTAATAGAGCCTTCATTTTGATGCTCCAATTGTCAAATTTGCTCCCTTTCAATTGTGGAACTTGAAATGACATCATACCACCATTTGCCATATCTCACAATCGAGTAAGAATTTGGAGATTTTGAATGCACGAATGAATCCGGAACGTCGAAAAACTTTTGGGAGGAGTCGGGTCAACTTTGGTTAACTCGGTGAGTCAACTTAGTTTCTGGACAGCAAACTTCCTATGGCGATTCCGGGCTCGTCTGAACTCCGATTAGGCTGATTCTTCCGATGTTACGTTCGTCTCATCGAGAGCTTCGATTTGATATGCTACACGACTATTTTATCCTCCAAACCTTGCTCTGATATCACTTTGTTGGAGAATTTGAAGGATGAAACACAAAGTTTATTAAGAAAAGTTCAAGAACATTACAAGAACAATTCACACACTCTCACAAATCACTCTCAAGGGCTTTGTTATACTACCTATGCTCTCTTACTCTTAGACTTATATCTCACAACACAATAGCATAGGTATTTATAGTGAATACAACACAAACATAATCATAACAATACACATCACCTAGCACATTCCACTAACCTTTCATCATAACACCAAACATATTCCACTCACCTAACATGCTCTAAATGAATCCTTCAATGGCATCAAATGTGTAAAGCTAGCCTCCACTCAACATTGTAGACCCATGATGATGAATCATGATGATGGAGCATGATAATGGAGGGCCATGTACAACTCAACACCTTATTATTTTGTAAACAAATTTATTATTTTTTTTCAACACATCCTCCCAAGAAAAACTTTGCCTATCAATACATGCTTTGCTTGGATATTCTCTAGAGTGTTCAATCTTAACTTCCCTTGTGCAATACTGCCAACATGAGAGAGGAAGGGATCGGCAGCAACGATAGGTCTCTCCTTCATATATATGTGACTTCTTATATGAAAACTGAAACAAATGTAAATGGCAGTAAGCAGCTCTCTTATCAACAAACACACAAAAGGCCTATATCGGGATCCAACTGTCAAAGGAAGAAGGAAATGAAAGTCTGAAGATGCCGTTGAGTATAATATTATAGTGACATTACTCTTGCATGCTGTTTAGAGCAAAATGCTTAAAAATGCTAAAAATAAGTTTAGTTAAAATTTTATCTCTATGTCATGGAGTCTCAGATGAAATCTGTTGACCATAAATGGCTAATGAAAAACGAAGGAACTTAAGTACTAACTTTATATAAGATCCCATCAAGGAAAAACTTACATGACATAAAATATTTGAGACAAAAGAAATTAATATAGCATCTCTAAAATTGAAATGCCAGTTCTCGTATGTGATTACTGTCATGAATGAATGCGTATCTTATCAAAGACAAACCTGCAGCTCACTTTTGTTCATAACATAAACCTTTTAAAGATGCATCCCTATACATTTGTGTTTTACTTATTCTAACACAACATTTCCACAACATTTTCAGTAGTCATTCAAAATAACAAAAAATTCAGCCTCAGTCCTGAAAAGAAAGATAAAATTCAAATTCCAAAATATTGGTAATTTCATATTTTCATTATCTATCAAACTAAACTGAACAGCTTACATTGGAAGTAGTTGGCATATCAATATTTATCAGTAAGGTAAGGGCTCAATAATGTTTAATAAAAACAAAAGGCAAAAGAATTTTATCACTTAAACAGAGGAATAGCAATCTATGCATATAAGCATTCTCTGAAATTATGCATGGTGTCTTTAGCTGGGACTTGATTTTCACTAATCTTTCCCAAAATTAAAATTATGAAAATAAAATAAAGCAAATAGGCTATATGAAGCCCCCAAGGGGTGGCGTGGCCGAATGGATTTCAAGTAGCATTATTTTGTTGGCCACCCGGGTTCGAATTTTAGGGGAGGTTAGGGGCTAAAAAATGAATTTGGGTTTTGCCCACCCCCTTACCTTTTAAAACAAAGGAAAAAAAAATGGGCTATATGACTCATCCAATCTCGATTGTTATTCAATGTCCACTCCACGCTTGTCAAAGAAAAAGTAAGCCATATTTAGTGTTACAAATAGGCGAAATATTTTTTCATGATAATTGTTGAATCATAAATATTCCCAGATAAAGAGAAATTATTATAACTTTTGAAGATAAATGATCATTGATAAATTTGTTTATTACTCCCCCTACAGCAAGATCCTAAATCTGATGCAAAATTAGAGTAAGTTCATTTCTTTTTTCATTTTTCCTCTTCATTAAAAGGAAACAGAAAGATTATATAATTAACAAGATAGAACCATTACAACAGCGGATAATATATTATAAAAGAAGAGCATAAACACAATGAAAACAATGATTTATAACAAAAATATCTTATTACATCTTCACAAAATAAAACAAGCCTTGAATTCTCAGAAACGAAAAATATAGCGTACCTGAAATGAGAACTCATGGTCACAATCATACTTTATTGATAAAGTCTCTGCATGAGGTGAAATCCAGAGCAAGCTATCCGCAAGTCTTGCAAGTGAATATTTGTTATGTTCAAAGTTTACGGAAAAACGCACATGGTTTTCATAAGTTAAGGAGGGGCATAAGATTTCCCACAATTCTCTTGGTATAATCGCAGCCTTTCAAGAAATTTTTTTAAATAAAATAAAAGAAAGAGGTTAGAACTTCGCAATGGTTTATAATAAATTATTGCAATAAGATAGAAGAGTTTGGAAGCAATAAACATACCTAATAACATTCCAAGTTTAAAACGTTGGAACAATGATTTAACTTTGCAAGAAGTTCAATGAATTTCATGAACCACTGATTGTCAATATTAACAGAGTCCAAACACAGTCCACTTTTGGACAAAGCCAAAGCATTTGAAGAGAAGGATACCATGTCACCTTCGTATTGTAATATACTTAAATTTGGAGTGGCAAGATTGAACTCATCCGATGTATTACAAATCCTGACCAATAACTTCTTAAGATAGCAACTTGAAATCTTTATACTCCTTATCTTCATACAAACAGATATGTTTAGGTACTCGAGCCTTGGAAGTTCTAAAATTTCGTTGCAAAGCCATTCATCCGTTATAGAAAGCTGGCATAATTTCAATTTTTTCAGATTCTTGCAAAGGGATGCATTGATGTCAGCCGGTTTATGCAAACTGCTAATATACACTGAATGAACATTCACTCCATTGATAGACACCCATTCAAGTCCATTCTCATTCTGTAGCACAAATTTCTTGAGTTTACCAAGATTGAGAAACTCTAGACTTTTTAATCCTTGACAATCAATAATTTTCATACACTCAATCAAAGGACACCTAGCAAGGATATGATGCAATATGGGTTCCGGCAATGCCGAAATCCTGTCCACATGCACATTGCGACTTGTCTTCTTCCTCTCCATGTAAGTGAGTTACTATTAATCATGTAGCCTTCCTTTAGACATAGAATAAACAATCAAGAATTGATGTGACATCGCAAAATGCTAAGCACAAGAAATAGCTAAAGAGGTTTGATCGAGAAAATTTTACCGTCTATAACTAGGCTATGTCAGCAGCGTATGGCCTACTGCATCCCGAAGTGCTCGATTTCTGGTAACCGGCGAGATTCTAGTGTGGCCAAGGGAGCCAGTGAGAGACTCAGGGGGTTTACGCTACAGTGGAAAAGAGAGAGAGTGGAGTAGACTGTAGAAGAGTAGCGTAGGTGGCGTGGCATTTTATGCTTTTTTTTTGCGATGTCTTTTTCTGTATTCAACAACATTATTTTCTTGGGCTATTGGGCTTGGGAGCTAATTACGAGTTAAACATTTAGCACCCCTTGAAAACACTTAAGAAACCCCTTTTGTATATTTACTATTTTACTATTAACTGAAATTACATAAATAAATAGCCATTAGCAAAAAGACAATAGAAAGATAAAAATATAAGTACTGTTTATACTATAATAATTCTTTAACATATCAAATTGATAATACTATTTACAATACAGTACTGTCATTTCTATCATCTTGTTGTTTAAATAATATTTTCTTAAAACAAAACAAGTTTTGTTAAGCTAGTGTCTTTGACTACTTGTATTTGAAAAATTAAGTAAAAACATAAACTGTTGTTCATTGATCAAGTTTCATTTTTTTATTTTCCTAAATTTTTTTAACGTGTAATTGATGCCATCCATTTTCTAAGCAGCCTAGTTCCTACTTTCTGGGCAACATAAACAACAATAAAACATGCTTCAATAATAAAATTTTATCTGATTAAAAAAAAAAAGTTCCCATATAACTTTTTCATTACTAAATCTTGGTAAATCAATTTATTTATATATATGCTACTTTAGGTTGAAATTCTAAAAAAATAATAATAATAATAATATTTATGCAATGGATCAAAATCATACAAACTCAATTGAAAAGGGGACTTCAGAAACTAGATACCTAGTTTGAGATGAATGAGTAATTTAAGATTATTTTTTGTTATTAAATGGTGTGTTATAAGAAATTATAAAAAATTTTAATATTTAATAGCTTAAAAATTAAAAAAATTAAGAGAATTTTGGAGGATACCAATAGTCCAACTCATATCGTAATGGTTTTTAAAATAAAGAAAGAACAGTACTATTGACATCCGCCGAAAGCTCTCTCCAAACCCTTCACTTGAAAAAAAAAAAGTACTGTTTATGGTATAAAAAATTTTAACATATAAAATGATAATTCTATTCATATTATAGTACTATCATTTCTATTTTTATACAATCTAAATTGCATTTTTTTAAAACAAAACAAGTTTTGTTGAGTTGAGCCAACTCCTTTGATTACGTGTATTTAGAAAATGAAGTAAAAACAAAAATTACGTTTCAATGATCAAGCATCATTTTCTTATATTTTTTTCAATGTGAAATTGATCTCATCCATTTCTTAGGTATTATTATTTAGTTCCTGCTTTTTAGGCAGTAGAAACAACAATAAAAGCATGTTCAACAACAAAGCTTTATTCGATTGAAAAAAAAAACCCATATTGAAATTCTAAGGTGCAACCAAAGAAATGGGTGAATTGAAATTTTAAAAATTTGAGAAATTAAAATTTAATATAATTTTAACAAGGTAAATAAATTTGAAATACTAGAATTTGAAATATAGTAAATATAAAAGGATAAAGAATAGAGAAATATAAAAATAAGAATTTTTACATGGTTCAACAAACTATACTTATGTCTGCAACTCCAAGGTCACCGTCATCGAGCCTCAAAGGCTTCAACAACGTTTATAATTAATTTTCAAAGTATCAATCAACCTTTACAATAAGAGATTATTCTCAATCTTTTAATATTAAGTGTATCTCAACACTTACAACCACTCAACTTGATTTTACAATATAGTTTATAAAATGATTTCTCTCACACACACGATATATGTTTATGATTAAAAGTCCAAAGTCTGGTTCAATAAAATGATTATAAGTTTAAAACTCGAAAACCATTGTATACTCAGTAGGAAACTCAAATATAACTTTTGAGATTTCTCATGTGTAAATTTTATTAAGTATTTTTATAGTTGGAACTAAAAACTAGCAGTCATAGACTTTATAGACACTATCGGTTTACCATTATAGAGATATCGGTTCAAAATTTCAAATTATCGGTTCACCGTTATTTGATGTTGGTTCACCGTTATCTTCCATCGACAAATGTTAGCTCTCTAGACACTAATGATTCACCGTTAACTTCCACTTGCAAATGTTAGCTCTTTTGACACAGTCGGTTCACTATTAACTTAATAACTGTTAGCCAAATTATTATAGTACTGCTATAGTGAAATCTTTTTAAAATTATAATTTTACCCTAAAACTTTTAATAATTATACTATAACCTAAAATCTTTATAAACTTATTTAAATAGGTCCAATCTCAGCATTTCAAACAACACTTGTTGGTTTCAAAGTTCTCAAAACTTTTTCAATTTAGTTTATAGTCTTGAAAACAACTAATTTCATAAAATCATTTTGCATGTTAGTATAAAATCTTTATATTATAAAAATAATGATTTATTTAAAATGTCATTAAAATAACTTAAGTTTTTAAATGCTTAAATATACATACATTTAAGCATACTAGTTTTATAAGAAATATAACATTAAAGATCATCTAAAATAGTAAAATTGTAAAATATATATTTTTTTGTTTTATCTATGACATATAAGTTGTTACAATTAAAAGCAAATAGCATATGATCTGTATAAGTCAACATATAACTTTTTCATCTTAAAATCAAATAGCATATGACTGTATAAGTCAACATATAACTTTTTCATAGTAGATCTTGATAAATCAATTTATTTTAGTATGTCTCTACTACTTTAGGTTGAAAATTTGAAAATAAATTTTTTTATACAATGGATTAAAATCACACGAACTGAATTGATAATGAGGCCTTTAGAAACCAGACACCCCATTTGAGATGAATGGGTAATTTAAGGTTATTTTTGTTATAAAATGGTTTGTTATAAGAAATTAAAAAAAAAATTAATAGGGTATAATAGAAAAAACAGGTATTAAGAAAATTTTGGAGCATACCAATTGTCCATCACATATGAGTAATGGTTTTCAAATTATGGAAAGAGCGGTGCTATTGACATCCACGAAAGTTCTCTCCAAACCCTATACCTATAATACAACCACCACTAAATAATTTTGAGAGTGATATCATATTATCATTTCTAAACAATACCTATTTTGATTCCATAAATGCCTTTAACCTATCATCACATTTAGGGGTGGGCATCGGATCGGATTTATCCGAATCCGAACCGATCCGATGTAATCCGAATTTGTTGAGATTGGGTTCGGATGTAACATTAAATCCGATCGGATATAATTTATGCAATCGGTTCGGATTCGGATTAATCCGAACCATCCGATCGGATTTACACTTCCTTCAATTTGAAAATCATAAAATTTTAAATCTTCAGAATTCAGTTCACTATTCATAAAATCAAAATCGAAAAACCTAAGAGCTAAGACTAAGACCAACGATCCAGTGACTCACTAGCACCCAAGGCCACAACCAAGAACCTCAAGCAAGAAGCCAAGCAACCGATGACTCACTAGCACCCAAGGCCACAACCAAGAACCACAAGCGACGAAGCCAACAACCACAATCGCTCATTCCACACCGGCAGCCAAGCCAAGAACCACGATCCGCTCATTCCACGGCCAGCCAAGCAACCACGGATTTAACATCATTCCATGATCCGCTCAAGCCAGCAAGGCAAGAACCCAACCCAACTGAGCAGTCGCATCCACTACCCACGAGCCACAGATCCATTTCACCGCCGACCACGAGCCACGAAGGCACGAACCCAGCTCAGCCTTTACCCACGACCACCGAATCTAACCTAGCCTCAAGACTCAGCGATCAGCAAGAACCACGATCCGCTTCATTTCAATCTTGACTACGATCCAGGTGAGCCACTGAACCTAGTACCCAACCGCAACTGGCAGTACCATTACCCAAGACCAACGCACCCAACCCCAAACTGCAGCCGCATCCACAGACCCATTTCACCACGACCACGAGCCACGAAGGCACAAACCCAGCTCACCTCTACCCACGACCACCGAACCCAACCCCGACCAGAACCACTACCCATGAGCCTATTTCGATCACCGACCACGAGCCACGACAGCTCAACCACTACCCATGACCAACGAACCCAAACCCATCCACAACCACTACCACGAGCCCATTTCACCACCGACCATGAGTCACTGAACCCACTACCCACGAGCCCATCTTTGCCGCCACCACGAGTGAGTTTGAAGTCGCTGGATCCGTGTACATGTGTTTGCATTGTTTTCTTGTGAGCTTGTTTTCTTGTGGCTTGTGAGCTTGTTATAATTTGCATTAATTATAAATTTCATAAATTTATTGAGAAAATTGTCAAAAGTCCCACGTCCGAATTCAATCTGAATCCAAAATTATGATCCGAATCCGAAATATGAATTCATCCGATCCAATCCGAATCCGAACTAATCAGAAATATATATCCGATCCGAATCTTATCCGAATAATTCAGATCGGATTCGGATCGGATTAAAGTTCGGATTGATTTTTCCTCAATCCGAATTATCCGAAATCCGATTTAATTCGATCCGAATCCGAAATTGCCCACCCCTACTCACATTTCTCTTTTGTAGCAATCATTCTACATGTATGATATGCCCATCAAATATTCCGGACCTGGCCGATTGATTTAAAAAATAAAAAAATTATTTAGCTAATGATCTGAATTTGAATCTTCGGAGATGTCTTTATTTAGCTAACCACCTAAATTCAAATCCTCGAAGACTTGTCATATCTCACCTCAATTCAAACAAAAATTTTATATTTATATTGTTATTAATTGCAATTGATTTAACTTAATCCTAAAATTCATATAGAACCGAACATCACCGAGTAGGAAAAAAAATAAAAAACTACAAATATAAAAGAAAAATATTTTCTTGTTGAGATATTGAGATTTATTTTAACAATAGCGAAAGAAAATTTAATCATGATCTGATGATAAAATAGAATATGTATCGATGTCGTAATATGAACAAAATATTGATAGAGTAAATAATAATATTGATTTGGATTTTTCATTAAGGTTGTACCAGAGAGTTTGAGATTCGAACTCGTAACAAAATACAAAACATGGTTTCATTGAGCTTATTTCTTGCTATGCAACTTTCAATAACTCCACTCCTAAGGAAATTTACATGTTTTAATCTGAAAAAGGAGCTTCTCAATCCATCAATGCACCGGAACAAATTAAAACGAATACGAATTGAATTGAATTCAAGTGATTGGACTAGATTATGCGCAACTCTTTATTGACGAGCGATTGGTTGCTATTTTGAAAACAATTCTTTATTTGAGTGAATGAAATGACATAATTCTTATGATACAAATTTTTATTTATTTATTTTTAAACACTGAATATATTTATTAGAATCAAAAGTATAGATATTTCCAATTACATTTATTAAAATTAGTATGTATATATCAAAGTACAACAATCTAAATTTTTACTTGGACCATAACTAGAGAAAAGTCTACTCTACTCTACTCTACTCATATTATTGATAAAATTGACGTCAACCTCTACTTGACTGACTTGGGCCCTCAAAACAATACAGAATTTAATTAATAATTATAGTTGGGAGTTTATTGTCATACTGAACTATTAAATGTATATGATAATAGAGTAGAGGCTGTGTTCGTTTTTCAACACACATTTTTTGGAAATGTCAAGAGTTATTGGCTGCCTTAAATTAATACTGCAAAGCTGTTCAAGAAAATAAGCAACGGTGACTCATTAATTTAGGCTGGTTTGGTTAATTGATATTAGGTGGTTTTTGTTTTTTTATCAAAAATATAAATATACTTGAATTGATTGAATTCTAAATAGAGCTGAATGTCTAAATTCTAATAATATATATATTTTTTTTTCCGAATCATTCAAAATAAGTATTAAGTCGGTTTTCTTAATTTAAAAAGTCTAAATTTTTTTTTTTTTTGCATTTGTGCCCTTAGAAATTATAAATGTTATACAAATAATAAACACATCAAAAAATATAAATAAGACAATATATTATTATAACATAAATCATGTTCAATTGAATATAACTCTTTAATATTCTAAATTAGAGTATGTTAATTAATTTATTGTAGTTTATAATTTTTTTATGAAAAATATTCATAAAAATTATAAAGTTAAATAATACTAATTTGAAGAAAATAAAAAGATAAAAATAATATTAGTCTACCGCTATATTATCATAGGTTACACAGATAGGTAATAATGCTAATTAATAAATTTTATTTAGGTAAGGATTAAAAATTAATTAATTAAATAGAGATTTTAGAGAATATCTTTTAATGATGTCATTTAGAATTGTAGATAAATCAAAGAAGCAAAAAAAATAAAAATTAACTTAATGACTAAAATTTTTTATTAAGTTGGTAAAATAGATTTAATGATGTAACTTATTGAAATTAAGTCGTTAAGTTAAAGAAACAAATTAATAAACCCTAAGTTTACGTCTAGTATCATTTTCTGTATTCTTTATTTTAAAAAAATATAAGAACATTGTTCATTAGATATAATTGAAAATGATAAATATAGAATGTGTTCGGTAATGCCATTTTTAGAAATAATTTTTATTAAAAATTTAAGTCATACTTATATTTAAAAAGAAATATTTTAAAAGATATTATAAATTTTATTTAATAATCTTCGTTAACTAAATAAATAATTCATTAAAAAATTAAAAAAATTATAAAATTATATAAATACATAAACAAACATGCCATAAATAAGTATCAGCATTAATAAAATAAAATTACATTATCATGATTCTTACACTATAATTACGATAAGTATTACAACATATAATTACGATAAATATTACACAAAATTTTTGCTTATCTTTCATTTCTTTTCTATTTATTTCCCTCTTTTCTCAGTTTATCAGTTATCAGTTTCTTCATCATTATTGCTGTAATAATAATGTTACTAATAATTCAATTCAGCTTGAGGAACTAAATCCAGCAATGGCGCTGGATTTGAACTTGAATAAGGACAAATCCCAGCTGGATTAATTCTTGAGCGTGCTCTGAACACGGTCAATTAAAAGGTTTTCAATTTTTTGTTCAGATTTTTGCTAGGGTTTCAAATAATAAAGCAACTATGAGATATGGTTCTTTTAGATTATAAGAAAAGAAGGGGAAAAAATGGATTTTAGAGAATTAAAAGAAGAAGAAGCAAAATATAAAAGAGTCTGGAAGTGGAATGAGAAGGTTTTGTTAATTTAGTTTGGAAAGAGAAATAAAGAACATGGAATTGCATGTTTATTAGTTTCAAGAAATAAATTACAGTTTATTTTATGAAATGCCCAAAACAGTTAAAATTGTTGAAGAATTTGAAGGATAAAACACAAAGTTTATTAAAGAAAGTTCAAGAACAATTCTCACACTCTCACAAATCACTCTTAGGGGCTTTGTTATGCTTCTTATTCTTTCTTACTCTTACACTTATATTTCTCAACACAATAGCATAGGTATTTATAGTGAATAAAACACAAACATAATCATAACAATACACATCACCTAGCACATTCCACCAACCTTTCATCATAACACCAAATATATTCCACTCACCTAACATGCTCTAAAGGAATCCTTTAATGGCATCAAATGTGTAAAGCTAACCTCCACTCAACATTGTACACCCATGATGATGGAGCATGATGATGGAGCATGATAATGGAGAGCCATGTACAACTCAATACCTTATTATTCTGTAAACAGGTTTATTGTTTTTCAACACTCCCCCTTAAACTTGTTTATGTGACTCTAAGTCTTCTTGCTCGAGGAGTTTAGTGAAACTATCATCAACTTGTTCTTTGGCTTTATTTTTTTTATTTTGATTGAACAATGCCCTGTAGGAATATGCATTTAATCTTCTTTTTCGTACTTGTACTTGTTCTCCTTCACTTGCACTGCTAATTTCTTTGATTTCCACGACCAATTGTTTCATAACACCCAATGAATTTCTCAATCTGATAAAATCTTCTTGTTTCAATGGCTTAGTAAATATATCAGCTGCTTGATCTTGAGATTTGACATACTTTATTTGTACATCCTTTCTTTCAATATACTCCCTTATGAAATGGTAGCGAGTGTCAATATGCTTACTTCGATCATGGATGACTGGATTCTTTGATAGGACAATTGCAAACTTGTTGTCGACAAAGATCTCAGTTGGATCTATTTGGAACAAACCCAACTCCTTCAACAAATTTCTTAGCCAAATTGCATGGCAAACACCTGAAGTAGCAGCTACATACTCAGCTTCACAGGTTGAAAGTGTGACAATTGGCTGTTTCTTTGACATCCACGTGAAAGCAGTGTTTCCCATGAAGAATATAAATCCATAGGTACTCTTTCGATCATCTAAATCTCCACTCCAATCCCTATCGCTAAATCCAACAAGCTTGTAATCATCAGAGAATGAGTATAATAAGCCAAAATCAATTGTACCTTTTATATAGCGAATGATTCTTTTTGCAGCTTTAAAATAGGTGATTGTTGGATTCTCCATATAGCGATTAACGAGCCCAACGACATAGAAGGCTCTTCAAAAAGTTGAATCAACTCTTTCTTCTTCGTCATGTTTGGACAATTTGACTCGCATTCCATTAGGCGCATTTCACGGGCTTGCAATCATGCATCTTGAACTTCTTGAGTATTTCCCTTGCATAGCATTCTTGGGAAATGAATATGCCTTCTTCTTTTTGCTTGACTTCAATGCCCAAGTAGTATGCCATTAGTCCAATGTCAGTCATCTCGAACTCTTTCACCATCACTCTCAAAAACTCTTCAAATAAGTTTGGATTGCTTCCAGTGAAAATGAGATCATCCATGTACAGGCATACAATCAAGATGTCTCCATCTTTGACTTTGACGTAGAGAGCATGTTCATGTGGGCATTTGGTGAAGCCATTCTCTTTGAAATATTTTTCGATTCTGCTATTCCATGCCCTTGGTGCTTACTTTAACCCATAAAGTGCCTTCTTCAATCTCAGAACTTTGTCTTCATATTCTTCCACCACATAGCCCAATGGTTGTTTGATGTAGACTTCTTCTTGAGAAATCCATTTAAGAAAGCAGACTTTACATCCATTTGATGAATCTTCCATTGTTTTTGGGCTGATAAAGAAATGATTAGTCTTATAGTTTCCATTCGGGCTACTGGAGTAAATACCTCATCATAGTCAATGCTAGCTTTTTGACATAGCCTTTTGCAACTAACCTCGCTTTGTGCCTTTGAATCTCACCCTTGACATTTTTCTTCGTCTTGTAAACCCATTTGACATCGATGGCTTTGTGACCTTTGGGAAGTGTAGTAAGTTCCCAAGTGTCATTCTTCACTATGGCTTTGATTTCTTCATCTATTGCGATTCTCCATTTTTCATCTTGTACAGCTTCTTCGAAGTAAACTGGTTCACAATCAGCAAAGAGGCAAAATAGAGTGAGATTATCATGTCTCTCAGTTACCTCATAGAGATCTTAAAGACTCCTCGTACATTCTTCATTTCTTTCATTTAAGAAAGATGGTACTGAATCTCTATGTGTGGTTGATGCTGGTGAGATAGGTGGACTAACCGGCTCTTGTTGTTCTTCTACTACTTGCTCCTTCATTGTCTGTTCATTTTCTTCAAAAGGAAAAAAATTGAAGTCATCCACACGAGAGCCGAAATCTCATTCTCCTTCTTCCTCAAAGATTACATCTCGGCTAATCACGATCTTTCCGTTGTCTGGATTGTACAACTTGTATCCTTTAGAATTAATGTCATAGCCGATGAAGATGAACTTCTCACTTTTATCATCCAGTTTGGCTCTTCTCTCATCTAGTACATGTACATGAGCAATGCTTTTGAAAACTCTCAGATGGGCTATGCCAAACTTTCTTCCACTCCATGCTTCTTGCGGTGTCTTGCCCCACACACTTCTTGTTGGAGATCGGTTGGATAAATAGATTGCACAAGCAACAGTTTTAGCCCAAAATTCTTTAGGTAGTCTTTTGCTCTTGAGCATACTTCTCGCCATGTCGAGGATAGTTCTGTTCTTTCTTTTGCAACACCATTTTTTGGGGATCTCGGAACCGTCAAAGGCGTCAGTATTCCATTTTCGTCACAAAACTTCACAAATTCTTTGAAGTGAACTCTTCACCTCGATCAGATCTCATGGCCTTGATTTGGTGTCCACTGTGTTTCTCCACTGCAGCTTTTCTTGAAAACTTCAAAAACTTCTGATTTCTGCTTTAAAAAATACACCCAAGTTTTTCTTCAAAAATCATCTATGAAAAGAAGGAAGTAGTTACTTTTACCAAGAGAGGTTGGCTTGAATGGACCGTATACATCAGTATAAATAAGCTTGAATGGCTTCCGAGCTCTTGAGTTTGACTCCTTTGGAAAACTCTTTCTAAATTACTTGCCAAGTAAACATCATTCACAAACTTGATTGGGATGATTGATTGAAGGTAGACATTTCACCATGTTCTTTCTTGATATTAGTTCTAGTCCACCAAAGTTGAGATGTCCATATCGAAGATGCCAAATCTAGATTGGATCTTTATGACAAGCCTTGAGACACTTTGCAACATCATTTTAAATATTTAAAGGAAACATTCTATTCTTCGACATTCTCACTTTTGTAATTAGGTTTCCTTTGTCATCGCTTAAAAAAAGACTATAATCTTTAAGATGAATATCTTAGCATTTTTCTAAAAGTTGACCTAAACTTATAATGTTGCTTTTCATATTGGGCACATAGTAAACATTTGAAATTAGTTGGTGGCTATCATCTTTTATGCGAAAAAGGATGTTACCTTTTCCCTTCACTAGTACTTTTGAATCATCTCCAAAAGCGACGCTACCATTCACTGATTTATTCATCTCCACAAACATGCTTCTGTTTCCGCTCATGTGATTGCTAGCACTTGTGTCAAGATACCAAGTATTTTCTTTACCTCCATTGTTGTCATTACGTGCTAGTAAAAGTGTGCCATCTCCATCATTCTTCTCTTCAACATAATTCACTTTCTCATCTACTATGTTGCTTGGAATTCTACACTCTGAACCATAATGCCCAAACTTTTGACAATTATAGCACTGCACTTGAGATTTTTCATACCTCGATCTTGGATTGTTTCTTCCTCGCCCTCTGTTTGAGCTTTCTCCTCTTTTATTATTGAAGCAGTTTTTGTTATTGAAATTCCAGCCTCGTCCATGACCACGACCTCTACCTTGTCATCGGCCTCTTCCTCGGACATAGTGCCTTCTCTCGTTGCTGAAGCTTTCTTCTCTTTTCTTTGGATTGATTTCCATCTTGAAGAGTTGTTCTTCGATCCCTTGCTTCTTCTTCAGTTTTTCTTCATAAGCTTGCAACCTTCCTTGAAGTTGCTCGATCGTCATAGCCTCAAAATCTTTAGTCTCCTCTATTGTTACTACAATGTGGTCAAACTTGGAATCTACTCAACGAAGTATTTTCTCAATAATCGTTAGTTCTCTCAACTCTTCACCATTTCTTTTTAAATCATTAGCAACAATCACAACTCTAGTAAAGTAATTAAAAATTAATTCTGATACTTTCATGTGTAAGGACTCAAATTCACCTCTTAGTATTTGAAGACGGACTTTCTTTACTTGTTTCGCTCCTTTGTAAGAGGTTTCTAACTTCTCCCACGCTTCCTTTGAAGATGTTGCGCCAGCGATCTTTTCAAAAGCATCTTCATCTAATGATTGAAAGATGAGATACTTTACTTTGTTCTCTTTCTTCTTTAAGTCTTTTAAATTCTCCTTTTGTGCCGCAGCTTAAAGTACCTTCATTTTCTGGTACTATAAAGCCCTTTTCCATGACTTTCCACACATCGTGTGCATCCAATAGAGCCTTCATTTTAATGCTCCAATTGTCAAATTTGCTCCTTTTCAATTGCGGAACTTGAAATTACATCATACCACCATTTGCCATATCTCACAAATTGAGTGAGAATTTGGAGATTCTGAATGCACGAATGAATCCGAACGTCGAAAAACCTTTGGGAGGTCTTGGGTCAAATTTGGTCAACTGCCAATGGTCAACAGTCAGGAGTCAACGGTCAACGGTCGGCTCAAGTGACTAACTCGGTTCGGCTTGATCCGGCTTGATTCGGCTTGGTCCGGTTGGTCTAGTTCGGCTCAACACGTTTCAACTTGGTGAGTCAACTCAGTTTCTGGACAGCAAACTTCCGACAGCAATTTCGAGCTCGTCGGAACTCCGATCAGACTGATTCTTGCGGCGTTGCGTTCGTCTCATCGAAAGCTTCGATTTGATATGCTACACGACTATTTTATCCTCCAAACCTAGCTCTGATACCACTTTGTTGGAGAATTTGAAGAATGAAACACAAAGTTTATTAGAGAAAGTTCAAGAACAATTCTCACACTCTCACAAATCACTCTCAGGGGCTTTTTTATGCTTCTTATTCTTTCTTACTCTTAGACTTATATTTCTCAATATAAGAGCATAGCTATTTATAGTGAATAAAACACAAACATAATCATAACAATACACATCACCTAGCACATTTCACCAACCTTTCATCATAACACTAAACATATTCCACTCACCTAGTATGCTTTAAAGGAATCCTTTAATGGCATCAAATGTGTGAAGCTAACCTCCACTCAACATTGTAGACTCGTGATGATGAAGCATGATGATGGAACGTGATAATGGAGAGCCATGTACAACTCAACACTTTATTATTTTATAAATAAGTTTATTGTTTTTCAACAAAAATAACTTCCGAACACTTATGCCACTTAAATTTTGAAAACAGAAACGAAAATGGGCTCCCGAATGATTGGCTGCAAATGACCTTTTTTTATTGAAATTTCAAGAATCGTTGGCTGCCGTACACAGACTCCAAAAGCTAATGTTATCTAATTTCTTTCGGAAAAGGTCTGTATTGTTCTTATTACATTGTCCATTGGCCGACCAATCATATTCATGGCCTTGTAATTAAGATGAAGCTCCAAAAGTCAAAGTCATGCTTCTGCATTAATATATTTCTGTAAGTTGTTGAAATAGTCTACTACCTATTCAGGGCTCCACTGCTTTAATTTTCCCATCCAAAAGCGAAAAAAAATCTATATATGACGTATGAGTGTAGAAACTAATTAAATTTGCTTACAAACGCCTTCACATGAACTAGAGACGATCACCCACACATCACATTTCATTACACTTGCTTAACTTAAGGAAAATGCCTAATATTTCCATTAGCTGCCTTGCCATTCTGATATGGTGCTTCAGCTTGTTGCTTATTAATTCTCCCAGCTTTTCTGCTGGCCAAACCAACGAGACAGACCGACTCGCATTGCTTGCCATAAAGTCACAGCTTCATGATCCATCAGGAGTCACAAGTTCATGGAACAATACTATAAACTTGTGCCAATGGAAGGGGGTGACTTGTGGCCATCGGCATCAAAGGGTAACCGAGTTAGATTTGAGTAACCAAAGGATAGGAGGCATCTTGTCTCCTTATGTTGGAAACCTCAGCTTCCTCAGGTACATCAACCTTTCGGACAACGGCTTCCAAGGTGAAATTCCCCAAGAAATCGCTAATCTTTTTAGGCTTGAGAAACTAGCACTGGACAACAATTCATTTTCAGGTACATTACCCACCAATTTGTCCCGTTGTTCTAACCTCATCCACCTTCTTGTCAGCAAGAACAAGCTCGAGGGACAAATCCCAGAAGGGATAGGCAGCTTGTTGAAGCTTCAAACATTGGCCATCGACTTCAATTATTTAACAGGAGCACTCCCATATTTCGTTGGGAATCTTTCAGCTCTTGAGACATTTTATATTACAGGGAATTCATTGGGCGGGAAAATTCCAGCTACCCTTGGCCTACTCAGAAACTTGGTTGATCTCAACGTAGGTGAAAATCAATTCTCCGGTATGTTTCCTCGTTCAATTTGTAACATCTCTTCCCTCGAGTGGATTTATCTTGCATTCAACAGATTCAGCGGAAGTTTTCCATTTGACATTGTTGTCAATCTTCCAAACCTTAAAGCGCTTGCTATTGGTTTGAACAATTTTTCTGGCTCTATTCCTGATTCATTGTCCAATGCTTCAAATCTTGAGATCCTTGACTTTACCGGCAATCAACTCAAAGGGAAAGTGTCAATTGATTTTAGCAGCCTTAAGAATCTATGGTGGTTAAATTTGGAGCAGAACAATTTGGGGACGGGGACAGCCAGTGATCTCGATTTTGTAACCTTTCTAACTAACTGTAGTAGTTTGAAAGTGCTTAGTTTACATGATAATCAATTCGGAGGAAAGCTGCCTCATTCTATAGCCAATCTCTCGTCAACAATGATTGACTTCCGCATAGGAGGAAACAAAATATCTGGAACCATACCTCCTGGAATAAGAAATCTTGTCAATCTAATTGCACTCACTATGGAAGAAAACCAATTACATGGCACAATTCCTGATGTAATTGGTGAGCTTAAAAACTTGCAACAATTATCCCTGTTTAATAACTTTTTACAGGGGAGCATTCCCTCTAGTCTTGGTAATCTTACTAAACTGGCCGAACTTCCATTGAGCTTCAATAACTTGCGGGGCAATATACCCCCATCCCTTGGTAATTGTCAGAATTTGAGGATGTTCACCGCCTCCCAAAACAAGCTCACTGGTGCCTTGCCCCAACAACTTCTCAGCATAACAACACTTTCACTTTTCCTAGATCTGTCTAATAATCTTCTAAACGGCTCTCTTCCTCTACAAGTGGGCAACCTGAAGAATCTTGTAATATTGGACATATCTAGCAACCAATTTTCTGGCGTGATTCCTGTTACTCTAAGTGCTTGTGTAAGCTTAGAATATCTTAATATTTCGGGCAATTTTTTTCATGGCGTAATTCCCCTTTCTTTGGTTTTCTTGAAAAGCATTAAAGAGTTAAATTTCGCAAACAATAATTTGTCTGGCCAGATTCCAAAATTTCTTGAAAATCTATCTTTCTTAGAATTATTAAATCTTTCTTCTAATCATTTTGAGGGTGAGGTTCCAACAAAAGGAGTTTTTAGTAATAAAACCAAAATTTCACTCCAGGGGAATGTGATGCTTTGTGGGGGTATAGATGAATTGCATTTACCATCCTGTCCTTCTAAAGGATCAAGAAAACCGAAGATCGCTCCTCTCAAAGTGTTAATTCCAGTGGCAGTGTCATGTTTGATCTTATCCTCATGCCTTACTATTGTTTATGTTCGACGAAGGAGATCTGCACGTAAACCTGTTGATACGTCGCCCATGGAAAAAAAATTTCATATGGTTTCTTATGCAGAGCTGAGTAAGGCAACAAGTGAATTTTCATCGTCAAATATGATTGGTCAAGGAAGCTTTGGATCTGTGTACAAAGGGATTTTGGGTGAAGATAAAATGATAGTTGCAGTGAAGGTGATAAATCTTAAGCAGAAAGGAGCTTTCAGGAGTTTTCTGGCTGAATGTGAAGCATTGAGAAATATTCGCCACCGAAATCTCATCAAACTCATCACTATTTGCTCTAGTACAGATTTTAAGGGGGTTGATTTCAAGGCTCTTGTTTTCGAATATATGGAAAATGGAAGCTTAGAGGATTGGTTGCACCAGAGCAATGATCAACTTGAAGTTTGCAAATTAAGTCTCATTCAAAGAGTGAACATAGCCATTGATGTGGCTTCTGCAATTGAATATCTTCATCACCATTGTCAACCACCTATGGTTCACGGAGATCTAAAACCAAGCAATGTTCTGCTAGATCATGACATGGTTGCCCATGTGGGTGACTTCGGACTAGCAAAATTTCTCTCTAGTCACCACCTTGATACTGCTAGTAAAACTCCATCAAGATCAAGCTCAATTGGGATAAAAGGAACGGTTGGCTATGTTGCTCCAGGTAAGTTTTTCATGTTACACACACACATCCCATTATTTTCTTATATGAATGATCACCTTTTTTTAATGCCCTACACTGGAGATTGTGTTTTTTCATTTTGTTGTTTAGCTCGGTTCACATGTTTTTAAAATGCGGATATCACAATATATTCATATATTTGAAAAGTAAAAAAATGTGAACATCTTAATAAAAAGTATAACACAAACAACAATTCTCTACATTAGAGTTTGTGTTTTTTCATTTTAGTTTTTAGCTCCGCTCACATTTTTAAAATACACACATCTTGATATATTTATATATTTAAAAAGTAAAAAAAAGTGTGAACAATTGTATATTTATATATTTAAAAACTATTATACACTTACTGTATCTTAGCATTCGTTTGGCAACTAACACAATGAATCAACTTGTTTAAGAGTATGGCATGGGTAGCGAGGCGTCAATGACTGGAGATGTATACAGCTTTGGAATTCTGTTGTTGGAGATGTTTACCGGAAGGCAACCAACCGATGCAACGTTTAATGAAGGACTTACTCTCCATGAATTTGCCAAGATGGTTTTACCAGAAAAAGTGATGGAGATTGCTGATCCTTCACTTTTGATGGAGGTAATGGCGAACAACTCTAAGACTCAGCAAGACAGAAGAGCCAAAATAGAGGAGTGTTTGAATGCCATAATTAGAACTGGTGTTCTCTGCTCAACAGAATCTCCTTTTGAGCGGACGGAGATGAGAGATGTTGTGGCTAAATTATGCCACACAAGGGAGGCTTTTCTTGGCAGGAGGATTTGATGTAACAGTGATGTTAAGTGCCTAAAGAGGCCATGCACAAAAATATATTATCTAAACAATCAATTTTTATTTCTAAACTTTCTATATAATTCAATAAAGTCGGATTCAACTGATTGGATTGGATTCTGTGCAACTCTAGAAAGGATGGAAATAATAAGTTCGGCCACAAAGATCTAACTAACAAATGAATATAATTAGTCAAAAAAGGAAATGATTAGAATATAAATAGTTTAAATGAAAACGGATATTATTCATGCATTGTTCCCTGTTAAATTGCTTCACAAGGAATTAATCCACCCACATCAACACGGCACAAATCACAATTTCTTCTCTGTATATCCAATTGATACACGAGTGGCTTAAGTTTTTTCCTAATTGACACCCACATCCACACGGCACGAATCACAATTTGTCCTAGGGTTCATCGCTACAGTGAGATACAAGCAAAGATCCAACTAAAATACAGGATCAAATAAACTGAATTCAAGCTTCAAGATTAAGGCCCTGTTTAAGCTGCAGCAAATTTTTAAAAAATTACTGTGGCAGTTATTATTTATCAAATACCAATCTTAATACCAAACAGCACCTAATACTAGTAGTCTAACAGGGCCTAATGCGAGGTAGCAAAACATTTAGAGATTAATAAAGGAAAGGATTAGGGACCATTTTATAACCAAATGTTTTGTTATTTGGCACCCAAGAGAGGCATAAATCAAAACTGTAATCTAAAATACAAGTTTAAGACTCAGATTGAAGAACTAATAAAAAGCTACTCATGAACTGGTTCATTTGAAGCTATAAACACTTGGGCTAATGACCATTACAACAGAATCTGATAAGGATACCAGAATCCCAAGACACAAAAACAGCAAATATGGGCTCGAATAAAATTTTGCCCAAGTTGTTATTATCAGACTCATCACTCGAATCTTCCAACAGTACCTCCAAACAATTTCGAGCGAGAACGTCTGAACCTTTTGCTCGCGGTTTCAAACAGTACCTCGATCCTTCTGCTCGCGATAAGCTCGAGCAGGATTAGCCTCCTTCGTCCTGTTCCGCTGTCTTCTCCAGAAATGAGATCTCCCGGACCTGTACTCACAGAAAACCGGGTCAGGGGTCGCCGGGCGTTTCCCGGCGAAAACCCTCCGACGCTCAAGTCAGTAATCGGGTTTTCTTTTTGGTATCTCCCTTAGTGAGGGAGACCGGAAAGATAAAAGGGGTATTATTTCGCCCCTTTTGGATAAGTATGGTGTTTTTTTCGGAGAAAATCAGATGAGAGGGATGAGAATGGGAAGAACCTGTTTGAACTTACAGATCTTTTCCATGAAAATTGCTAACCCTTCGTGTGTCAAAGGATCCAACCCCTGTGCCGTTCTCCTTCGTTTCCTTTTATACTCTGTTTTTCCCTCTTTTTCCCTTTCCAGGCTGTCCACTCCCACGCTAGTGGTGTCTGGGTCCCTCTGACAGTCAGATTTGGAGGAATATTCCCTAGGGATGAGCGGCTGTTCCCTTAATCCGATGCACGTGGCCAGATCACTATGTCGGGCAAGCGTGCAGGGAATGATGACACCTTGGTGGCACGTGCCGACCGCCGACAACAGTGTCATCTCTCCACCATGTGGGACCCTTGTCAGACACCAAAAGGTATGCCAAGATTCTGAGAAAACGGGTCGGGTCTTGCCCAGTTGTGCTCGTGGAACTCTGCGAGCAGGAAAGATGTGCTCGATTCCCGACCTTGACCATCTTTGACCTGATGGACGACATCGAGCAGAGTGCTCGGCTCTCGACCTTGACTAGCTTTGACCTGATATACGACCTCGAGCATAGTGCTCGGCTCTCGACCTTGACCAGCTTTGACAAGAAGGATGCTCGAGCTAGGCCGTCCCCGAGACGTCTTACTCAAGCTGGAAGGGCTTCGTGGCCTCTGTCTGACATTTACTTAAACACCAGTCCCCCAGTTTCTAGTCTTTTGAGTGAAACGAGATAAGACTGGAAACTCAGTAATGATGGGCCGAATTCGCGGCCTTTTACTTTTCCCCATGCTCCCAGCTGCCTGCCACTTGAATCATTTCTCATTTAAGACGGGACACGTGGGTTGATCCCAGCCGTTTATTTGAAATTTAAAGAGACGTGACCTAAAAAGTTGGGTTGATCCCCAACTTCTTCACTGTTCCCTCTATTTGCTTATTTCTCATTCTAATTCAAAATTCATTTGCTCTCCCTTGCTTACCGGTCTTCTTCTTTCTGTCAAAGCGGCTTCCGGCTACCCATACCTCCTTTCGTGTTCAGGTACCACTCGATCTTCCATTTCTCCACTCTGTTTCTTCTTCTGCACCCTGTTAATCCATACCCTTTGGAAAATGTCGAATCCCCAGCATCCCCGTAGGATGTCATCGGAGGACTCTTCCTCTTCTAGTGAGGCACAGCCTCTTAGTATAATCCCCGCGAGGGATTCTAGTCCCGAGAGGGATTACCATGGTGAGACCCAGCCGCATCGGAGGTAAGGGCCGGTCGGAGGTCCGGCGTGGGGAATACCCGTAGACCACTTGGAATGTCAAACCTCTCAATCGGAGTTGAGCGGACTTAGGGAGACTTACCGCATTCCAGATAGTGTAATTACGAGGTTGCCGAGGCGGTGAAATCCCGTAGCCCCACGTGGGTTTACTAACCTTATTTGGAGTGCTTCGGATGGGGGTTAGGTTGCCTCTCGACCTTATTTTGCTGGGTTTTATGCGGGTTTCGATCGGCCTGCAGGCAGCCGAACCCGAATGGGTGGAGAGTCCTTTCCAGGGCTCTTCGTTTTGTGGAAGCAGCTGCGATCTGGATGAGCCCTTGGTAGGGAAATCGGACACCTCTACCGACTAAGTGCAGCCGAAGGATCTTTGGTTGGTATTATCTTACCTCCGACTGAAGGGTAGAAGCCCATCAGCTGATCTCCTACCTCCGGTGGCAGCTGGAAGAGCAAGTTCTTCTTCGTTGGGGAAAGTGGGAGCCTGTGCACGCCGTGGCGAGGAGTCCCTCCAGTCCCGCGGCATTTCTGCACTCCAGGTCATTTATCTTCCTTGTGGATTTTGCTTTTAGTTTTCCTGTTCGCGTCTGTTTTCATTGTTATGCTTTGGTTGCTTTTGCAGTCTCCTGGGGTGCTTCTTATTCAATCGGTGGTCGGCTTCGAGCACGTGTGCAGACTGCCCTTGCAAACGCGAGCTCGTGTAGGGAGTTGTTGACACCTCGGAGCTTTTTGGAGTCTAATTTAATAGCAGGCGAAGAGATGGTGGCGGGATCGCGAGCTGTTACTGCAGCGTGTGGGCACTGTCGAAGGTGCGAGCACATCAAAAGACCATGGCGAGAATCGGTGCTCCGCCTCCTCCAGCTCGAGCTTACGCTTCTTGGCTCGGCGGATCGAGCGTCTGAGGCGAGGTCCTCCTCGTGGGAGACGGAGGGCTGGCGACACGGCTCGATCCTCAAACCCAGTGGTGTGCGAGGAGCAGTCGGCCCGGCCGTTCAGAGCCTTACCGTAGGACTTCTGACGAAGAGGCGGCCAAGCGGGTTTCGAATGAGATAGAGACACATGCTCCTCGAGTCTTTGTTCGATATCTTCCAGTGACTCTCCTCCAGAGCTTTGGCATCTGCAACCGGGCTCAGCGAAATAACTCACGAGTTCCGGGAGGAACTTGAGCAAGGTTCGAGCTTGGGCGAGGCTTTGAGCAGCGGAAGGAAGAGAATCAAAAGCTACTGGGCGAAAATATAAATTTTGCGAGAGAAGGCAGTGGGCGACTCTAAGGTTTACGGGCTTGAGAAGGAGTTGAGTGAGACCAGAGCAAGCTGAAGCATGCTCGAAAGGACCTGGACACTCAGAAGTCTTGCTATGAGCAGCTCTTGGAGGGAGAAACTGCTCGTCTTCAAGAACAGATTGACACTCTGAAGGTCCGACTTACTCTCGAGGTACAGCGATCGAGGCGGACTCCAGCTATGAATGCCTCATGTATGCTTTTGGCAAGGCATACCCAGGCCAGACATGACCGGGGTTGAAGGGTATGTGGCCAGAGTACATGAGCAATCCTGAAGCTGCCCGATCAGAGCCCCAAGGTGTTGAAAGAGAGCTCGCTCCTTCTCCTTCCAATGCTCCTCCTGCTGAAGCTCCTGCTGGTGTCCTTCATCCTGCTCCCCTAGCGATGATCCTGCTGCTGGCGATGATGTTCACGATCTTGATCTTGCTCTTCCCCTGCTGCTCTCGAAGGCGCCCTACTGCTTGAGTGACTCAGACTCTTATTATTATTATTATTATTTTTTTTTTTTTACATATGTAATATTTTCAAGAGAAATAAAAAGATACATGTTCGAACAATTCTGTTGACTGCTCCTGCGCATACATTCTCATGCCCTATATCTCGACTACAGATGTGCTTGCTAAGTAAAAAATTTTCTAAGTGTTGTACATCTTTTATTTATGAATGCATGGTAGAATTTTGCTCTGACTTAGGCTAAGTAAGCCTTAAGTCTATATTACGAGCTCATTTGACTTGCTTGAGCCTGCATTTGGCTCTTGCTAGACAACGTCCCGCCTCGAACTTAGGCCTAGGGACTTTTGGACAAGGGGTTCCTTTGAACCCCGGCTCGGGCCTGTAATTGACCCGAGGTCTTCTGATAATACTCCTGCTCTGGTTTTCAAATAACCCGAGCTTGGCACCGTCCCGCCTAATAAGTTAGGCTTTGGGACTTCTGGCCGAGGAGCTCTTCTTCTGCTCGAGCCTTTTAATTGACCCGAGGTCTTCTGATGATACTCCTGCTCTGGTTTTCAGATAACCCGAGCTAGGCACCGTCCCGCCTAATGAGTTAGGCTTTGGGACTTCATGCATAGGAGCTCTTCTTCTCCTCGAGCCTTTCAATCTACCCGAGCTTCTGAAAACACTCCTGCTCTGGTTTTCAAATAACCCGAGCTCGGCACCGTCCCGCCTAATGAGTTAGGCTTTGGGACTTCTGGCCAAGGAGTTCTTCTTCTGCTCGAGCATTTTAATTGACTCGAGGTCTTCTGATGATACTCCTGCTCTGGTTTTCAGATAACCCGAGCTAGGCACCGTCCCGCCTAATGAGTTAGGCTTTGGGACTTCGGCCAAGGAGTTCTTCTTACGCTCGAGCATTTTAATTGACTCAGTGTCTTGATGATACTCCCTGCCTCGGTTTTCGAGATAACCTGAGCTAGGCAACGTCCCGCCTAATGAGTTAGGCTTTGGGACTTCATGCATAGGAGCTCTTCTTCTCCTCGAGCCTTTCAATCTGCACCGAGCTTGAAACACTCCTGCTCTGGTTTTCAAATAACTCGAGCTCGGCACAGTCCCGCCTAATGAGTTAGGCTTTGGGACTTCGGCAAGGAGTTCTTCTTACGCTCGAGCATTTTAATTGACTCGAGGTCTTCTGATGATACTCCTGCTCTCGGTTTCGAGATAACTCGAGCTAGGCAACATCCCGCCTAATGAGTTAGGCTTTGGGACTTCATGCATAGGAGCTCTTCTTCTCCTCGAGCCTTTCAATCTACCGGAGCTTCGAAAACACTCCTGCTCTGGTTTTCAATAACTTGAGAGCTCGGCCGATCCGCTCTAATGAGTTAGGCTTTGGGACTTCGGCCAGGAGTTCTTCTTACGCTCGAGCATTTTAATTGACTCGAGGTCTTCGATGATACTCACTGCTCTGGTTTTCAAATAACTTGGAGCTTGGCAAGTCACGCCTAATGAGTTAGGCTCGGGACTTCGGTCGAGGAGCTCTTCTTCTTCATTCTTTATTTTGAACTTGCATTGTAAATGTTGTTCTTATTTTTACATACATTTGTACTTTTACATATCCCATCTTGGGATGAAATATTTACATTAGCCTTGCAATACAAGAAAACCTATTGAAAATACTTCTTCAGGAGTTGCGCGTTCCATGGCCTCTTGACCTCTCGTCCATCTGGATGAGCCAGCCGGTATGCTCCTGGTCCTGCTAGTTGAGTGACTCGATACGGACCTTCCCAGTTCGGTCCTAATACACCTTGCCTTGGGTCGCTCGTGTTACGGTTGACTTTCCTTAACACCCGATCACCCACTGGAGCCGTGAATGTGTACCTTTGGTTGTAATAACGAGCCACTCTCTGTTGATATTCTGAAATCTTGGCGGCTACCCTTTCTCTTTTTTCTTCCAGCGAGTCCGAGCCTGCACATGTGCTTCGTTGTTTTGCTCCTCGTTGAAGTGCTGCGTCCGGTGCGTCCCGATTCCTATTTCGGTAGGAACCACTGCTTCGTGACCAAATGCCAAGGAGAATGGGGTCTCTCCGGTGGCCGTTTTGTGTGTGGTTACATGCGCCCACAAGACACCAGGCGACTCGTCCACCGAGGCCCTTTTGCTCGCCCGATCTTGTCTTGAGGCGTTTTATTGTTTTATTCGCGGCCTCTACTTGCCCATTGGCTGTGGGTGTGAGGAGAGCAGAACTTGACTCTATCCCAGATTCAGCGGAAATCTACGAACTTGCCATTATCAAGCGCCTCCCGTTATCGGTGACTAATGCATGAGGTATCCCATACCTGCAAATGACATTCTTCCAAATGAAGTCAGTGGTTTTACCTTCGGTGATGCTGCTTAAGGCTCCCACTTCAACCCATTTGGTGAAATAGTCAATCGCGACTATGGCATGGGTGGCGGATGCTTTCCCCTTTGGCAGTGGTCCGATCAAATCAATTCCCCATTGAGCAAACGGCCACGGCGAATTCATCACCGTCAGGTTTTCCGGAGGCTGAGTTAAGTGATTGGCAAAGCTCTGGCAACTCTTGCAGCTTCTCGTCTTCTCCTGGGCATCTTGGTGCATGCGAGGCCAAAAATACCCTTGCCTCAAGGCCTTGAAAGCCAAGGACCTCGCACCAGAATGATTTCCACAAACTCCCTCATGTATCTCTCTGAGGACGTAATCAGCCTCTTCTTGGTCTAAGCACCGCAGCAAGGGGAGGGTGTACCCCCGTCTGTATAAGACTCCATCGATGAGAGTATACCTGGCTGCTTTGCACCTCAATTTCCTTGCCTGCTTCTTATCAGCCGGTACTGTCCCTTCCTTGAGGTAAGACGTGATCGGCTCCATCCAGGTATTGCTCGCTGATAAGCTCATCACCTCGTCCTTCTGCTCGATACTCGAGCACGTTTTCATTTCCAGAGGGATAGATTTTGGAAACTTGGGATCCGAGGTGGCTGCCAAGCGAGCTAACATGTCAGCTCGAAAATTCTTCTCCCTTGGTATTTGCTCCACCTCGACAGCTCGAAAGTTCCCCATCAGCTTCCTTACCTTCTGAAGGTAGGCATCCATCTTCTCCCCCTTTGCCTGGAAGCTCTCGTCGAGGTGATTCGTTACCAACTGTGAGTCTGTTCGAAGCTTTACCTCCTCGGCTCTCACTACCGAGGCGAGCTTCAGCCCTGCTATTACAGCTTCATACTCGGCTGATTATTAGTTACTTGAACTCTAATCTCGACAGTATTGCATCTCTTCCCCTACGGGCTCAAAGCACAACTCCTGCTCCTGCTCCCTGACTTCCGCAGGATCCATCTACTGTGACAATCCAGATGTTGGTCGAGGCCTGGGAACCTGGTATGGGCTCGCTCTCCATCTCCTCGTCTCTCGCTGTGCACTCGACCACGAAGTCGACTAATGGTCGTGCTTTTATTCTTTGCTCGGGGTTGGTAATTCGAGTCAAACTCAGCTTAATTCCATCGACCATTTCACCAACCTTCGAAGTCTCGAGGTTTGTACAAAGTTTGCACGAGAGGTTGATCGATCGAAGCCATCTTGAATGTGCACGAAAATAAGGCCTCGATTTTGGTGCTTGTGACCGGGGCGGTGCCCATTTCTCCATTGGTGGATCACGGGTCTCGCCTCTATCAACGCTCCTGCTCGTGTAATAAGCAGTCTTGTACCTCGACTCTTCCACTTACCGGGTCGAGCTCGTTGCCCGTTGGGACCATGCTAAGTATAGATCATGATACCTCTCCTGCTCGAGGTGTTGATGATGATGGAGCTTTCAACAAATACTCTTTCGATTCTTTGGAATGCCGCCTCGCATTCAGGCGTCCACTTTGTCTTTCTTCCCTTCTTCATTTCTTGGAAGAAGACGCGGCATTTATCCGTGGCTCGGGATACGAACCTGTTGAGAGACGCTAGCTTGCCGGTCAGACTCTGTATCTCTTTGAGGCTACGAGGGGACCTCATTTCTATCACTGCTCTGATCTTCTCCGGGTTGGCCTCGATCCCCCTGTGACTCACCATGAATCCTAAGAATTTTCCCGAACTCACCCCGAAAGCACATTTTTCGGGGTTTAACTTCATTCGGTACTTCCTTAGGAGTGCGAAGGTCTCCTTTAGATGCTTTACATGCTCCTGCGCATCTTTGGATTTGGTGATCATATCATCTACATATACCTCCATAGTCCGACCGATCAACGGTTTGAAAACCTTGTTTACTAGCCTCTGGTACGTCGCCCCTGCATTCTTTAGGCCGAAAGGCATGACCTTGTAGCAGTACAGCCCCTGATTGGTGATGAAAGCTGTACACTCCTCGTCTGACTGGTGCATGGGAATTTGGTTATATCCACGAGAATGCATCCATAAAGCTTAGCAACCGTGCCTACCTAGTAGAGTCCACCGGTTGGTCTATCTTGGTGAGTGGAAAGCTATCTTTTAGGCGAGGCCTTGTTCACGTCCGTGAAGTCAACACGCATTCTCCATTTCCATTTGCTTTCTTCACTGACCACATTCGAGATCCATTCGGGTAGGATACCTCCCGTATGAATCCACTTTCAGTGACTTTTCAACCTCGCGGTTGATGGCTTCGTATCTCTCTCGGTTGGCGCACCTCCTCTTACGCTTTCAGAACAGCATCTTTCCGTCTTGCCCGACCTGTGACACGCCACTACGGATCGATCCGGGCATATCATCATGCGTCCATGCGAACACATCTGCGTGTGCTCGCGGACATTCCACTGACTTTTCCTTCAGCGGCTCGCTAAGGCCGAGCCGATCCGGACTTTCTTCCGGGATCTTACGCTATCACCTCGAGCTCCTCCAACTTCTCAGCTGGCTCTTGCCTTGGTTCCTCGATTCTCCCTCGTGTCTAGCGAGGTGATCTGCATAGTTTCCTTGGCGGCAGCAGTAGCGACTCCTCGCCACCGCTTTGGTCGCCTTTCACGACCCTATAGCCCCGTTTACTCGGTGCTTGAGGCTAAGTAATGGGTTGACGACACGCATTGGCTGATCCTCATAAATGGCCTCCCTAGAATCGCTTTGAGTGCAGGTTGGTTTCATCTACCACCACGAAATCCGACATCGTATTCTTCTCGAAGGCTTGAGCCCATAGTTCTTGCCAACTTGATGATTCCTAGGGGTATTAGCTTTCCTCCCGAATCCGCTTCAAGGAAGTGCTCGTATGCTCGAGGCTCGCGCTGTTATTCCTAAATCCTCAAGTGTGGATTTGAAAAGAATATCTACAGAGCTCCCAGAGTCGACCGATGATTCGGTCAACTTCCTTGTTTGCTATCTTGGCTTTCACCACGGGGCATCTTCATGGAAGTCTGACACCCCTCCCATCTTCATCCATCCACATGATTGGCACTGCTAGAACCTTGGCCTTTTGGTCGCGGGAGCCGTGAACAGGACTTCTCGGCTGACAGCAGCATATCTGCAATAGTTTTTTCGGGCCCTGTTGGAACTTCCGGCCATCGTCGGTCCACCTGAAATTACCCTCGTGGATGGTGGTTCCGTATCTATTTCGTAGGCCCGGTCGTCTTCTTCAGGCTGTTGTTCAACTACCGGGTGCCCCCCCTCTACAAACTCATCCAGGTATCGATTTCTAACCAAATCTTCCACCTGGTTTTTCAAATCACGGCACTGCGATGTGGCGTGACCGTGATCTCCATGGAAACGGCAAAACTGTCCCCTGCTCCGCTTGCTAGCTGGGGTGGTCATCGGCGTTGGAGGGCTCAGCAGTCCACGCTCCTCAGCCACTTGAAGTATCTCTTCAAGAGATACCTTCAACTCAGTATCTTGTCATGTAGCGGGGCTCTGTTCCACTTACTTGGCTGCCCTATCCCTCGGGAAGCTTCTTGGTGGGGTGGCGATGAGCGATCACCCTGTTATGGCTCCCTCGAGTCTACTCGGTGGCTGGTTGGGGATGTATGGCCATCATGGCCTGGTATTCTCTGTGATCCGGCACGGAGACTGCTGGGGTGGTTGAGGAACCACCCGCGGTGGGGGAACTCTCTGATACGGGTTGTACAGGGCTGCCCGGTCCCTTGCTGCCTTTGGAGCCTGTGTCCCTCGGGCAGGACTCCCTTTCTCCTTCCGTCTTGCTCCAGTGACTTGTTCACTCCTTAGCTTGGCAGCCTTTTCTTCTTCAATTACCATGTCCAGTTTTATTTGTTCAGTGCAGCGTCCGAATACTGAGCGGATCGTAGGACTCCGCGAGGTTATACCATGGTCTCCCATCAGAACACCCTCTTTTAATCCCCTAGAGCTTGAGGATGGTTGAGCGCTACCAAGATCTAGGACCGATCTATGGTATCTTTTGATAAACTCCGGAGGGACTCCCTTCTTTCTGCCTCACCTCGGCTGACTCCATCATGTCATCCTCGGGGGTCACTGCGCCCGAAATTATTCCATGAACTCCTGCACATCTGTTCAAAACTCGAGATACTTCCCAGTGGAGCACTGCGGTACCATTCTCTCGCCCTTCCCTCAGAGTGAGCGGGAAGGCCACTGCACTTCTGTCTTGGCGACAAACCTTGCACCCTAGTCGGTCATTGAACCGCTCTATGTGTATTAATGGGTCACTCTTTCCCGAATATTGTAGATCCAGGAGGCGAAAGTCCAGCGGGATCGTGACACCCGTAATCTCCAGGAGAGAGGATTCGTTGTCCGGCATTATTCGCCGACTTGGACTCTTTCGGTTCCCAGAAGATCTTCCACAACTTGTGCTAACTGCGTACTTCTCCCTCCGACTCCTCCATACGAGAGGTTGGGGCCGCCTCCTGCAAATGTTGACGAGACCCCTTTCCTCCATGTTCGTTTCTTCTCTTCTCTGTGACATTCGATTGCACTGAGGTCTTTGGGCTTCATCTCCGCATTTTCCGAACATGACCATTCCCTCAGTTGGACTCGGGACATCGTTGCATGCTTTTCTCCGTCCTCCACGAATTCTTATAGCGAGGAGGTCATAATCTCGATCTGTTTTCCATCAGATCCATCCTTTCACGAATCTCCACATTACAGGCCTCATTGGCCACTTCTCTCGAGTCATCGATTCTTGAGGACTTACTCCTCTTGATTGTTTCCCTCATCGTTGTGTTTTGTGTGTCTTGATGTATTAGGAAATCGGGCTTTTTGTGCGATCCCGCAGATGGCGCCAAAAGATGTTGATGCACTTTTCCGCGTGCCTCAGCGGTTCCTCGAATCTTCCAGCGATGCCTCCAAGCAGCTCGGCGGGAGCGTCACGAACCTTTGCTCGCGGTTTCAAGCAGTACCTCGATCCTTACGCTCGCGATAAGCTCGGCGGGATTAGCCTCCTCCGTCTGTTCAGTTGTCTTCTCCGAAATGAGATCTCCGGACTGTACTCCTGACACGGGTCGGGGTCGTCGGGCGTTTCCGCGAAAACCCTCCGACGCTCAAGTCGATGTCGGGTTTTCTTTTGGTATCTCCCTAGTGAGGAGGCCGGAAAGATAAAAGGGTATTATTTCGCCCCCTTTTTGGATAAGTATGGTGTTTTTCGGAGAAAATCGGATGAGAGGATGAGAATGGGAAGAACACTGTTTGAACTTACAGATCTTTTCCATGAAAATTGCTAACCCTTCGTGTGTCAAAGGATCCAACCCCGTGCTAGTTCTCCTTCGTTTCCTTTTATACTCTGTTTTCCCTCTTTTCCCTTTCCAGTCGTCCACTCCCACGCTAGTGGTGTCTCGGGTCCCTCGACGGTCGAGTTGGAGGAATATTCCCTAGGGATGAGCGATTGTTTCCTTAATCCGATGCACGTGGCGGATCACTATGTCGGGCAAGCGTGCGGGGAATGATGACACCTTGGTGGCGCGTCTTGACCGCCGAAACAACGGTGTCATCTCTCCACCATGTGGGACCCTTGTCGAGACACCAAAAGGTATGCCAAGATTACGAGAAAGCGGGTCGGGTCTTGCCCGGTTGTGCTCGTGGAACTCTGCGGCGGGAAAGATGTGCTCGATTCCAGGCCTTGACCATCTTTGACCGATGGGCGACATCGAGCGAGTGCTCGGCTCTCGACCTTGACTAGCTTTGACCGATATCGACCTCGAGCATAGTGCTCGGCTCTCGACCTTGACCGGCTTTGACAAGAAGGATGCTCGAGCTAGGCGGTCCCGAGAGCGTCTTACTCAGTCGGAAGGGCTTCGTGGCCTCCGTCCGACATTTACTTAAACACTACCATCAGACACAAACATGCAAAGATCTCCAGAGATCATCAATCTTCTCCAAGATGTCTGCGTCCTCAAGAGTAATAACTTTGTGTATCAATAAATGTTGTTATCACCACTATCATCTGACACATCACACACACAAAGATCTCCAAACATCATCAATTTTCTCCAAGATCTCTCCATCCTCAGAAGAATAACTTTGTACATCAATATATGCTCTTCCTGGAAATTTTCTAGATCGCCCAATCTTAACTTCCTTTATGCAATGCTGCCAACAAGAGAGAGGAATAGACTGGCAGCAATATAGACTTCTCTCTCCTTCAGATATAAGAGGCTTCTTATAAGAGAACTGAAACAACAGTAAGCAACATCTATTATCAACCCTAGGAGGGAAAAAAAAACACAGAGCACACACTATCTAGGACTTTAATAAGTTCAGTTAAAAATTTATTCCTACTGGATTCTTTAAAGACAATTGACAACACAAGGTTAATTAACAAGTAGAAATTTAAGTATAGATTTTACATAAGATCCCATCAAGGACATGCATGACATAAGAAATTGATATAGCATCTCCAAAATCGAAATGACGCCAGTTCAATTAAATGATTTGCCATAACCAATGACTTTATATAAGGTGTCTACAAATGAAAGAATAAGCTGTTTCTGAAACTAGCATTATATAATAGGAATCCTGTTGACTTAATGTTCTCAGTTACCATTAGTCTTTTCAACAAGAAAGGCCATAAACATAGTGAGAATAATGATTTATTAAGATACTATCATATCACATCTCCACGATATGGATCAGGTCTATAATTCTCATAAATGAAAAATACAACGTACCTGGAAAGAAATCTTGTACTCCCAACAATATAGATCAGAAATCTTGTACTCCCAACAATAATTTTTCCGCATGTGATGAAATCCAGAGCAAGCCATAGACAAGTTTTGCAAGGGAAACTTTTCGATGTTCAGAGGTCGAAAAGCGCACACACTTGTCATTATTAATTGGGGACATTAGATTTCCCGCAATTCCCTTGGTATAATCACAGCCTTCAGGAAGAATTAAAAAAAGAAAAAGAAAAGAAAAAAGGATTAGAACTTCAAGATGCATGATACTAAATTATTCATTCAAAATAGAAAATTTTAAGTAAAAGAATTTGGAAGGAAAAAACATACCTCAGGATCGCATTCCAAGCTTAAAACTTTGGAACAATGACTGAACGTTCCTAGAAGTTCAATCAATTTCCCGTAACATTGATTGCCAATATTATCAGAGCCGAAAAACAGTGTTGTTTCCGCAAAGCCAGAGCATTTGAAAGGGTACCAAATTACCATGATATTTGAATATTCTTAAATTTGGAGTGTCAAGCTTGAACTCATCCAACTTTTCACAACTTTTGAAAAATAATTTCTTAAGATTGCCACTTGAAATCTTAATACCCCTTAAATTCATACAATCTTTACCTGTTGACTTAGGCTGTTTGGTGGACATGAGAGGCAGTTAGAGTTTGGATGATACAAAATTTACAATTTTCAATTTAAAGAATGGTGTTAATTCTGTTTCCACCCCGTTTTTTCTTTTATTATTATTTTTAATTATAATTTTGTCCATGACGATTACTGAAAAGGACAAATAATGTTCTTTCTTATTTAACGATAGTTCATAGTAGCCATCACTTCACATTTCACAGTATACTTCTAGCTATACCTGGTTAAGGATGATCCGTTTGGTTGGATAAAAGTTTCTTAAATTGTTAAATATTAACGCTAATAATTTAATTTATTTTTCATAAGTTGTTGGTTTAATCACAATTTATCCTACGTTCTTAAAAGCCAATTTTTATACATTTAACACATACAATTCATGAAATAACTCAATTAATATGTTATTGAAAAAAAAAAAAACTCAATACTTATACTTAATTTTATTATCACTATTTTCTTAATCCTTTTGCTCTTAAATTGCATTTGTATATGTTCATTTGAAAATTGAAATATATTTCATTTAATAATATTTTAAGCAAATTATATAAAAAAATAACGATAAAACATTTGAGGAAACTAAAATTACTTAACTTATGAAAGTGTTATAATATTATTTTTAATGGGATTTCTCTATAATGTTGTATGAGTTTTAACAGCATTGATAATGGGCTAATTATAGACTTTAGATTTGTGTGGTATAATCATAGTCATTCATTTAATGTAATCAATAAATAAGTAAAAGATAGCAGATAACTTACGGGTTGTAGTTAAAAGTTATTTTTTAAAATTTAAATTAATATTAACTTTGTAGCATATTTAAAGTATGATATTATTTTATATCATACATAGCACTAAAGAAAATGCGACTATATAAATGTAATTAAATCTAATACTATTTTGTAGCTTTTCTAAAGTTATGTTATTAAAACTTAAATGTTACATTTATAATCTGTTACAACTTTAATGTAAAATATAACAAAAAATATAATGACATTTTTTAGTACTTAATTGTAGCTTTGTTTATAAAATGCTATTATAGAATGACAATCAGCTACGTTTACAAATATGGTAAGTGATTTTTCTTGTAATTAGGACTTATATATATATATAATATACATAATATATGCATTAATAGTCCTTCTATCTATCCCTACCTATTAATAACAAGGAAATTAATACAATAGTCTAATTATGAATTGATATATGAAATAGAGATATTGGTAAAAATCAATTTTATAGAATAATAAAGTAAACCATATTTTTATGGATATTTGATACTCTAGTCTAAAATTAGATGAAATATACCGCATGATATTTTACACAGTAGTCTAATTTTCAACAATCGCATATAATTTTTATAAGCTAATGAAACATACCACGTTCTGAAATTGAAGGCTTATTATTTGTATTTTACTATAAGACAAATATGTTGATGCAGCTTTTCCCGCGTGCCTCAACAGTGCTTCGAACCTTCCAACAGTACCTCCAAACAGCTCGAGCAGGAATGTCTGAAACTTCTGCTCGCGGATCCAAACAGTGCCTCGATCCTTCTGCTCGCGATAAACTCGAGCAGGATTGCCTCCTTCGCCCTGTTCCGCTGTCTTCTTCAGAACAGTGATCTCCCGGACCTGTACTCACAGAAAACCGGGTCAAGGGTCGCCGGGCGTGTCCCGGCGAAAACCCTCCGACGCTCAAGTCAGTAATCGGGTTTCTCTTTTTTGGTATCTCCCTTAATGGGGGAGGCCGGAAAAATGAAAGGGGTATTATTTCGCCCCCCCTTTTTTGGATAAGTATGGTGTTTTTAGAGAGAATCAGATGAAAGAAATTTGAAAAGGAAGAACCTCTCTGTGTATCAAAAAATCCGACCTTTTAGCATCAATTTTTCAACCCCTTTGTGAATTAGAAATGCCAACCCTTGTGCCGTTCTCCTTCGTTTCCTTTTATACTCTGTTTTTCCCGCTCTTTTCCTCTCCAGGCTGTCCACTCCCACGCTAATGGTATCTGGGTCCCTCTGACAGCCAGGTTTGGCGGAATATTCCACAGGGATGAGCGATCGTCCCTCAACCCGATTCACGTGGCGGATCACCATGTCGGGCAGAGTGCGCGAGGAATGATGACACCTTGGTGGCACGTGCTCGAGCCAGCGAACAACGATGTCATCTCTCCACCATGTGGGACCCTTGTCGAGACATCAAAGGTGTGCGAGATTACGAGATAACGGGTCGGGTTGCCTCAGGTCGGGTCTTGTCCGGTGTGCTCGTGGATCTCGCGGCGGGAGAGATGTGCTCGGCTCTCGACCTCGACCGGCTTTGACCGAGGGACGACCTCGAGCGAGCAAGAGCTCTCGACCTTGACCGGCTTTGACCGAGGATGACCTCGAGCGGCAAGGAGCTCTCGACCTTGACCGGCTTTGACCGAGGGACGACCTCGAGCGAGCAAGGAGCTCTCGACCTTGACCGGCTTTGACCGAAGGATGACCTCGAGCGAGCGAGCTCTCGACCTTGACCGGCCTGACCGAGGGACGACCTCGAGCGGGCAAGGAGCTCTCGACCTTGACCGGCTTTGACCGAAGGACGACCTCGGCGGGCAAGGAGCTCCGACCTTGACCGGCTTTGACCGAGGATGACCTCGGCGGCAAGGAGCTCTCGACCTTGACCGGCCTTGGCTCGAGGATGACCTCGGTGGCAAGAGCTCTCGACCTTGACCGGCTTTGACCGGAAGGACTGCTCGGGCTAGGTTCCCCTCGGGCGTCTTGCATGAGTCGAAAGGGCTTCGAGGGTTTGTTTGATATTTACCCATACACCGGAAGGGCTTTGAGGGCACTGTCGATATTTTACCCAAACACGGTTCCCAGGTTTCTAGTCTTTTGGTGAAGCGAGATAAGGCTGAAACTCGATAATGATGGTCGATCGCGGCCTTTTACTCTTCCCATGCTTCCGATTGTCCGCCACTTGAATCATTTCTCATTTAAGGCCGGGACACGTGGGTTGATCCGTACGCGTATTTGAAATTCGAAAGGACGCGACCTAAAGGTCGTGTCCCTCAACACTCTGCACGCCACTCGAAAGGACGCGTCTTCCTCTTTAAAATCCCAACTTCTTCATTGTTCCCTCTATTTGCTTACTTCTCATTCAATTCAAAATTCATCCGCTCTCCTCGCTTATCGGTCTTCTTCTTTCCGTCAGGCGGCTCAGCTACCACACTTCCCTTTGTGTCCGGTACCACTCAATTTTCCATTTCACCACTCTGTTTCTTCCTCTGCATCTTGTTAGTCCATTCCCTTTGAAAATGTCGGACCCCAATGACCCCGTAGGATGTCACGGGAGGACTCTTCCTCTTCAGTGAGGCACTGACCTCAGAGTATAATCCCGTGAGGGATTCTAGTCCCAGGAGGAATTACTCATGGTGAGACCCAGTAGCATCGGAGGTAAGAGCCGGCCGGAGGTCCGGCGTGGGAATACCCGTTGACTACTTAGAATGTCTAACCACTCGATCGGAGTTGAGCGGACTTAGGAAACTTACCACATTCCAGATAGTGTAATTACGAGGTTGCGGGCGGTGAAATCCCAGTAGTCCCCATGGGTTTACTGACCTTATTTGGAGTGCTTGGATGGGGGTTAGGTGCCTCTCGACCTTATTTTGGCAGGGTTTTGTCCGGGTTTACGTCGGCCCCAGGCAGCTGAACCGAATGGGTGGAGAGTCCTTTCAGGACTCTTCGTTTTGTGGAAGCAGCTGCGATCTGGATGAGCCCTTGGTAGGAAATCGGACACCTCTACCGAACTTAAGTGTAGCCCGAAGGATCTTTGGTTGGTATTATCTTACCTCCAGTCTCGAAGGGTAGAAGCCCATCAGCGATCTCCCTACCTCCGGTGGCAGCTGGAAGAGCAAATTCTTCTTCGTTGGGGAGAGTGGGGGCACTGCTGCACTCGTGGCGAGGAGTTCCTCCAGATCCGCGGCATTTACGCATTCTAGGTCATTTATACGCCTTGTGAATTTTACTTTTAGTTTCTCTACTGCGTCTGTTTTCATTGTCTTGCTCCGGTTGTTTTTGCGGTCTCTGCGGTGCTTCTTATTCGATTAACGAGTCGACTCGAGCACGTGTGCGGTTGCTCTTGCAAGCTGAGCTCGTGCGGAGGCTGTTGACACCTCGAGCTTTTAGAGTCCGATCTAGTTCAAGTGAAGAAATGACTAGCGGGATGCGCGATGTTACTGCAGTAGCGTGGGGACAATCGAAGCTGCGAGTACCTCAAAATGACCACGAGTCGAAAGAGGTGCCCACCTCCACCGGCTCGAGCCACGCTCCTTCTTGGCTCGGCGGTCGAGCGTGCGAGCGAGGTCCTCCTCGTAGGAGACGGAGGACTGTTCCCCATACCAGCGGTGTCGCGAGGGCGAGTCGGCCCGTGCGTTCAGAGCACTTACGAAGGCTTTTAATGAAGAGGCGATCGAGCGAGTTTCGGATGAGATAGAATCCTGTTCTCCTCGGTGCATGTCAGGTATCTTCAGTGACTCTCCTCTCGAGCATTGGTATCTGCGACCGAGGCTCAATGAGATTACTCCGAGTTTCAGGGAAGAACTCAGAGCAAGGTTCGAGCTTGGAGCGAGGCTTTGAATGAGCGAAGGAGGAGAATCGGAAGCTGCTGGACGAAAATATAAATTTTGCGAGAGAAAGCAGGTGGCAGACTCGAAGGTCTCCGGGCTTGAAAGGGAGTTGGTCGAGGTCAAGAGCAGTGAAGCACACTCGGAAAGACACGGATACTCGGAAGTCTTATTACGAGCAGCTCATGGAGGAGAAGGCTGCTCGTCTCGGGAGCAAATTGACACTCCGAAGGTCCGACTTGCCACTGAGTACAACATGAGTGGGACTCGACTCTGATCGCCTTATGTATGCTTTTGGCAAGGCATACCCCGAAGCCAGACATGTCCAAGGTTGAAGGGTATGTAGCCGAGTACATGAGCAACCCCGTAGCTTCTTCATCCGAGCCCCAAGGTGTTGTCGGTGAGCCGGCTCCCTCTTCTTCCAGTGCCCCTCCTGCTGAAGCTCCTGCTGGTGACCTTCCTCCTGCTGAAGCTCCTGCTGAGGCTCCTGCTGGTGTCCTTCCTCCTGCTGAAGCTCCTGCTGAGGCTCCTGCTGGTGTCCTTCCTCCTGCCCTTCCTGCTGGTGGTCCTGCTGCTGCTGCTGATGTTCCTGCTGCCAATGCTGCTCTTCCCCCTGCTGAATGACTTGGAATCTTTCTTCTTCTTCTTTTTTTTTATGTAATCTTCTCACATGAAGTAAAGATATACATGTTTTGAACAATTCTATTGACTGCTAGTGTACACACATTCTTGTCTTCTACATTGAATTAACTTTGAATGTGCTTGCTGAGTAAAAATTTTCTAAGTATTGTACATCCTATTTTTATTTATGAATGCATGGTAGAGTTTTGCTCTGACTTAGGCTAAAAAGCCTTATGTCTATTTTGCGAGCTCATTTGACTTGCTCGAGCCTGCATTTGGCTCTCGCTAGACAACGTCCCGCCAAGAATTTAGGCCTAGGGACTTTTGGACAAGGGGTTCCTTTGAACTCCGGCTCGGGCCTGTAATTGACCCGAGCTTCTTCTCATATTACTCCTGCTCTGGTTTTCAAATAACCCGAGCTTGGCACCGTCCCGCCTATTGAGTTAGGCTCCGGGACTTCATGCCGAGGAGTTCTTCTTCTGCTCGAGCCTTTTAATTGGCCCGAGCTTCTGATATTACTCCCGCTCTGGTTTTCAATTAACCCGAGCTTAGCACCGTCCCGCCTAATGAGTTAGGCTTTGGGACTTCGTGCCGAGGAGTTCTTCTTCTGCTCGAGCCTTTTAATTGACCCGAGCTTCAGATATTACTCCCGCTCTGGTTTTCAATTAACCCGAGCTTGGCACCGTCCCGCCTAATGAGTTAGGCTCTGGGACTTCATGCCGAGGAGCTCTTCTTAAACCTTTGCTCTTCATCCTGAGCTTACATTATGAATGTTTTTCTCATTCTTACATACATTTGTACTTTTACATATCCCATATTGGGACGAAATATTTACATTAGCATTTTACAATACAGAGGGACTTACTGGAAATACTTCTTCGGGAGTTGTGCGTTCCACGGTCTCTTGACTCCTCGTTAAATGCGGATGAGCCAGCCAGATGCGCTCCCAGTCCTGTTAATTCCTCGGTTTTGCAGCCTTTTCCTCTTGATTTCCATATCCGGTTTCACTCGCTCATACGCATCCGAATATGAGCGGATCGAAGGACTCCGTGAGGTTATACCATGATCTCCCATCCGGATCCCATCCTTTAATCCTCTCGAGCTTGGGGATGGTTGAGCGCACCAAGATCTAGGACCGATCTATGGTATCTTTTGATAAACTCCGGAGGGACTCTCCTTCTTCTGCCTCACTCGGCGACTCCATCATGTCATCCTCATGGGTCACCGCGCCCTGAAATTGTTCTGCGAACTCCCTGCACATCTGTTCAAAGCTCAAAATGCTTCCCCGTGGGAGTCTGCGGTACCATTCTCTCGCCCTTCCCTCGAGATGAGCGGGCTCCGCACCTCTGTCTTTGCTGGCGGACCTTGCACCTCTGTCATGTCATTGAACCGCTCTATGTGTACTAATGGGTCACTCTTTCCGAATATTGCGGATCCAGGAAGCGAAAGTCACGATGGGATCGTGACACCCGTAATCTCAGGAGAGAGGAGATTCGTTGTCCAGCGTTATTCGCCGACTTGGACTCTTTCGGTTCCCAGAAGATCTTCCACGACTTGTGCCAACTGCGTACCTCTCCCTCCGACTCCTCACTTGCGAGAGGTTGGGTGCATCTCCTGCAAATGTTGGCGAGACCCCTTTCCTCCATGTTTGTTTCTTCTCTCACTGCAACATTCGGTGCCCTAGGTCTTTGGGCTTCATCTCCGCATTTTCCGAACATGAGCATTCATTCAGTTGGACTCGGGACATCGTTGCATGCTTTTCTCTATCCTTCCACGAATTCTTATAACGAGGAGGTCATAGTTTCGATCTGTTTTCCATCCGATCCATTCTTTCCTGGATCTCCGCATTACGGGCCTCATTGGCCATTTCTCTCAAAGTTACTGATTCTTCGGGACTTACTCCTCTTGGTTGTTTCCCTCATCGTCGTGTTGTATGTCTTCGATGTATTAGGAAATCGGGCTTTTGTGTCGATCCCACGAGCCGGCGCAAAAGATGTTGATGCGACTTTTCCGCGTGCCTCAGCGATGCTTGAACCTTCCAGCGAGTACCTCCAAGCAGCTCGGCGGGAATGTCCGAAACTTACGCTCGCGGATCCAAACGAGTGCCTCGATCCTTCCGCTAGCGATAAACTCGAGCGGGATTGCCTCCTCGCCTGTTCACTGTCTTCTTCGAGCAGTGATCTCCGGACTGTACTCACGAAACCGGGTCAAGGGTCGCCGGGCGTGTCGGCGAAACCCTCCGACGCTTCAAGTCGATGTCGGGTTTCTCTTTTTGGTATCTCCGCTAATGGTGGAGGTAGGAAAAATGAAAGGGTATTATTCGCCCCCTTTTTGGATAAGTATGGTGTTTTAGAGAGAATCGGATGAAAGAAATTTGAAAAGGAAGAACCTCTACTGTATCAAAAATCCGACCTTTTAGCATCGATTTTTCAACCCTTTGTGAATTAGAAATGCCAACCCTTGTCTAGTTCTCCTTCGTTTCCTTTTATACTCTGTTTTCCGCTCTTTTCCTCTCCAGTCTGTCCACTCCCACGCTAATGGTATCCGGGTCCCTCCGACGGCCGGGTTTGGCGGAATATTCCACAGGGATGGCGATCGTCCCTCGACCCGATTCACGTGGCGGATCACCATGTCGTGCAAGTGCGCGAGGAATGATGACACCTTGGTGGCACGTCTCGACCGCCGAAACAACGGTGTCATCTCTCCACCATGTGGGACCCTTGTCGGACATCAAAAGGTGTGCGGGATTACGAGATAACGGGTCGGATTGCCTCGGGTCGGGTCTTGTCCAGTTGTGCTCGTGGATCTCTGCGGCGGGAGAGATGTGCTCGGTTCTCGACCTTGACCGGCTTTGACACGAGGGACGACCTCGGCGAGCAAGGAGCCTCGACCTTGACCGGCTTTGACACGAGGATGACCTCGAGTGGCAAGGAGCTCTCGACCTTGACCGGCTTTGACACGAGGGACGACCTCGGCGAGCAAGGAGCTCTCGACCTTGACCGGCTTTGACACGAGGGACGACCTCGGCGAGCAAGAGCTCTCGACCTTGACCGGCTTTGACCGAAGGAGGACCTCGGCGGGCAAGGAGCTCTCGACCTTGACCGGCTTTGACCGAGGGATGACCTCGGCGGGCAAGGAGCTCTCGACCTTGACCCGGCTTTGGCACGAGGATGACCTCGAGTGGCGAAGCTCTCGACCTTGACCAGCTTTGACCGGAAGGACTCGCTCGGGCTAGGTTCCCTCGGGCGTCTTGCTTGGCCGGAAGGGCTTCGAGGAGTTTGTCCGATATTTACACCATACATCGAAAGAGCTTTGAGGACCTATCCGATATTTTACCCAAACAAAATATATATCTTCCGGTATTCTATAGTCATACATTTAGAATAAAAAATCCCATAGTAGAGAGTATATATGTTCACATGCTTTCAAAATAGATTATAAAATTGGTTGATTATATGATGATCAAATTATCTTATAGCATTAAGGATTTGATCTAAGTACTACTTTAGTAATTTCAAGTTTAGCAATGAGTCTTTAAATTAATCATACGTTGCCATTCTTTCGTGCATAGCTTGAAATTACTACTTAAAGTTAAGAAACACCAATAATAAATAGTATACGACGCATAAGGTAAAATAAATTATAAAGTCTAATTAAACATTCTTGTGAATACTTCATTGACCGTATGAATGTCTACATTCACCTTCAGCAGCCAAGTTGTTGAAGGAATAAAATTATGTTTTTCAATTTTTCAATTAAAATCTTTTAGGATCGATCTCAAACAACATATAAGAATTAAATAATCTAAAAATTCATACCTTGATGTTTTGAGAAGATGAACAATTGAGAGTTGTAGATTCGTCTCTAAATGATCTTCCAAGTTATGACTCAATATGAATCAACACTGAACGTGTGGGCTTCTGTTTTACCACCCTCAATTGCAACTGGCTTCTCTTAGATGTCTTCTATATTTTCTCAAAAGCTCTGTAATTCTCTTCTAATTTGTTTTAAGAGAAAAATACTCCTTTTATAATATCTTATAAAAAAAACCTTATTATGTTAGGATTAGAATTTCTATTTAAAATAGGATTCCTCTTTTAATTTAAATAATTAAATTAAATATTATGTCTCCACTTACGTAAAAATAGAGAGAATATGTAACTAACTAGGGACTACTTTGTAAAATATCACATGCCCCCTATTACACTTGAATATAACATACTAGACCTTAACAAATATTATAATTATGATTTTCACCTAATATATTAATTTTTCTTACTTTTGGGTCTAGTGATGGTGTTGTCAATTAAATGAGCTAACTCGGGGATCATTTGGGAACATACAATAGTAGCTATAATAATTAAATTTGTAATTAAATAAATATAATTATTTAATTTTAATTCTACTCTACTATAAGATTGGAACTGACCTTCATAATTGTATGCTCGAATAATAATTCGTCCAAGGTACATTAATTTCTTTCATCGCATATCTTTTGTACTACATCGTTAATTTAAATTGATATCTCAATCTGTCTAATATACTTATTAATTTTTTCTAATGATTATTTTTAACATAATTATTTAATT